>JAKRGL010000039.1:150827-722350 GCA_022392935.1 Ophiostoma cf. undulatum
TATTTGATATTTGATTATTTGATATTTGATTATTTGATATTTGATTATTTGATATTTGATTATTTGATATTTGATTATTTGATATTTGATTATTTGATATTTGATTATTTGATATTTGATTATTTGCTTATTTGCTTATTTAATTTTTGGTTGTCCTTTCTATTGTTCGTCTTTTCTCTTTATATGTTCTGCCCAGTGAAGTGGACCTCTATTCCTTCTATATTCTTCCTATTCCTATCCCGATCTCTTATATTCCGATTGAGTATCAATACCAAGCAATGTGCCCCGACGGCTGGAGTCTGCTATCGTCACCGACAGATGCCCCGTTCTGGTTATCTTCTCATCGTCCAAATCCGCTCTCATGCCTCTCCTCTTGGCCCATGCCTACATTATCTACATGGTACATCATACATACGCCGTAGTCCATCTCGACCATCCCCCACCGTGCCGTTTGCCTTCACCCCATCTCCCCACCATGCCATTTGCGACTCATCGTCACCGTCACCGTCGCCGGCCATCGAAGCTACATCGAAAAAGTTGACGACAAACACACATGAATACCACATAGAATACCATTATAGCACCTTCTGTATTGCCACTGTATTGCCGGAAGACTACCTATACAGAACCTAGTCCACTTCCACACCGTCCCGCTGCCTCGCCGATGCACGTCGCCGGTCACTTCACTCCGAGTAGTACACGCATCCAGCATACTGTACTGTAGCTATTCTTTTGTTCATTTTGTTCCCTAGCAGCCTGTCTCTCTACATACCACCTATGTACATACATACCCTATGCTTACTATCGCTCTTCGCCTGCACATTGTCCACCAGAGCTCGTCTCACACAACTCACCCGCCGCGCCCGATTGGCACCAGGATGGAAAATAAGTAAATGCAAAGATAAAAGCGGTAATAAAAAGCGAATGGCTAAAAACAATTAATAATTACTCAAAAGAATAAAAATAGTAAAAAAGAGGCGTACACACTCGGTCTCCCCCAATACTAATATCGCCATCTCTTCATCCTCCTCTGCAACACCCTTCTCTCTTCATTACTTCCTGTCGTGGTCGTTTTCCTTCGTCTTCATCGCACCTTCCCGACTTCGGCCTGTTTCACCTTTTCCGTAGCAGCTTCCCAATACGGCTTCCCATTGCGGCAACCACCCTCCAGCAACTAGACGGTGCTGACGACATGTCTCCAGCTTGCTCGCCGCCATCTGAGACCCGACAACAAAGGAATGCCGTAGCCTGGACACTTTAGGCAAAGCGCCAAAGAAAACAGAAACAACACAACAAAAGCAGAACAAGAAAAATAAAAGAAATGGCAAAGTCTCTCAAAATAAATAAAGAGAATTAAAACTGGTTGACACCACATCAACACCTTGCCGGCGCCTTTTCTTGACCTTGTCACCAGCTTGGTGGATCGCACCTGCCCCCAACATTATCGTACCGAAAGTACCTCTTTATCTCTCCGGGATCCTCGTCGGCTCTTTCCCTGCCAGCTCAGCTCTTTCTTTATTCTTTGTTTATTTGTTTTAAATAATCTTCCATTCTTGTTTCTCACACCTCTTTCCTTTCCTCCCGTCACCCGTCAGCGCCTCACCATCTCCTCTTCCAACTCTCCTCCTCCTCCTCCTCCTCCTCCTCCTCTTCTTCTTTTCTTTACCACCTACACACTGACATGCATCCATCGCCATGCCGCTCGCTCTAGGCCGTCTGGTCCTCATCACTCTGGGCTGCTTCGGCCCCCTGCAAGGCACAATCTGTGCAGCGGGCGTCACTCCAGCTCAGCACGACAAAAACACCCGGACCAACTCCGAAATCATTCCGTGGGACTCGCCTACAGACTATGACAGCGACGGCCTGCCCGCCGACTTCCCCGTGGGCTTTGCTCTGACCGACGTCACCGACAGCCGTCCGCCGCAAGTCGGGTTTCGCCGGCCACAGTTTGGACTACAGCGGCGAGACGGCACCTGCTTGGCCAACGGGACAAACTTTTGCTTTGGCGATGCCAACAGCTACTGCTCAGCCTGCGGCACGTGCTGCTCCAGCTCTTCCAGCAAATGGTGCTGTCCCTCCGATGGCATCTGCTGTGGCAGCTCGTGCTGTGGCAGCGGCCAGACTTGCAGCAACGGACAATGCTACCTCCCTGTGTAAGTTGTCCAGTAGCTATGCAGTGCTGCTGTATGTTGCCATCTTTAATTTGACCATCGAGTACTGACAGAGCAGGGAAACGGTGACTTCGACCAGCTTGGTAGCCACCACGGCCACACACGTAGCCACCAAATTAGTGACAATCATTCTTCAGGTCATGGAGACGACTGTCACAAACCAGATCGTCACGGTCACCAACACCAATGCAGACACACAAACCGTGAGCCTTTTTCCTCTCCTTCTTTTTTGTTATAAAAAAACAATACAGGATGGCAAACGCTAACAAACAGAACTGGGAATATGTCACTGTCACTGCTGCTGCTGCCAAACGTGCCGTGCCTACCGACAAAGGACCAGGCGATGACTTCAGCCATGAGAGGGTGACATCTGTTGCCCCAGCTGGCACAGCTCTAGCCCTGGCAAGCCTGGAGACGGCTTCAAAAACTACAGCCGAGGAATTCACAGCTCCCACGCTCGCCAACGAGTTCATCCAGAAACTCATCAAGCGCCAGCAGGCTGAGGACGCCAAAAACACCATGGATGCCTCCAAATCAACCACCGTGGTTCAGACTGTCATCACTTCTACTGACATCGTCTCCAGCACTGCACTGTCTACCACTACAGTCCAGACAACGTCCCTGGCCACCTCCACGTCTACTCGGACCTTCACCACCGTCCTCAACGCTATAGCTACTGTCAGCTCAGTATCGACTGTCACGAGCACTTCTCGCGCCCCCGTCACCCTGACCCTCACAGAGGTCGCTACTATCCCCTTCTCTGCTAGCCAGTCAGCCACAGCATCTTCGACAACAAGCCCTGCCGGCCTGCAGACTGCCACCACAGGAGCCAAAAAGGGCCTGGCGTCTGGTGCTATCACTGGCATCGCAGTTGGTACTGCGTCCGGTGCTCTTGCTGTCGGCTTTCTTGCCTTTTTCTGTATCCGCCGCCATCACAGCAACAAAAAGGTCCGCCAGTCCATCAGCGAAGATTACGCGTACCTGGGCACCGGCCGCAGTGAGAGCACCGGCGGGCCGGGTGTCAAGCGCACCAACAGCAGCAGTCCTATCATGCAGCATACTGTTGGATACACAGGCCCGCCGCCCCCAGGTGCCGTTGCCATGGCTGGCGGCAGACCCATCACTAGACAGGTCACCATGCAGTCAGACGACCACGGCCTCCCGCCAACCCCCAACTTCACCCGCATGCCGACAAAACGGTCTGCCCGCTCATCAACCTCGGCCGCTTCTGCATCCTCACCAATTTCGGCCACTTCGCAGTCGCTTCCCTTTGGATCCGATGCAGTGCAGTCGGGCCTGGGCATTGGCGTCGCTCACAGTGGTAGCAATGGCCGCAAGTCCCATGCCCGATCTGCTAGTGCGCTTACCAGTATCACAGCGGCGAGCTCGACAGTCGTCGGTGGCAGTGCTCGGAATAGTGTTCAGAGCACCCCCGGCATGACTAAGGCAATACTCGCTACTGCCGGCACTGGCCAAATGCACAAGCGGGCTTCATCTTCTGGCGGCGGCAGTGGTGTCACTGTTGAAACGCTGGCTGAATTCCCAACCGGCGATAACGAGGAAAGCTATGACAACACTCACGGCAGCACAATGCCAAGCTCCACCACCCCACCCCCTCCTCCTCGGTCCGCCGAACGGCCAAGCACTGCACCCGACCCGCCGTCGCCGTACCTTGAGCCCCGGCTTGGACCTCTTCGCATCGTCAACACCCCGGCTACACCACCCACAGTTCCGAGCATCCCGGAGCCGACCGAGTTTGACCTCGAGGCCCCCCTCCCTCCCCGAAGTGCTTGATATTAATCAATGCGTTTTTTTAACGAGTTTCCTTTTTGTCTTTTACGTTTGCTACATGCTCGCACATTGCATTTTGCATATCTTTGCATTTATTTTATACTTGATACCACCCATCGCTACATTTTTGGTGTATACATTCGCTACATTGTTTTAAAGGAGCACGAGCTCTGTAATATTCGCTTGGCGCGATTCGCATTTATGATTTTCACATTCAAGGTTTGACTAGATAGTTGGACATACATTAATTACATGGCATATATAGTTTTCTTGGAATACTGTTATAGACACCCGATGAAAGGAAAGGAAAAGAAAAAAGATCAACAACCGAAAATATAGAGTAGTCTATTATTGCTAGCATCTTCAAATTCAATACAAAAGTTTCAAATTGCCATGGTTTTACGATTTTACAGCATGTCACATTCGCACGTAATCAGCAGTGTTGAGTCTAAACAGTATGCATTAAAATACCTTGGATGTAAACGATCGCAGGTCAGAAAGATACAATGTGATAAAAATATGCTCCAAACAATAATGACAAGATGCAAATGCAGATGTAAAATTCAAATAAATAAATGAGAAATAAAAAATCAGAAAATAAAAACGCCATCCCGTTCGCCGGTACCTTTTCTTTTGAATACATGATAACGACTTCCTCTCCTTTTTTCCTTCTACTGGCCGGCAATGGCGGCAGGGAGAGTCCGCAGCTGTGTGCCGTCCCACTCGGCCGGCCGCAGAGGGCTCCGGCGAGGCGTGTCCTTGGGGTCGACGCGGTACTTGAGCTTGACACCCATGGCAGCCAGCTCGACGTCCAGGTACTTGAGGGCACCGGGCACAACCACCTGGGTCGTGTCGGCACCGCCGACCCACTGGGTGCCGTGGCCGTCCTCCCAGATCTCCTCGCGCGCCAGACGCTCGACGAGGGCCAGCGCCTCCGTGGTGGTCTTGGTGCCGGCCTCGCCCTTGTTGTTCGGGGCGGCAGCGGCAGCAAGGGTCATCTGCTCGAGATCCTCGACGCGCGTGGCACAGCGGCGACAGCGCACGGCATTGATGGCCTTGCGCTTGCCGACAAACGGCGAGACGGTGGGCTGGACAGACAGGAACGAGCCGCAGGTGCGGCAGATCCAGGTGCGCGCGTAGTCGGAGCAGTTGAGCAGGCGGTCCTGCAGCAAAAAGGCAGTGCCGTGGGCCAGCAGAGCATCGCGCTCCATCTCGCCGACACGGATACCGCCACCACGCTTACGGCCCTTGATGGGCTGGCCGGTGGTGGGCACGACGGGACCGGTGGTACGCACCTGGTACTTGTCGTTGACCATGTGACGCAGGCGCTGGTAGTAGACGACACCGACGTAGATGTCGGCGCCGAGCTCCTGGCCGGTGATGCCCGAGTACATGGGCTCGTTGCCGTGGTAGTTGAAGCCGGCCTCCTTGAGCTGGTGGCCAAAGTAGTTGGCGGCCGTGTTGTTCTCGTCAAACTGGAAGGGCGTGGAGTCCTGGGCGAGGCCGTGCATGGCGCCGGCCTTGCCGGCAAGCGACTCGACAAACATGCCAATGGTCATGCGCGACGGGAACGCGTGGGGGTTGATGATGACGTCGGGCTGGATGCCGGACTCGCTAAAGGGCATGTCGATGGCGGGCCACTTTTGCGACAGCACACCCTTTTGGCCGTGGCGAGACGAGAACTTGTCGCCGATGGCGGGATGTCTGGGCACGCGCAGCTTGATGGAGATGGTCTGGTTGGGCTCGTTGCCGCTCTCGTTGCCGATGACGCGGACCTCCTCGACGAACGCCTCCTCGCTGTCCTTGTACTTTTCAAAGTGTGTCTGGCCGTCGCGGTTGACGAGCTGGCCCGAGTAGTCGGCCGACACGGTGTGCCACGCGCACAGGGCGTCGCCCTCCTTGAGGCGCAGGCCCACATAGGGCAGGCCGTCGTCGTCGAGCATGGCGCGCGTCTCGCTGGACACAAAGGCGTCGGGCGCGTAGCCAAACATCTTTTGCACGTGCTTGGCGGAGCGGGTGCGGCTGTCGTCCTTGAGGGTGATCTTCTTGGTCTTGTAGACGGAGCCGTAGCCGAAGCCGCGGTCCAGCGCCGACTTGTTGATAATCATGGCGTCGTCCATGTCGTAGCCGGTGTAGGAGATGACGGCAACGACGGCGTTGAAGCCGTTGGGGAAGTTGTCGAAGCCGTAGGCGTTGTGCAGGGGGGCGCGCACGACGGGCGTCTGGCCGGTCTGGATGCGGTAGGACTTGTTGTCTGTGCGGTGGCGGATGGCAGCGCCGGGGGTACCCATGGTCTGCTTACCCATCTGGCACTGGTACATGTTACGGGGCGACTGGTTGAAGTCGCTAAAGGGGGTCATGTTGGCCAGGATGGACAGCATGTTGGTCGGGCTGGTCTCGACGTGGGTGGACTTGCCCGAGATGATCTCCTGCTCGGTGACGGCAATGGACATGTAGGGCTGCTCCTGCGGGCCAATGTAGTCCTCCTTCTCGAGGGGCAGGTACTTGACGGGGCGGACCATGCGCGAGGCGGTGGAGGTCATGTAGACGCCGGGGTACGAGCCGCCGTTGGACAGGGGCACGTAGCCAATCTCCAGCTCGATGGGCACCTTGTTGGTGCCCTCGACCTTCCAGTAGCGCAGCGTGTCGGCAATGCGCTTGGCCTCCTTGGGCGAGCACCAGCCGAGGACCTTGCCGTCGAGCATGACGACGTTGCTCTCGTCGGTCGCGGCCGACGAGACCTCGACGACGCCGAGCTCGGCAGCCAGGCGGGCAATGTTGGAGGCGTCGACGGCCTTGGTCATGATCTTGCACTTGTGCGCCAAATGGTTCAGCAGGCCACAGGGCGAACCATCCGGGGTGTGGACGGGGCACATGAAGCCCCACGACTCGGGCAGCAGCTTGCGGACGGTGGTTGTCTTGAGCTGGGCGAAGAAGCTACCGCGATGGACCATGCGGAAGTGGGAGATGAAACGCAAAAAGTTGAGCTTCTCGGCGACGACGGTAAAGCCCGAGACCTGCTGCAGATCGAGGCCCGAGGGGGACTGCAGGTTGCCGGTGGACAAGAAGTACTCGAGCGAGTTGCCCAGGTTCTCGTTGGCGCGGCGGAAGATGTTGGAGGGGAAGTCGCGGCCAAAGGCCTGGGACTGCAGGTTGCTGGAGGGGGCGCGGCGCCAGTAGAAGCGCAGGGCCTCGCGCAGGTTGACGGACAGGAACTCGTCGAGCTTCTCCTTGAGGATCTGGCCGTAGAGGAAGCCGCCGAGCAGGATCTCCTGGTTCTGGACGGCATCGGGGTTGTCGACGGCACAGTCGCCGGCGACGAGGGCGTACAGCTTGCGGACCATGAAGATGAGCGAGCGGAACTTGTCGACGTTCTGGCTCTCGGTGACGTTGACGTTGCCGAGGTGGACCAGCACGATCTTGCGCAGGAACTCGGTGCCGACGTCGTAGTCGGACATGGTGCTGGGGACGCCGAGGACGACGCGGAACTTCTCGCCCAGGTAGGCGCGGGTGGAGTTCTTGGTGTAGAGGTTGTAGAACTCGTAGGTGCGCAGCAGCAGCTCGACACGGTCGGTCAAGAAGGTGTTCTCGAGGCCCTTGGAGCCGGCCGGGCCGACAATGGCCTCGAAGATCTCGCGGTCGTTGGTCTCGACGAGGGCCTTGAGGATCATCATGACGGGCACGAGGAACTCGTTCTTGCGCCACGAGAAGCGGAAGGTGATGTTGCCGTCCTTGAGGTAGTGCAGCACGTTGGTCTGCGAGGTCTCGTCGGGGCGCACGGAGCGCATGATGATACCAAAGGGGGTGTAGGCCTGGCCACGGTTGCGGAAGCTGGGCCGGTTGATGGCGAGGGGAAAGTTGCGGCGGTTGACCTGCAGCATGCGGATGATCTTCTCGTTGCCGTTGACGATAAAGTAGCCGCCGAGCTCCTCGGACTCTTCCTTGTGGGCTACCAGCGACGCCGGGGCCATGCCCTCGAGGTGGCACTTGTTGGACTTGATCATGATGGGGACCTGGCCAAACTCGCGCTCAAACTCCTGGGGCTCGCCGTTGTTGATGCGGTACTCGAGCAGGGCCATGAGACGGCCGCGGTAGGTAGAGTGGCGCTCACGGCACTCGGCCGGGTAGATCTCGCGCGTCTTGGCAAACTTGTTGGACACGGGCACGTAGCACTTTTGCAGCGACACGCTCTTGTAGCGGATGGAGATGCGGTTGCGCTCCTCGGGCAGCATGGAGTCGTCGCCATCGAGGAAGACCTTGGTGCCAATGTCGGCAATGCCGTGGGCAATCAGGCCGTTGACGGTGGGCGCGGTCGGGTCGTCGTCGGGGAAGACGGCATTGAAGGACTCAATGTGCGGGTCGACGGCGAGCTGCAGCAGCGGGTAGGCGGAGCGGTCTGTCGGGGGGTTGCGGAAGAGGTTCTCGCGACGCAGGGTGTTGTACTCGACGTCCCATTGCGTCTTGGTCGCCGGCTGTTTTCGCCGAGACGAGGTGGCCATGGCGATGTGAGGTGGTTTTGGGTTGGCTGAGAACAGAGCGGTTTGACGACGAGGAGGACGCGATGGCGGGGGCCGTGGACGACGGCGACGCGGTGTTTCGACGAAAATAAAAGTATAGACAGGGTCTCGGCGTGGTTGTCTGTCGGTTGAGAGCAAAAAACTGGGAGGAAAAGGGCGTGGGTGCCGTCAATTGCGGCGGATGTGCCTTGGGCGATGGAATGGAGGGTGTAGAATCGAAGCTTTTTTTCCCCGTGCAACTTTTCCTCGTCTTTGCTGCCGCCTTTGGTCGTTGCTTCCCTTCTCGACTTTTTTTTTCTTATCGGATGAACACTTTTTAGTTTTAGCGGGGCTGTTGGTACTTTAGCCAATGACTGGGCCGTGATAACGACGGGTAGAAGCCCATCCTACACGTGATGGCTAACACGAGAGTGGGTCATATGGGCTCCATATGATTCGTTTAGTCATCACTGGCGGCGCTTACGAAGAGGTGATGTCGTCTTTTATTTTTCTCTAGAAATACCATCAAATGCAATTTGGGCATTTTAATTGCTCAAGAAAGTTAAAGAGGACTTGGGGTGAGTTGGTTACTTTTTTGAATGTTTTTCTGTTCTGTTTGCCCGCCGTTGTGGCATATTGCTGTAATCCTCCTCGTCATCCCCTTCACTTGTTTTTACTTTTGCTTCTCTTCCGCATCTCGTCCTCCCTGGACAATCCATTTGTGAAAATACCCTAGAGTATCGGACAACCCACCCCTAAGATAGCGGTATCATAACGTCGTATTGTTTCATTGATGCACGGCGGCTCCGGCCCGCACTCGACGGCTGCATCCTCGGCCAACCAAAGTGGCGAGATGTCCATGTCCATGTCCAGGGTAGGTCTCCCGCGGCCGCCAAAAGGGCCGCCAGTTTATCTGTTTTTGTAGCAAAGAAAGGGTTGTCTTCTTTAGTTGGCACTGCATCCAACAGACTGCCGCCTTGTGGCCGGTGTGTTTATCTTGCAGACGCGCCATCTGGCCTGCATATGTTCACCAAATGTGAGATGTGGGATTACTATAAAGCACATACTACAACCACAAGCACATATACCACTGCATGCAAGCATCGACACGTTGCAAATCCCCCGGCTTGAGCCGCAGCCTCGCCCCCTGTAGCAGAAGTGCACATTGGCTGTTGGCCAGCTTACACGTCCCCGTCAAAAGGATCAGCCTCTCGTGGCCCCTCTGCTGTTGAGCGTGATTTGCATCTTATGGGGTGCATGCGGAGCAATACTAGTAGCCGGACAGGCCAGGCTAAGCAGGCCGCATGACGCCGGCCGCCTCGAAGCCACCATGGAAAGACGGTGAGAGGGATGCAGTGTTGATATTGGGGGCGTGTTGGGCATGTCTGCGGCGGCACTTGCTAATTCTTTGTTATCATTCCGCCATCATGTTGTTATTATTATTTATTATTTATTATTTGTTATTTGTTATTTGCTATTTGTTTTTTCTTGTTTATCAGTCGAGCAACCGCAGCGGAGAGTAGAGTGTCCTGGTAAACAAGCAGACTAAAGCAGTGCCAGCATGGCTTGCGGCCGGTGAAGAGGCCTCGCCATCCTCGTCGACACGAATACGCCGCAGAATTACTTAAGAGCACCGTATGCCACCTCTGATGACTAGGTACATACAATACGACTAGCCTTGGCCCCTGCCGCCTTCCCAATTACACACGTCTACCTCCTCTAGCCCTGCACTCCGGTTGTTCTCCTGCACGCCGCATGCATGCCGACACACAGCCCGCGTGTGACCGTTTCTCTTATTTCAACATTGATTGCTTTTGAGGCCCATACCATCTTGCCGTTGGATTGTCTGCTTCATCTGCGTCTGTTCGTCTCTCTTTCCTTGCTTGCGCTCACATCTATCACTGCCTCTCTTCATTTCACATTCTCGTCCTCCTCGTCGCTTTGACCTTGACCCGTTATATAAATATAAATTGAAGTCATCCCCCATCACTTGTATTATTCTTTTATTGTCTCCATCAAGCCACCTTCCGACCCGTCATTTCCTCTCTTTAATACACTGTCTACAGTGCATCGGCAATATTACAGATCACAGATCACAGGCACAGTACATACATATTACATATCACAGCAGACCCCTGCTGCCGGCAGTGCTTATCCATTACGCAGAGTCGCACATCATCATACTGGGCAGGCTCTATCGGCACTCGTTAAATGCATACATATTAGCACGCACATCTCGTCACCGAGCTTGGACCCAAGTCACCCGGCTCAGTCCCGCGCGGGTGTCTGTCACAAGTTTCCGTCCCCTGGTCAGACTCACCTTAGCAAGGCTGCTATTGGCAATACAAGTACTACCTACAGTATTTACAGCCCACTCTGACTGTCTTCTCTCTTCTCCAGTCTTGCAAGGCTTTGTAAGTATTTTTGCTACCCTGTTCCCTTTCAACACTCTTCGCGCCGACACCCCGGCAGCAATGCTCCAGGAAGGGTGTTTTTTATTTCTTTTATTTCCTCTGTCTACTCTATATTGTATTATATTCTTTCTTTAATCCTTTCATTTCCATCCACCGTCCATCCATCTCCTACGCTTCTTTTCAAAGTACTGCCTTTGCTGTTTGTCGGCCAGGTTTAGCCGCCAGGTTCACGGACATTACCGCAGCAATCAAGAGGGTAACGTTTGGGAACGAATAAGAGGGAAACGAAATAACGAAAGAAAGGAAGGGGAGAAGAGGAAAAGAGGAAAAGAGGAAAAGAAAAAAGAAAGTCAAGGTGAATACTCTTCACGTGCGATGTACTTGCCGACATCTGCTTATTCATCAATTTTGATGCTCTTTCTTATTCCGTCTTTCTTGCCTTTCTGCGCTAACATCAGCCTCAGATATCTAGATGCACCATCGCACCTTCCCGCATACCATTGTACTCTCTGCATATTACTGCATCAGACTGCATACACTCACACTCACACTCTGTGCTGGTGCTGGTGCTGGTACAGCTAGAAGCTGCAAGCTAAAGACTGGCTCCATCCTGCCAGATGCGCCAAGTGGGGAACAACCCGTCGCTTCCACTTCTCTTCACCAAGTCTCCGTGCTCTTTACATAATTTACATACTGCAAGATACCATTGACTCTGTCTGTACTCTGTGCTCTGTACGACGACTCTGAATGTCAGAGAGCTATTCACTGTCAGCTGCCTCTGCCTGCCTCCTCCACTCTTCACCTCCCGCTCAACTCGCGCCACCTCAAGCAGCCGCCACGCCGTCACCTTTGCTTCTGCTTTTCTTCTGCTCGACTTTTACCAATCACACGTGTTTTCGTCCCCTTCTGACGTCTGCCTTTGTCTACTCGGTAGTTCCTCCCAGTCGCAGCCTCAGCACCGTCTACCCGCAGACGCACCCTCGCCAGCCTCGACGGCGCTTCTCGTCTCGTCTCGTCTTCTCTCTCTTCCGCTTCCTTGCCGTCTACCCTTGTCGCCTCTTGTCGCTTTGCCGTCTCTCTCTCTCTCTCTTCACACGCCCTGTCGCCTGACCGAGCCGCCGTCGACACTGTCAACATTCACCTCGTCCTCGTCCTCGACACCCAGACTGCCTCGACAACTACTTAAGCTCCTCCTCACCTCACTCGCCACCGTCTCGCCGCCGCCTCTTCATCCGTTCCTCTCGATTATACTCTTCGTCTCTTGCTGCAGCACCTTGCCTGCCTTATCGCTCCACCAGCGCCCACCTTCTTGTGAACCTTGTTTCAACATTCTTTGCCGCCTCCCCTCGATACTACCAGCCCACGATCCTCCCGATATCGACTACATTGCAGCCACTTGTGCACTTGCAACCTGCACATCCATATGCCAGGCCACTCGCCCACCCTGCACGTCGCCCGCCTGCCCCCCTCTCTGCTACCCTTCGCCACCCTGGCCTCCTCGCGACAGAAACCTCCGGCCCCGGGCGACGCAGCAAGCATCATGTCGACGATTATAAAGAAGGTCTACGAGTGGTATTTGCGGACATTTTGGTACGTTGC
The DNA here is from genome assembly GCA_022392935.1 of Ophiostoma cf. undulatum. Taxonomy (NCBI): domain Eukaryota; kingdom Fungi; phylum Ascomycota; class Sordariomycetes; order Ophiostomatales; family Ophiostomataceae; genus Ophiostoma; species Ophiostoma cf. undulatum. Next base: position 163,299 of record JAKRGL010000039.1, read on the forward strand.
TTGCTGTTGGGTTGTGCTAGCCGCTTGCAAGATCGGCTGCTAATGTTGTAGGGCCACGGAAATGGACGTTACGATGCTGGGTCTCCAGAATGCCGGCAAGACCTGCCTTCTCAATGTATTATCGGTGCGTCTGATTTTTGCTTTTTTTTCTCATTCTTTTTTCTCGTTATTCCTCACTTCAACGCGCATTCCTCATCACCCGTGACATCACTTCTCCACGCCTATCCTTGCTCCTAGCTTTGCTTCTAGCTCCCCGCCCGCTCTGCCCCCCCCCCACCACAGTAGCCCAGAGACCCTCTTCGTCTTTGTCTCGCTACTCTATAATTTACTCTGTACTCTGTACTAACACGGCCAACGTCTAGGGCGGTGAATTTACCTATGAGTAAGTCTAGCCATGCATAAATAATGCTTGTGATAGAGAGGGTGAATCCCGGCTAACTGGACAGCACCATCCCGACCGTCGGGTTCAACATGAAGCGCGTGCAGAAAAACAACGTCGCCATAAAGTGCTGGGACATTGGCGGCCAGCCTCGCTTCCGGCCAATGTGGGAGCGCTACTGCCGCGGCGTCAATGCCATTCTGTTTGTCGTCGACATTGCCGACATGGAGAAGCTGCAGGCGGCCCGTGAAGAGCTGCACTCTATAATGGAGCAGCCGACGCTCGAGGGCATCCCGCTGCTCGTGCTGGGCAACAAGTCGGATCTGCCCGAAAAGGTGTCGGTCGACGAGCTGATCGACACGCTCGATCTCAAGAGCATTGAGCAGCGCGAGGTGTCGTGCTATGGCATCAGTGCCAAGGAAGAGACGAACCTGGAGGCCGTGCTGTCGTGGCTTGTGAACCGGGCAAATCAAAGATGATGCCGAGTGGCCCTTTGATGTTCTTTGCTCTTTGTTCTTTGCTCTTTCTGCCCTGCGTATACTGTGTATTGTAGACTGTTTGACTGTCGTTTCTCCGGGTTTGTTCTTTCGTTCTGTCGTTTTTTCGTTCTGCTGTTTTTTCGTTCTGTTGTTCTTTCGTTCTGTCGTTCTGTCGTTCTGCTGTTTATATGCCCGTCTGCGCCTGCGCCTTCGTCTATATTGCTATATCCTGTTCCGTATTCCCCAATATCATGTTCTCTTGGATGCCGTCCGAGATGGGTTTTTTTCTCTCTTCTTCCTTCTTCTTTTTTTCTTTCCATTTCTTCACAATGTGTGGCATCTTCTCATATCTTCTCATCTATCCCAGTTTGGACACCTGGTTGGCTTATTTGCTGTTTTGTTGTTGGTATTCTGCATTTCGCGTTCTTACCTGTCTTTTCTTCTCTTCTGTTCTCTCCTCTCCTCTCCTCTCCTCTTCTCTTCTCTTCTCTTCTCTTCTCTCCTCTCCTCTTCTCTTCCTTTCTTCTTCTCTGTACAGTCTGCGTTTGCCTGTTTTCTGCATGCTGCTTCTTATGATGACACGACTTTGTTCAAGGACAAAAAAGAATTACCATTGGGCCGGCGACGACCGATAATATACAAGTTTGCAATTCGACAGAGTGGGTGGGCGATAATTGGTAAAGTGGTTATATCTAGAAGAAATTGTCCGAGCGATCGAGCAACGAGGCATGCCTCTTATTTATACTTTTGCACTGTCGTTTGCCCTGCTTCGTTGTCATATGCCAGCTGGCAGCCATCTTTGCCATGCAGCAACAAAAAAGACCAGACAGGGCCAATCCCAGAGTAGCACTTGCCACGTAGCCGGCTTAGTCGGTGGTCTGCAGTCGGTGGCTGTGGGCGCAGGACACCGCCACTTCATTGTTGGTTTATGTGGTCGAGATCTGCCAACGCATCCTGCAGTAGAATGCACCTGTTTCTGGAAATGTATGGTTCAGATGAGACAATCATATTTCTATATTAATCAGTCTTTTATATTCCAGTTTATTTTTTAATCTTTATTATTATATTATTAAGGTATTCACTCATTTGCAAAACAACAAGTCCCTATGTGCTGAAGTCATGGCTTCCTACTTAGGGGTCTTTCAGTCAGGCGGGACTCTATACTTCGGAAAGCCTCATTCTTACTGCCTTCATCTTCACGTCGTCTGTGTTATTTACTCTTCGCTTCTTGTCGTCGGCTTCGTATTCTGTGATTTTTGTATATTGACTTTCTTACTTCTTAACTAAAGCTTTTGCTCGGGAGCTCGTTATTAAAACCCTTAAAGGTTCTGATCGCTTTCCTTTATTTATGGCGTAACTCTATACTTTAATAAATTAAATCTCCCGCGCGTGTGTCTGACTAATACAAAATGGATCTTCCTTGACGGCACTCTTTGGCGCACCCGCCAGGCCGTCACGACAGCCTGGCCCAACTCCCTACCTTGTCTAACGGTATGTCTGTTACGACGTTTCCAATTTTAGCTTTGATGCTTTTAACATCAAATCGCAGAACACTCTGGCTTATCTGTAGTAAGTCTTTCTGCCGTTGCTCATATGCTTGACTTGTAGGTACTCTCCATGGCTCGATATCAGCCAGCGTCCATGCTATCGAGACATGGAAAGAGCGAGCTGTCGACGATATATCGCCCGAGTATAACGCTGGCTGGCCTGCTCCCGCAACTTGTGCATTGCACTTCTCCAGTAGTGCCAACAGAGGGCCGTTCTCGGCATCAGACTTGACTTCGGCCCGTAAAACCAGGAACGCCCGTTCCGAGTCCGGCCCGCGATACCAAAATAAATCTGGGAGCACGACTTCGAATGCATTTATACTTGCCGACTTAAGCGAGGCTGTCAGCTGCTGCAAAAAATCGGCTTTTTGGGCCGTTTGCAGCACAAAAGGTCGGGATAAGCTAATGTGTAATGGAAGCGGTACGCTAAGGTCGCTCGTTAGCAATGAGTGTAGCTCGGCAGGGTTATCAAGGGTTCCACGAAGCGCCGCTATTAACTCGTTCAAGCACTCATATTCTTGCGATAAAGGGTGCCACTCAATATATAAGTGAGAGGGCCATTGACCAGCAACATGGGGAATAGCGCGTTGGCGGCCGTTATGGAGGCTAGGGTAGTCGGCAGACGCGGTGCGGACGGTCGCAGTATAAAGATCGTAGAAGGCGGGCGGCAATAGTGGCGGAGAGATTCTATTGCTTTTCTTACTTGCCTCAAGGACAAGGGCATCAGGCTCTAATTCCAACTCAGGGCCCGAATTCGAGTCTTCGGATTCATAGTCGACGAGAGCCATGGTAGCTGTAGGTAGTGGGAGAGGCCGCAAGTATTCTACCGCATTATGTGACTGAAATGGCAGCGCCGCCAGTGACTGGGGGCGCGAAGCTCTCTCTTACGAGGCACGGAGCTCTCTTTTGCGAGGTGGAAAGGAGTGTCGTGAAACGAAAAATAGTCGAAATGAACCGAATCGAACGCGATAAAACGAAAATAAATCGTAAAATTTTAAAATAAAAACGACCGTATAGAGGAAGATGAAATAAAAGGATTCAACGGATCAAAATTGTGATAAAGTGAATGCTTAGTTGATAAAAACAGAGACTCTTAATTATTGACAGAAAAGTTGTTGTATTGGACTAAGTTCAAAGCCACTAGTGGGGTATGGAGGAAAACACCTAAGTAGGGGAAGACCCACTACGACACCGATCTGATTATTTCCGAAACGAAGACATCGATACAGGGGGTGTAGGGCCTTTGCTTGCTTATAAGACTATACTGCGTTTTTGATTTTGTCGTGTTATTTTTGCTATAATTTTTGATTTAAATTTCATGCTTTTTACTTTACTATTACTATGAATCTATGTAACTATTAGACGGGCATCTGTACTGACTTGGTGGAATCATCGGCGTCGGATCAATTAAAAGTCCTTCAGCCAATCATAGTCATTTACTTGTCTCCACGTATGTCAATATCATATGTTTTATTATCCTTACTCTTATTTCCACCTCTATTTCCGCCATGATTACAGTCACCTATTTCTCCTTTCGACTTGGCTTGCCTATATCTTTTCCTTCTCTTCTCCGCAATCACACCTACCCAATACCCGACACCTTCTCCCTATGCATATGCACTATGGGACTGAGGGATGAGGCTCCCAGCTCCTTCCTGCTACGTCAGGCCCACTGCAGCTGTAATTACTTAATTCAACTTACTAAAATATATATTTAGCAATTAATACATTTAATTCCACCAAATAATACGATCGACCTCCTTCCTCGCGACGCGCACCATCACCACCTGCCCGAGCATTCCGCCAGACTTGTTCTTGGCTCTTCGACTCCTTTTCTACCCAGTATTACTATTCTATTGATTCACTCGCCACCACACCACAACCTCGTCACTGCACTGCGAAGCACGCGACTATCGGCTCAGCGGCAGCGACACCGGCTAGGCTGCCCATCGACAAAGAAGGGCTTCGAGACTATATAGCGATTCAGACGGCGGCCAGTCTTTCGCCCCCCCCGACCCCAAACGTCTTTCATTGTCCAACTCTTTACTCGTACCTTTCGATTGCAAACTCCCACATAGTGCAATGTCTGCCACCGATCCGCTGGGCTCCTGGCTCCCGACGCTCGTGGCGCCCGTCTTCTTCTCCTCGGGCGTTATCATACGCATTATCTCGGGCATATTTGTATGTTCTGTAGAGTTGGCAGTTGGCAGTTTGACTACTGCAAATATACTGTGCATATATCTAACCTCTAGATCGCACTGGGAATCGCGTTTGTCGTCCCCATCGTTGCGCTGATCGCCTTTGACATTGGCCTCTGGCTGTGGCGGCTCTACTCGCTGAGCCGCAATGCGTTCCTGCGGCGGCAGCGACTGATCCGCGAAGAGCAGCGCGAGAGACGGCAGCAGCTACAGCAGCAGCTGCAGAGGAAGAGACAGCAGCAGCAGCAACAGCAGAGCCTGCAGAGGCAGCGCGACCTTCTGGCCAAGGGGGCAACGACGGCGACACCCGCAGGCACAGCAACACGCCGGCAATAGCAGCCCCTGCCACATCGACACCCATCGCATCTACTCTGCACACGATTTCACGACTATAGACCACCTAATTCATATACCCATACTCTGAGCCTGCTGTTCTGGGCCGGTGCCCTTTCATACTGGATCTACCATTGATCTGCATTTGATCTGCATTTGTTCTATAATTTATTTTAATTTTACTTTTACTTTTACTTCAACCATAACCAAAGGTGTTTTCTACACAATCTGGTTGATGACCTTGATCAGGTCGCCAGTCACGCCCATGGCAGTGACCTCGCCACCGGCACCGGCACCCTGGATGATCAGAGGGTTGGCGCCGTACCGCTTCGTGTACAGGCTGAAGATGTTGTCGCTGCCCTTGAGCGCAGCAAAGGGGTGCGACTTGTCGAATGTCTGCAGGCCAACCTTGAGCGTCTTGGTGGTGACGTCGACGCTGCCGACGTAGCGCACAACCTTGCCCTCCTTCTCGGCGGCGGCCTTGACCTGCTCCATCTGGTCGTCGTACAGAGGCAGCTTCTCGAGGTACTCGTCGCCGCTCTTGGCCGACTCCAGCTCGGCAGGGATCAGGCTCTCGACGGGGAACGACGTGGGCAGCTCGACGGGGATGCCGGACAGACGCGCCAGGATGGTCAGCTTGCGGGCAACGTCCATGCCGTTGAGATCGTCGCGCGGGTCGGGCTCGGTGTAGCCCAGCTCCTTGGCCTTGCTGACCTCGGCAGACCACTTGCCGGCGGCCACACCGGGGGCCGGGTTGGCAGGCGCAAACGAGTTGAACAGGAACGACAGGGTGCCGCTGAAGATGCCCTCAATCTTGGTGATCTCGTCACCGGTGTCGACGAGGTCGTTGACAGTGGAGATGAGGGGCAGGCCGGCACCGCACGAGGCCTCGTGGTAGACCTTGGCGCCGGAGGCGGTGGCAGAGGTGAAGATGTCCTGCCACAGCTTGTAGGAGCCGGTGAAGGCCTTCTTGTTGGGGGTGACGATGCTGATGCCACGGCTCAGGAACTGGGGGTAGGCATCGGCGACGTCCTGGGACGAGGTGTTGTCGACGAGGACGACCTTTGCAGGGGCGACGGCGAGGTAGTCGACGAGGGCGGGCAGGGCGAGGGGCTTGGTCTCGGAGGAGGCGAGGGCATCGGTGGCACCGGCGATGTTGATGGCGGCGTAGTCGGAGGAGTAGACGGCCTTCTTGCTGGTGGTGATGTAGCAGAGGTTGAGGCGGACGGCCGGGCGACGGGCCGCGAGGGCAGCCAGCTGGCCCAGGAAGCACTTGCCAACACCACCGGCGCCTATTTAGTTTTTAGTCAGCGCTTTTGCAAAGCTTGTAAGAATTGAGCTGGTAGATACTTACCAATAATGGCGATAAAGACTTGCTTCTGTGCAGACATTTTGAAGATGTTGTTGAAGGGGGGAGGGAGAGGTATAGGATGAATTAGGAAGGTAAGGGATTGGTAGACAAGGCTCCGGGGAATTGAGAGGCGGGGTGTGGCACGGCAGTCGGAGGAGAAAATCTAGGAGACCATTGACTCAATGGCAGCGACGGTATCGGGCAAGGATTTTGCGGATGGGCCACTGCTCTCCGGAACTGCAATTGCGAATGGTGGGGTATTGATGGATTTTGTTTAGATTTAATTTAATTCGACCCATTGACCTACTTGAGTATTTTGTGGGTTATTTATGACGCAAAATTAAATGGTTAATTTCATCGATAAATAACATCTGTACATAGTAGATACCAGGAGATAATCACAACGATGACATCACGTGGCGCGATCAAATAGTGATGAATGGAATCATGCGACTGGCTACTAAGCATCCGCAATAACACACGTTGCGCCCCGGGAGTGGTGCTGTTTGGGCGCAAGCCAAGAACACAGCCACAGAAGCCCGGGCGGTAGTGGGCAGTAGTGCAGAGACAGCAGCATACATAGTAGGATAGTAGGGACTAGAGAGATGTTTTTGACTGTGCAGAGTAGATATAAACCAGTCATACAGTAAGCTGCAGTGGGATGACGTGCCGCCAATTGCCCGATTACGTAGGCTTTGTGGTGTCTACGCAACAAGAGGAGATACGTACATAGTAGACATGGCTGGGTAGTAAGTGCTTATGGTTAACTACGAGGTGCATTGATTATGAGGATTCCGTGGATAACTCGGTGAGTATGCTCTTAATGTAAACGCTGGCTGAAGTTAAGACAATCAAATTGCCTAATAAGGAAAGATGTTCGGCCACTTTGTAAACATTGCCCATAGAAAGAGGATCGAACAACTCAGCCCTTGGCTAGCCAGAAAGCCAAGACTCCAAGGAGGAAAAGAGCAGCGCACAAGAAATGAGAATAGTGGATAGAGTGAACAATGCTCTGTACTCCGTAAAGTAAAAAGCAAAAATGAGCCTTTGATCACCTCGAGACCTTGGACTACGGCAGCCATCTTCAGCCTCACTTGGATCATAGACTATGCTCCTACAGAGGACCCGAGAATTGTTTCTTATCCCTCAGACCCTGGCTACTCACGGCTCTCTCAAACGCCCCTACCGGCATCACTGACACTGAACTGGCGCCGGATCTCTGCAAGGAGTCTCCGTCGTTTCATCCAGGGTCGCCGAGTCGCATGTTGGCCACTGCCACCTTACATTGCCGTACAAGCAGGATAGCAGCAATTAAGCACTGGGGATTTTATTGAATTTCAAATAATGGATAATCAAATGTTTCCATGTGTACTCCGTAGAGGCACTGCCGGGCGTGTGACCCAGCCGCGCCGCAATCCCAGCCTTTGCCAGTTCCTTCCTGTTGTGGCATCGTATGCATCGTATCTTGATCACGTTATCTGACTACACATCAAGGCATGGTCTTGGGCTTCACCTTAACTCTCGACCCTTGGATCAGGCTCACTGCTCCGTCTCTTGGCTTTTTGATGACATCGAAAACCCTTGACTGACACTACAGCGCTTTGACACCGAAAACACTAGCTCTTAGGTCTCAGTCTCCGCAGGCCAGCCAGCTCGCCCTCTTCGTTCAATAGCGCGTAAAGAACACTGTAATTCACTGCGAGAGAACTAAAGTACAGTGAACCAACAAGCTCTAGAGTAAGTAAGCTAGTATTAAAGCTAACGAGCTAAAAAAGCTAAAAGCCCAATACTATGGGACACACCCCCTCTGATCTGCCACAGCCCCAGCGCCAGCACGCAAACGGAGTCGCCCCTCGGGCTGCTGTCTCTTCTCTCTTCTCTCTCCCTCTCTCTGCCTCGCTCTCTGCCCAGACTTTCCATTTCTTTATTATTTCTTTGCCCGCATTCCTCTGCCTATCTACACTCCTCTTCTCTGCTACTCATTTCCGCCCATTCTTCCCGCAAACAATCGCAGTCTCTTATTGATCGCATCTGCTGCATCACCATCGCATCGCATCGCATCACATCACATCGCATTGGTCTATCGACGCCCCGACTACACCTGAGTACTCGGCTACCGTACTTCAACTCTACCACACCACGCGCCACCTTTCTGGCTGTCGCACTTCCTCATCATCGTCACCTCCCCAAACCACCACCACACACCCACCATCACAATGGCGCCCGCCATCGCAGCCATGAACGAGCTCACTGCTCGGTATGTCTGCTTGCCCTCTGCGCTGTCTACCGTCTTGTGATCGCAACACCAATACTAACAAACCACAGCTACACTTACTACTGCAATTCCGGCTACTACTACCGCAACGGCTCTTGCTACTCTAAGTGGTACCAGTACGGCCGCTGGATCGTGGCCGCCGGCATCGTCGTCTTGTTCATCCTGATCCTGGCCTTGCTCGCCATGCGCGCCCGCAAGCGCCGCGCCGCCGGAGGCGGAGCCGCGCCCAACACGGGCGGCTGGCTGGGCGGCCGCTTCGGTGGCCAGCAGCAGGGTGTCCCCCAGTACGGCGCCAACTACTCGACGGCCCCGCCGCCGCCCGAGTACTCGCAGCAGCCCCCTGCCGGCTACCAGCAGCCGTACAAGCCGTTTGAGGGCCAGCACACCGGCACCACCTACGACAGCAACCAGGGCTACTACGGCAGCGCCCAGCCCAACGGCCAGGGCCCCAACGACATCCCGCTGCAGCAGCCGACACAGGCATACTACCCGACGCGCAGCGGTGCTGCCGACGACTATGCGCCTCCCGAGGGCCCGCCGCCTGCCAAGCACTAAGCGGTAGATATCTCTTGAGACGCCGTGTCTACTTGTCTACTTGTTTGGTAGTCCTTTGTTGCTGTTACTCTTGTTATCCATGTTCCCTCTCGATGTCGTTAATGTTTTGTTTTTCTTGTTCATTTTTCACGATGGCGTTTGGGATGTATCGTTCCGGTAATGGTGGACAAGACTGGTAATGTTTCTGTTGTAGAAGTCACAGTACAAATACATATTTAAGTATATCGAACCACAATACACCGTGCCTCCTTTATGACTGCTGCGCCCGTGTATCGTGTCGCCAGATTGACACTGAAACAGGGCACCTCTCGGATACAACACTCTGTGTGTGTGTACAATGTCTGTCATACGGTATCACCAATGCCAGACAAAGACAATACGACCAAGGGCGTCGTTGTGGCCTGTCTTTCCTTGATTTTTGGGTTGTTTGTTTCCGCTGTAGGTGTCTTGGTTCTTGGTGTCTCGGTGCCTTGGTTTCTTCCTTTCTTGATCCTGGGTTCTTTGATATTGTTTGTTTCTAAGGATACGAGCAGTACGGCTGACGGCCTGCCTGGACGACACGAGCGACCCGACGACTCGGCCAACAGGGCTTGGGGCCTGGGCATCCCTACGCCCGGCCCGCCAAAAAGTCAAGCACGAATCTTTGAGTTTGCTAATAACAGTGGCTGTGGTCTATGATTAGCTGTGTGGCGCTGCACATCCGGCGCATCTGGGCTGCAGGATACTCTGGCGCAGAGAAGGACGGGCTTGCGGCCAAAGACATCGCTAAACTTGCCCCAGCTGCCAGTAGCAGCGGCAGATCAGTGGGAGGCCGCCTGATCGCCGACAACTCGCCGACGTATTAGTCACGTTACCTGCAGAGTGCCTACTGTCTGTGGCGGTGTGCAGCCACACTTGCAAATGGCAGAAATTAAAATGAGTCAGCAATCCTATTCTCCAGATGGCAGAGGATCATCAGGGGTCCTAGTTTAGTTTTTAATTTTTAATCTTAATTTCTAAATTTTAGCAGATTCTTATTTCTATTGTTTCTGTTATTTCTTCCTCTATTGATCTCTTGATATTTGCAGCACCCGTGCGTATTGCGTGCTGTTCACATGTCTTTAGTTTGGTCTTTTGTTTGCTTTGCATCTGATGCCGCACAAGATGGCTCGCAATGCAGTGCAAATTCACTTACATAAGCATGAATTTAACTTACGGGTAATGTGCCTCAGTTGTCACCCCACAGTGAAAATCATAGAATTCGACTAGGTTACCCTGAAACATACACTGCTCTCGAGTCTGTACCGTATAATACAGAACAACTCTGATAACACAGGAAGCAATGTTTTGGCAATCTCGGAATCACCCGCCAGCACATGCCAACACATATCATATCACAGTCATCTAAATCTTAATTCAATAGTTTATCTATCACTGTGCTCTGCGCTATCTCTTCTTTCGTCTTCTTCCTTTCCCTTTTCTACGGCCGGGAATGCCTAAATGTCTGCCTTGTCCGTTGCGCGCCCTTCCTTGGTTCTTAGGGCGGCTTGGCTGGGTTTGGCCTTTTTCTCGGCGTTGCAAATAACGATAGGCACTCGTCTCTTCTTTTTTACAGAGGATGCATCAGTGCTCTGCTCTTCTCTCTACTCCGTACATGGTACTGTACTGCCCTGTAAGGAGGAATGCTCCCGTTATCCCTTTTAATCCTCCGTTCGAGGCTCGCTGCGTTAATCCCTCGGCACCGTTTTTGTCGCAGCTGTCTGTATGAACACCTCAAAAGCCGACCACTATTATCCGTATTCATGCAATACAGTACCCAATAAACACAATCCTCTTCTTTCATTCGCTCTCGGGCTCGTTCACAGCCTCAACCCCAAAACATTTCTCAATACGACCTTCTCACACAACCCTCACACACTGCGGGCTGTTGTGTCTGGCTGTTTCCACCTTGTGCGTTGCATGCTATGCTGCATAAAAGGCTGCTGTTATCACCTTATCTTAACTCTGTACTTGGTAAAACCCTCAATCTCTGTTGCCTGGCCTGTCGACAGTAGCTAGGCCTCCATATGCACTGCGCTCCGTCACAAATTCTCCGTAATGAGCTTTGGATGCCCCTTTGGCAATTTCAATTGTTCTTTTGTTTCTCCATTCATATCTGTATGTGATTGATGATGGCATCATAACGCTGCTGCCAGACTGGCTACCAACTACGGCCAACTACGGCTGCCTGCCCTCCTCTCTACTATGTACTTGCGACGCATCTTATGTAATTGCCAGATACGGTAGTACTGTCGTTTGCAGGTGCGCCCATTCCCTAAGCGTATCAGGTATGTACCATATCTTATGCTTACATACTCCGTAGTACGACGTAATAAGCATGTCGACGTACTATGTACATAGTAATGAGATAAAACCTCAAGGGTCTGCGCCGAAGCCAAAATAGCGTCTTTTTCCCTGTGGCAGGTGGGGGCTGTCTGGGTCGTGCCTTCCCCTGCTGGGTTATTATTATTCACTCTTCACACTTTCGTCACTAAAACGCCGTCGTCCAAACTAAACCCACCAACCCATGCACCACGCTAAGACCGTACCTATACTATGTATTACTTTAATGTGCGGCATCTCGTGCCGGTCGCTGCTGCCCACCGTTTCGCTCTTTCCCTATCCCAGCGCCCTCGCCTTCCCGTTTTCTCGTCGCTCATTCCTCACGAGGGCTTTTGTGCCTCTGAGCCTTTGTGCTGCAGCCCCTGAATCTGGCATCTCAATTCCGTCTCCTCTCTTGCTTTCCACTTTGCCCGCTCAATCTCTCTCTTCCAAGGTTCTATCCCGACATCCTCATTTTCTCTTCCATTTTTCTTCAACTCCCACCCACATCCCCTCCCAGATCTCCTATCCTGGGCAAATCAGTCGTCGATCCGACTCTCTTTCTCTCCATCGCGTGCCTTTTTTCTCCTCTCCCCCGTCGTCTCTTCTCCGTTTCCCTGTTTCTCAGGCAGTGATCTCTGGTCTCTCTCTCTATTCTTCTATTCGTCTTCTTTACATCTTCTATTCCCGTCTCCTTTCTCACCCTCTTCTTTTAACCTCTTCACCTCTACCGCTCCCGTCTACTTTGTGTCTCACTCGCCTCGCCTGTCTCACTCTCCGCCTCTTTACCTCACCTTACATTCCTCGTCTGGCCACTCTCTTTTCCTAGGCTTCTGCTTTCATTTCTTGCATTCCTTTCTACTGACATTCTTTGCTTCTTCGTCAACTGCTATTACCTCTCTTCTTTTCTTCGTCACTCCTTTCAAACGTCGCTTCATCGAAACTTCCGACAACACCTCGTTTTCAACCTTTAATCGCCCACAATCGTTTTCGCCCCATCCCTCGTATTCTACCATACGAAGCGCCTTTGTACCGACTCACGCACATCCCTCCGTCTTGTCGACAATGGGGTCTCAATAGGCAACATCTTTCTCCCCTCAATATCTTCTTCTCTCTTGGCTTCTCCCAAGCCAGATTACCTCGCTTTAACCGCCTCGGCGCCCGCGCAATCTCTCGCAGTTTCACTTGACGACTCTTTGTTTCTGAATCTCGACTCGACGTTGCTCGATATTTCCGAAATCCGAACGGCAGCGCCGCGATTTCATACATTCGCTCACATCACTGAAAAATCTACAACCACCCTCGGTCAAACTTTATTATCCACACAATCTCACTAAAAACATCGACTGCCGCCATCATGCCGTCTATCGATATTTCCATGGCCCAGAGCCTGGTCAATAGACGCTCCTTTCTCGACGTTTTTGCCCGCGCCATGCAGCCCGTCGTCTACGGCCGCTCTACCGTCTCCGACGTCACCGACAAGATCAGTGACGTCAAGACGGCCTTCTCCAGTTGGGACAACTGCATGGATGCCGCCTTCTGTAAATGGCCTGTGATCGCCATCATCATCATTGGCGGTCTTATTCTCATCTCCGTCATCTGGTGCTGCGCCCGCTGCCTCTGCTGTGGCCTGTCCTGCTGCTGTGAGTGCTGTTACTGCCTCAAGTGCTGTGGCAGCTGCATGGGTTGCTGTGACCCGCCGCGCGGAAAGAAGAACAAGTACCTCGACGAGCCCTACATCCCTCCCCACCAGGGATACCGCAACGAGCCGCCCATGGCTGCAGGCGCCATCCCGCCGTCTGCCGCTGCCGCCGCCCCGATGTACAAGCCGCCTGTCCACGATACTCCCCAGTTTGCCAGCTTCGACGTCAGCAAGAGTGCTGGCCACGAGGATGCCCTCCCTGTCATGCCTACCTGGGAGACTGCTAGCAGCAAGAAGGTCTACATCGAGGAAGAGGAGGTCGAGATGAACAACCTCAAGAAGCCCGATGGCACCAGAGCCGTTTCGCCTCTTCTGGATATGAAGACCCCCTCGCCCGGCCCCGGCCCTTCGAGCCCCAGCCCTCTCAACAGCCCCAGCCCCGTCGGTAACGGCAACTTCCCCAACAGCCCTTATGCCCGCTCAGCATCCGTCAACACTTTTGGTTCCGCTGGACACCCGGCCGTCAATAACGGCTACATGGCTGCTGGTGCCATCCCGCCTGCACAAGGTGGTATGAACGGTCCCGGCATGAATGGCATGAACAACATGAACAACATGAACGGCATGAACGGCATGAACAACATGAACGGCATGAACAACATGAACCGCGGCATAAACGGCCCTGGCATGAATGGCCCCGGAATGAACGGTCCCGGCATGAATAACATGAACGGCATGAATGAGGTCACCAGCATGGGCAACATCAGCCGCGGCATGAACGGCAACGGCATGAACGACCAGTACGGTCGTGGCACCCCCGTTAACGGCTACAATGGCCAGCAGTCAAGCGTTGCCGACTATGGCGTTGCTGAACTTGGCGGCGGTGAAGCGACCAACGGCTATGGCGCACCCGCAATGGGCGCTATGGGTGCCATGGGCAACATGCCTCCTCGTAACAACGGCTACAACAACCAGCAGGGTGCTTACGGTGCACGCAACGTCCCGCCCGGTAACAATGACTACTATAACAACCAGAACAATCGCAGCGCCAACAACAGTACGCCTATGGGCTACGACATGGACGGCCGCGCTCCTACGATCCCAGAGCTCGGCGGTGGCAGCACTACCTCGCCTGGCGGCTTTGGCATGAACGACAACCGTGCACCAAACATCGCCGAGCTTGGTGGTGGTGGTGAACTGAGTGCCAGCCCCGTTTCCAGATATGCCACTCCTCAGGGTGGTCCTATGGATGGTCCCCCTCGCGGTCCCGGTCCTAATGGCGGACCTCGTGGTTTTGGTCCCCAGGGTGGCCCTCGCGGTCCAGGCGGACCGGGCGGACCTGGCGGCCCTGGTCGTTACAACGGCCCCAACCCCTATGGCCCCGGCAGCCCCGGCCCTAACTCACGTACTCCCGTCAACAACAGTGGCCGCCCGATGATGAACAACCGGTCACCACCGCAGCGCCAGTACACTGCCAACAGCAGCGGCCCTGGTGGCCCAGGCGGTCCTGGCGGCCCCGGCTTCAACAATAACAACAACAATGGCGGCAACTACGGCAACTCGCCCGCGTCGCCGCCGCTGCAGAACACTGCCGGTTTTGACTTTAGCTCTGGCTTCAGCCGCCCACAGACCCGTGAAGGTGAGAACACCAGCCCGGGCGGTTTCAACAGTGGCAACAACGGTTACAACAACACCGGCGGCAGTGGCTACGGCGGTAACAACAATAACAACGGTGGCTATAACGGCCGTCCGATGATGAACAATAACTCCAACCCACCGCCATTGGCCCAGCCACAGCCAGACCGCTCAGCCTACCAAGGATACCAGGCGTACCGGGGATAGATAACAGAGATCTAGAGGCCAATTTACTGGTTTAATCTTGATCAACTTTCATTTTGGGCACTGTTCATTTTGGGTACTCTGGCGTTTATGCTTGTTTTATTTTTCCACATTATTTTTTCTTCTTCTTTTATCACTACACATTCCGGGAGTTTGCTTGATGCATTCATCACATTGTATGACGGAGTTTTATTTCTTTCTTTTCCTTACTCCTTTGCTCTTTTCTTTTGTCTTTGTCTATATATCTTACCCCTTCTACTACCACCTTTTTTGGAATTGGTGTTTACCAGCTATGATAGCTGCTTCTTTTCGGATTTTTCATTGGACATTTTGGTATAAGCATCTTCTCTATAATGATATCCTACCTGGTTTCGTTGATTTTCTACTCTTGTCTCTTGGGATCACTTGCTCGTGCCTCTAAAAATAACGTCGTGCCAACTCTTATTGGTGTCTTGTCAATCTGTCTGCTCAGGCCACCCTTTGGCAGTCTGTCCGCTGTGGTGGCTTGCTCTGTTGGCGGCCATTGTTGCACCGACATCTTGATTACTTGCTCCATTTGTTGTTTATTGTTGTCACTTCAGCTCCGCTTGACCTTGTTGGCAGTTTATATTAACTTTGATTGTTATCATCACCTCTGCCCTGTCAAGCATTCTTCTCTAGGTTACTCTAGGTGACTCCATGTGCCACCGTCTACAAATGTCTCTCCTCGCTCGGCAAAGTGTAGCGGCACACATCGAAACAGACGATACAACCCCTGTCTAGATCTGAAGAAGAATGAAAGACAAAAGACGAAAGACGCGACGGATGGGTATGTCGAATATATCTTGCAAATTGCAAGTCCTGTGCAAGCCGCGCGGCTCGTCGCTCTTGTCCACCCACCGTGTCGGGAGGAGAAGGCAACAACGGTTGGCCGTAAATTCTGCAAACAGCTAGGCCTTCCGTTTCCAGAGGCCTGTGATGCTTAACAGCGAGACAGCAAGAGCAATGCCGTCTTGCAGATTTATCGTGTCTCGTTGGGTGTGTCTATCCCTGTCTGTCTGTCTTCCTAGCATGTGTCTCCTTGTTAGTTGCGGAACACAAGAGCCGACCACAAGCCGACCACAAGCCGACCACAAGCTGTCCGCAGACCGAGCACAAGTTCCTGGGCAAATACGGACAGATGCAGGTACAGAAAGCATACTATACCGCATCATGCTGCACGGTGCCACCGCATCCTGCAACTTCATGCACGAGATATGATGCGCAGCAGTCTGCATCATTCACGGTCCTGTCGAGACCCCACGCGGTCGACTGCCATCGCTGCTGTTGAGACGTCTCTTGAATGGCCCACGTCTTCTGACCTCTGGGGAGATTGCTACCGCCTATGACACGATATAAACACGATGCAGACACGCAATGTTAGACACATCATGGGGCCTTGTTTGTGTTCTCATCTATCTCCCAAAGTGTTTCAAAGAGGCACATAGCAAAACACTATTATCATGGGCTCTCTCTCGCCCATACCGATGATCCCCCATCCCCGCGATCACCTTTGTATCTTCCAAGTGTCCGGTCACGATGTCTTGCTTCGTCTCGAGTAGCAGGCCAAGCAAACAACGGATTCTATCGACGAGACTGCCGATTTCTTGGGGTCTAGTTTCTCTTCAAGGGGTCTGTGATCGACTTTCCTTCTCCTTCTCCTTCTCTTCACCTTCTGTCTCTCTCAACCCCTACTGCCCACTCTACGGACCCCCTCCAACAGTCTCCCGTCTCCTCTCGTATTCCTGCGTCTTCCCGGGCCCCGTCTCTATTCTCTACTCAGCTGCGCTCAGCTCCCGGATATTCCACAAAAGACAACAAGGGAGCCGAAAGGGAAACAAAACAATGGCTGGGCTGTGCTAAACACTTCGGTGAAGCCCTTTCCGTCTCAGTATCCAATATTCTTTCTCTTTCTCTCACCCTCTTTGGCATGTTCCCGGTCGCTGGTACTCGCAATTATCAGATATTGACCAGATCGACCAGAGGCTCTGCTGCTTCCTTCCTTCCTAAAAGGTATAGTATAAATCTTACCGTCACCGCATCGCCCCTTCCATTTTTGTCTTGTCGTCTTGACCACGCATCCGCATTACTTTTCTTTCATTTCACCGACGTGGATCACATCTTGCTTTGTGCCACTCTGCCGCTCGTTCTTTCCTCTACCATCGAATACAAGAAGACACAAGATAAGCAAGAAGAGACAGTCGCTCCTTCTTGTTGTTTACACACATCCATCTGCCCATCGGCCCGAGTCTACGTCACTCGCTACTCACTCTTTGGGTTGGCCTTCTCTCACTCTCCCACTCTCTCCCACTCTCTTTCACATCTTGGATGTCTCCAACCACACATCTCTCTTTTATCTTCTTCACCTTCGTATCACTCGCGTGTACGTTGCTTGATCAAAATTCAGCGCGGAGTGCATCTACTCACATCTGAAATTCCATAGCTGCGTTGCCAGTCTTGCCACTCACTTCACCATCAGCTCTAGTCAGAATCCAACAGTCAACCCCCCCCCCCCCCATCACCTACATAACCGTCACTCAAACTTTGAATCAGCTCTAGATGATGGCACGCCTCTACAACTGGCCCTTGTCGACGGCAAGGCTGGTGTCTATTGCAACAATACTCGCTGCCACACTGGTGCCGGCAGTTCTTGCCACAGAGCCAGCACCCTACGACTATGGCTTCGACGTGCACGAACAGTTGTCGCGGCGCTCGCTCCAGTCGCATAGTTCCAATTTCCCCTTTGTTGTCAGCGGCATAGCAAGCAGCAGCACCAAGCCCCAAGTGTATCCGCGCCAAGAAGTACGCCGGATGGAGAAGAACACAGACCTGTGGACTCTGTACCTGCTGGGCCTCAGCATGATGCAGTACACACCCCAGTCGCAGCTGCTGTCCTACTACCAGATTGCCGGCATCCACGGCGTTCCCTGGGTCGAATGGAACGGCGTTGCGCCCACTCCCGGCAACGAAAATACGGGCTACTGCACACACGTCTCCGAGCTCTTCCTGACCTGGCACCGGCCATACCTTGCTCTCTACGAGCAGATCCTCTTCTCTCTTGTCGAGTATATAGCGTCGCTCTACAAAAACGAGACGGAACGGGCCCGATACCAGGCGGCTGCAAAGCAGTTCCGGATCCCTTACATGGACTGGGCAGCTCAGCCGCCGGCCGGCGAGAGCGTGCTGCCCAACAGCGTCGGCGGCAGCCCATATGTCAACGTCTCGGGGCCCAACGGCGTACAGCGTATTGCTAACCCGCTGTACACGTACATGTTCAAGCCTCTCAACGCCACCATGTTTATTGAGAACCCAGTAAGCCACGTCCTTGTGTACTTGTGTTCTTGTATTGGCAATTGTGACAGGTTCATAATCGACGTTGCTAACAGTTCAGTATGACCTGTGGGTTACGACAGTACGGTCGCCCACAGCACAAGACTCGTCGGCTGGATCGAACAACACTGCCGTGTCTCTTGCCCTTAATCAAAACTTCCAGTCCATACAGCAGCGCCTCTACGCACTCTTCTCCAACTACCAAAACTTTAGCACTTTTAGCAATGAGGCTTGGATTCCGACGTCGTCGAGCGGCAACTATGACTCGCTCGAGTCTCTCCACGACACCATCCACACGCTCACCGGCCTCCAGGGCCATATGGCATGGATCCCGTTCTCATCTTTTGATCCCATCTTCTTTCTGCACCATTGCATGGTCGATCGTGCCTTTGCGTTATGGCAGATTTTGAACCCAGACTCGTACGTCATGCCGACCAAGGCCGTTCTGGCCAGCTTCACCACATCCGAAGGCGAGATACAGGACTCACAGACAGCCCTGACACCGTTCTTCAAGTCTGAAAATGGCACCTTCTGGAATTCGGATGATGTGCGGGATATGGGCGTCTTTGGCTATACGTACGACGATATGATGGACTTCCCACTCTCGAGCCTGCTTGCCATCAACTCGACTACACAGGGACAGGCTGGAGCTTTGATCAACCGCCTCTATGGCACTTCCAGCCCTGCCACCCTGGGCATCATCAACAGCGAAGGCTATAAGCGCACTGCAACCCCATCTAGCCCGTCCAGTCGACTGGGTCTTGCTGGACCGCACCGTGCACCAGCGTCAGTTGTCGTCAATAACCAGTACCGCGAGTGGGTGGCCAACATCCACGCACCGAAACAAGCACTCAACAGCACATTCTTCGTCGACCTCTTTCTTGGCGATGACCAAGTGCCGGCTGGTGACCCATCGGCTTGGGCTTATGCACCGAGTCTTGTCGGTACCATGAGTGTCTTTGCATCGCCCAAGGGCCTGTCCATGGCCGGTATGGATATGAGCGGTGGCCATACATCGGGCGCTGTGCCGTTGACGTCTGCTCTAGCTCAAAAGGTTGCCAGTGGTGAGCTGGCCACCCTCGATCCCGTTGATGTCGAGCCATATCTGCGCCAGTTCCTCCACTGCGGTGTTGTGACGACGAGCGGCGCAGAGGTCGCGCCATATGATGTCCCCGGGCTGGGTGTCACTATTGCTAGCTCGTGCGTCCAGGTGCCGGCGAGTGCCGAAGAGCTGCCACACTGGGGTGCCATCACAGACCATTTCGATCTCATTTAATGATCAATACTGGGATGGTAGTCTTTCGAGCTGCTGGCGTTGAGCTCTACTAGTCGACATATTTGGGCTGCTATCTGTCATTTCCATCTTCTTTTCTCATCTGAAATATTCTTATTGTTTTTTTCTCTTTCCTTTCGTGTTATTACTTTGCTTTCAACTTCGTTGATCTACATTGATTCCGCGGCGTCGTCGTCGATCTCATAGCACAGAAGATACGTCTTCCTTAAACATATAATTTAAACAATTCGGAATTCAGAATCCAGAAATCAACGCCGGCAAAGGTGAAGGGCTATCATAAAGCAAACTATATACACGAATCCAGAATTAAAGTAGCAATTAACAAAAATATAAGATGATAACAAGTACAACACCGTACAAAACAAAGCGGGCTGCACCACCAATCCAAACAATATCCCAAAAAGACCCCTTTGCCGTGACTAATAGCAGACCAGTCCAATGTCCAATATGCTCGGACAATATTATATGCCAATCCTAAGTCAAACTTATTATTTTCAACGCCGTTTTTTTGTGTTCGTTTTCCAGGGGTGGTGAATAAGGTAAACCCCCGACTGCCATTGCAGCTTGAGAGACTAATAGCTCTGCTAGTCTTTTAATCTCTCCTTGCTGGCAATGTCGTCGAGCGCGTCCTTGATCAAGAAGCTAGTTTGTTAGTTTATTCTAAATGTAAAGGGCTGTAAGGACTCAACGGGAGAGAGAGATATATATATATACTCACTTGTACCACAGGATGGTAGGGCCAATGGTGCCCAAGTGCCACAGCGAGTGCGCATCAAAGACGCTGTACACTGGCGGGAAGTCGAACAGCTCCAGGCTCATGGCCAGCATCACCCAGGCCACGGCGATACCGGGCCACACCGCCCAGAAGCGCCGCGTCCGCACAAACGTCCGGTACGAGAACCAGCTCCAGAGCGTGTTCTGCAGCACGCCGCACACCACATTCGCCATCATGTTGTACCCATAGTCCCAGCGCACAAGCGTCAGGAACGCCACGTGTGCCGCGTACAGGCACAGACACACAAACGTCCACACCGACCGCACGTTCTCTTGCGCTGCGCGGTCCAGCCGGAACACACGGACTACAGTAAAGTAGAGGCCGTACAGAACCGATGCACCGGCAGCGAAATAGTCGAGGCGCTCCGTAAGCACAAAGTCGCGCGTGTGGAAGATGGAGCTAAAGGTCCACGAGGCAATACCCACGGTGCCGAAGCCAATGTACCACGGCCGCAGCGAGTACGACGCGGGCACCTGGCGGCGCAGACGGCGCAACCCGGCGACATGGGCCCACAGGTTGCCAAGCGAGAAGAGCACGGAAGCGGGTTCCTGGATGCCGAGGAAGCGGTAAAAGGGCCACTTGCCGTGGAACTGGACGAGGCCGAGGTTGTTGTTGAGGCGGTGGGCGGATATGATGCGCTGGCAGGTCTGGTCGCATTCGCTGGCGCAGTTCCAGAGGAGGAGTCGGAGGTAGAGGGCTGCAGGGATTGGTTAGCAACTGTTCCTGTATAGAAACTACAGAGGGAGACACTAGAGGTAGAGCGCATACGGATCGGGGTTGCTGGCTTATTGGAACCGCAGTTTTCCAGCTGGCACACTTCCATGCACTCGCGGAACTCGGGGAGGCGGTCGCCTACAGAGGCGGACACGACGGGTATAAAAGCGAGCACAACAATGAGTGCGAACAGAGTGATGAGTGCGCCGGCCGGTCTGCCCGACCACGACCCGAAGTTTGCCATGATAGTAGGAGTCCGAAGGGCCCGAAGATGCTGGATAAGGTTGGCGAGGTTGGTGATGTTCAGTGTCGAAAGGATGCCGCAGCTAGTATATTATACATAGATGACCGAGTCAAGACCGCCCAGCGCCGGATAGCCCCCTTTTCGCGTGGCCCCTCCCGTCGTTTGTTGCCGTGGCTGGCGTCGTCGTCGATGCAGATGTCGACAGTAAGAGCTAAAGTAAAGCTGTAAGCTGCCCCTGTCCTTGGTCGTGGTGAACCGGCGGCGGAGAGAGAGGGAAAAGAGCAAGATAAAAGTCGTATAGTCAAATAGTCAAAAGCTAACAGGCTGGATGGAGCTGGACGGAGACGAGAATGGGCCCGAGAGCGTCGTTCGGTGCTCGTGGGTGGTGGGCCGGCAAGAGCGGTAGGGCAGGGAAGGAGGGTAATAAGGAAGAAGGAGGCAAGAGGTGCGCTAAGGAATAAAGAACAAACCATAATATTTAGAGTACAGAGTGCAGTCGCGTTTTGCCGTTGTGTCGCCCCCGCCTTTGTGCCAATTAGCAATTAGACTTCCCCTGAAAAATAGAGCTGGAGCTCCGTAGGTGAGCTTGGGCGCAGCGTCTCATTGGCTGCTAGCGACCTTCCAAGGAGCCTTTACGAGCGTTCAGGAGTCAGCTGCTAATATCACAGCAACATATCACAGCTATTAGCGGGAACCAAATTGCGTTCAACGAGCAGAACATCAGACTCAAAATACCAAAATGTCAAAAATAAAGGTTATCTGATTAGTCATGCACCAATGTACTAGCTAGCAATGGGCGAATAGAGCAATCCGAGAGTCCCAGAGTAAAAAATCAAAATACCCAAAAAGTAAAGGCAAAAAAGATGAAAAATAAATTAGAAAAAAGACGGTAAAACTGCAGCTCATTCGAGCTGTGTCATGATAAAAAGGACAAAGGAAATATAAATAAAAGAAAGTGGCATCCAAGCTGTTGAAAAGAGAAACTGTTCGCTCATTCTCGTGCGCTGGCGTGGCTGATGTAGAAAAGAGTAAAGTAAAGCAAAAGCCCAGACCCGAGGTTCCGGTGAAGGAATATGTGTTGACGTGATCATGCTGTATATGCAACAAATAGAAGAAGGGGGAATAGAAAAATAAGAAGTGAGTAAAAAGATAAGAATAGTCGTAAATAAAAGATGTGAAAAGGCCAACGGCGAGTCTAACCAAGGTAGACCAAGCCGGGCAAGAAAGTAAAATATAGAAAGAAGAGAAGAGAAGAAGCGAAAATGAAGAAAAGGCAATAGCAAACAAGAAAGCATCCCAGCTGGTTCATCTAAATCTGGTCGTCATGTCGTTTGTCGTAAGGTTTCGTGGAAAGAAGCTGGCCGTAATAAATGGAAAGTAAAAAAGAAAGAAAAAAGAGAAAAAAAGTAGGAAACTGGCCGAAGAAACAAGTCGTAAGATGCGAGATATAAAATCAAAAATAAATATGAATAAAAGTTACAGTGGCGGGGTATCAAAGCGGCCGCCGTGGCCGTGGATGTTGCATAGAAAGGATTTCTACACAGGAGAGTCGGAACGGCGTGTGACGCTGCCACGATTGTTGATCTCACGCAGGCGCTGGTCCAGGTATGCCAGGCGCGAAGCCAGGTCGGTGCGGCCAGCAGCCGGCTTGGGCTGGCCCACGCGCTGCACTGTCGCAAACGGCCGGCCCACGGGCACCGCGTCGAGGTCGGCAGTGGACTGGAACAGGCGGTTAGGAAAGCTGAAGCTGGTGGCGTTGGTGTCGGGCAACGCAAAAGGCGACCCCAGGCGTGCCGGGGGCTGCGCTGCCGAACCAAAGAGACTGCCACCAAACGGATCAGGGCCACTGCTCATGTTCAGATCGCCCAGGCTGCGCATCGTTGGTGCAGCGGTCGACGTGAACTCGGGGTTGGCGTCCTCGGGTGCGTCCGTCATGGACTCGGTAGGCTCAGACGCCCGCGAGACAGCCGATGCAGCAAGTGACAGCTGCGGCGCAGACGATGATGATGTCAGAGGCGGCAGAGGCGGCATCGTTTCGGTGCGAGGGCTGAATGGGTCGTCGTGGTGTGCAGTGCTGGCTATGTCAGAGTTGTCTTCATTTGAGCTTAGAGGAAATCCAAAACTCGAAAAGGCGGATGGCTCAGTGAAAAGGTCTGTGCCAAGTCCAGGGCGGCGGCGCAGGTCCTGGCTCAAATGCTTGGTGCGACGCGTCTTTTGCGTGCTCACCCGGCTAATGCGAACGGGCGATTGCAACGACCGGCGCGGTCCGACGGTGTGTGGCTGGCGCGTGTTTCCGGTGGACAGGCCAAGGACTGCTGCAAGAGAGCTCGACGAGCTCGGGCCGTAGCTGCGTGCAGTAAATGGAGAGCCAAGACGGCGACGCTCAGCAAACGAAGCGTCGGCAGAGGCATCACTAGTCGGAATCGGTGGCGGCGGACCGGGGGCCGGGTTGAACACATCGGTGTTGGATGCAGCAGAAGACGACGCAATGTTCTTCATTGCTGCCGCGAGGCTGGCATCAATGCTCGGCGGCGGACCACTGGGGTGGTACAGATGAGAGCCCAGAGACTTGTGGGAGCGGTGGGAGCTGCGAGGGGTCTGTGAGCTATACGCATTGCTGGCATTGAATGAGCTGTAGGCACGGTTACGGCCCACGCGCGTCAGCTGCGCCAGTGGTCCGTGAGGCTGCATCGTCTCCGAGGTGCTGAGCACCAACGACATGGCCATGTCTTTGGTGCCGAAACTCGACGACGGGAATGCTGTCACACCAGAGGGTCTGTTTGAGGGTGCGTGCACAGGCGCGTTTACATTTGCAGCAGAGTTAATGGGTGCGTTGAAAGGCGCATCAAATGGTGCATTGAATGATGCATCGTTCGTAGCACCAGGTGTCACACGCACATCGCGCTGACGGGTAGCAGCAGCAGCTGCTGCTGCGGCGGCGGCGGCGGTCTGTGCAAATGGAGTTGGGCTCCGCGACATGTACTGCAAGCCACGCACGCCACTTCCAGGAGTTGCAGCCTTTTGCCGGCAGAGCTCGCGCAAATGAGCCCGGGTAGCCGCGTTGGTGAAGGGCCATTCCATGTACGTGCCGCTCGCAGTGCTGTCTGTTGCTGTCGGCGTGCTGCTTCCACTTTTGGTGTTGGTGGTAGCGGCAGCAGCAGGGTCAGCAGCAGGATCAGTGTCCTGCGCATTGGAGACCGTCACTGCTGGTACGGCGCCAGGAGCAGTTTGCGCCTCTTGGACAATAACACTGCCGTCTTTGCTGCTGGTGGTGCTTGCTTTGGCTATAGCCTTTGAACCCTTCCAGCTGCGCTTGGCTTCGCGTGCGACGCGCAGAAGAACACCGTGTGGTGGAACACAGCTCTTGCCCATCCGAAACGGTGTAACCTTGGGGTCCTGCAGGTACAGAATGTACGTTGCCCAAAGATGCGCGCTCATTGCCTTTGTCAATGCTGGCTTTCTTGCGCGTCTTTTCTGATTGGAGGACGCGCTGTCGATGTCTGCAACCGCAAGACTGCTGCTACTGGCAAATGGTCCACCCAACGCAGAGTTGCGACGTAGCTCGTGTAGGTGGCTCGTTGGGCCAAACTTGAATTTGTTGGGCCCATCCTCTTCTGGGCTGAGACAGTGGTCGTCGTCTGAAAGTTGCGAAAAGCGGCTGAAGAGCGACGACGAGCTCGTTTGTGTGGAGCGCGCAGTCGAGGGGCGACTGGACGAGCCGCACTCTGGGTCTGGGCTGGACTCGGTCGAGCTGGAAAAGACCGAATCTATTGACCAGTCGGGGTAGCGAGAGGGTGTAAGAGCCGATGTAGAGGGCGCGACTTCCGGTGCCGGTGTCTTGGGCGGCGAAAAGGTGCGGCCCTTGACACTCAAGAATTGGGAGTCCATGGTTTCAAACACGAACAGGTTTTGGCGGGTGTTTTGCTGTTGTTGGTGGTATTGGGGCTGCTGGTGCTGTTGGAGACCCAGCATACCGTTCAACTGTTCGTCGTGGTCGGGGACTTCGATGCTGGGAATGGGCACGTCGGCTGCCGCGACCGACGCGAGAAAGTTCTGTGTTGGCGCAGACAGACGAGGCGCGGCGCGTCGCTTCAGGCGCATGCGGCGCGGTGGCGATGGTGGTGAGAGTGGTTGCGCATCGCTGCTGGCGGTTGCAAAAGACGCGCCTGGCTCTGGTGTCCGAGGCGCGCCTACAGAGAAGCCTGTAGACAGGCGAGGGAATGGTGTCGACATTGTGACGGCTGTATGATCCGTCGAGTTCGATTGTCTTTTATATTTTGTCGTCGGGTTTGCAATTTCTTCCGGCCCTGTTCAACGCAGGTAGACTCGTTGAAGAATGCGTGGCATGAGTGAGTCAAGAAGATGTCGCCGTGTCGCAAAAGAGTGTGTTTATTTCTTCTGAGTTGGTCAAGGTGGAGAGAGAAAAGGGGGTCTGTCGCAAGGGAGAAGCACGTCGTGTAGAGCGACGCGATTGCTGAAGAAGAGTTGGGCGTGATTGTGTATTTGAAGTGTGGAAGGTGTGTATTGCGTGCGGTGTAGTGAAAAGGAATGAAATCTGTAGATGTGAATATCCCCACGGACGGGAAGGGAAACCGTTAGGATCTCAGAGGATGTGAGAACTGGAGGCGCACTTTGCGAAAGAATAAGGAACGAGGAAATCGGTGCCGCGCAGTTGTAGTGGTGTAGTTGGTGTAAATGGTGTGTAAAAGTTAAAAATAGGGGGGCATAGATGGATTTAGAGAAAATGCGGTGGCTGGGGACTGGCGGACTCTCGACCAAGATAGGAATAGGCGGTCTTGAATTGATGTGAATCACCAAGACAAAGTTGAATAATAGGAATTGAAAAAGGACATTAAAGTGATAAGAGGTTCAAGGAAATGAAGAATTGAAGAAATGAAGAATTGCGGATTGGCGAATGAATGAATAATGGAAGTCAAATGAGCCAAATTAAAGAAATGAAATTTGAGAAATAAAATCGTAAGCGGTCGTGGACGTCAAGGTGTTCGTAAATGTATTCTGGGCGTGATCTATTCGCGGTATGGCTGGAATATACTGTAATGAAGGTTGATAGAGTGTGTGCGGAGTAAAGCGCGTCGTAATAAGTGAATATATTGCGAATCAGCACGACCACTTTGTGTATGGCCGCGGATGCGATTTGAACTGTAAGATAGATTGTAGATTGCTCTGTCGGCGGGTGGTTATTGGGTCATGGATTGTGCCGGTGGTCGTGAATCGTCTCAATCCTCGTCTGGGCATGAGTGAGTATATTGGTGCAGGTGTGTGAGGGAAGAGGTGGCGATGGATGCGTGAGGGGAGTTGAAGAGCAAGATACAAAAGAAATGAAATGAATGAAGGTATGGGTGGGGAGGAAAAGGATAAAAGAGAGAGAGGGAAATGATGAAGGGGAGATGCAGGAAAGCAAAGTGTGAGGACGTACACTATGTATAATAAAGAGAAGACGGCGAGATTACAGAGTAATACTCTGTAGAGTAGAGAGAGGGAAGGGAACTAGAAAAGAATATGACAAGTGATGGGCGAGACGACGAGGGACCGGGGGGTGGAGGTGGGCGTGGTCGTAGTGGCCTGGCCGTGCTGCTCTGAGCTCGTAGTATGTAACTTGAGATAGTAGATTCAAGGCGAGTCTGGGGTGGTCAGCGAGGTGGCCAACGCAGCAGCGAGTCCACTGGAAGACAGCAGGATCAAAGCATTGACCAGCGAGGAGTGAGGAGGGACGGCGCGTCGTGGTTGGCGGGCGCGAGCAGCGGCTGGGCAGCAGCGGGCAGTATCTTACAAGTGGTGCAGGAGCAGGAGCAGGCGCAACAGGGTCCTTGGCTGCCGTCGCAATGAGTGCAACGGCGTATTGGGAGCAGTCTTGAAATGGGATGCAGGCGATAGAGGTATTCTGTCTCTATTCTGTCCTGGCCCCCACAAAGCCAGAGATACTATGTAGAGAGCAGAGAGACAGAAAAAGAAAGAGGCCGCAGCTAGCAGCGCGTAAGACAATGGCTCGATGGCTCCCGTCAAGACAAGTAGACAAATGCACAAGTGCAAACTGCAAGTGCAGCTGGTCCTTGAGGTTCGAGTGGCTCTGGTGGTCCTAGTAGCTGCACGAGTGGGACCTGGAGAGAGATATTGGCTCCGTCGATGGATATCAGCGGGTTTGAAAGACTCTGATAGACTGTGAATGGATATCAAAGTATTAAGAGGATACTGGAGGGGGAGGGGGGTTGAGACGGAGAGCGTGGAATACCCCGTGGTGGGTGTATGTCGTCAAGTCGAGTGAAGCCGATGATCTGTTGATGTTGAATGTCGTTGTCTTTCCCAGAACTTGCCAGATGCTGCTAGACGATGCTGCCAGACTTTGACTTTGACTGTCAGTGCCACGAGTGTTTCGGACGACGAGACACTGGCTACCAGCAGAGGCGAGCCCAATGTATGGGGTTCTTGGCTGTGCTGTGAATTGCGAATAGGGCCGAGCAAGCGTGCCTTGAGGCTGTCCTGTTCAAAATATTGCTGTTCAAACTGCACTCTCCGTGCAGGTGCAGGCGCATGTGCGTGGCCAGAAACAATTATGTACAGAGCCAACGCTAGGAGTGCATATGCAGTGATCTTCAATTGGGCAGCAGGAACGCGTCTGTCGTCTGTAGATAGACCTTGGGCTGGCGAGCTTGTGAGTTTTTGAGCTTGAGCCTGTGAGCGGACAAGGTTGAAGCTATGTGGGTGTGGTCTCGGTTGGTTGGCCGAGATGGAGTGAGATGGGGTGCAGGAGGAGGGCAGCGGCAGACAGCAGCAAGCAGCAAGACGATGAGACGGAGGATTCAACGGATTTACACAAGACAACACGGCAAGACGGCAGCAGAATAAGCAAGACAGCAAGTAAGACAGAGCAAGAGCAAGACAGGACAGGTGGGAAGAATAACAGCAGAATGGCAGTGCACGTAAAATGGCTGCAGAATATCAGATCGAGCGAGCAAGTGACAGACTTATGCAAGCAAGTGTGATTGTGCGGGCAGCCGGGGGAGAAGCCTCGTATGGCTGTGCAGCATGTCGTCCAATTGTGGGTGGATGAATGTGACGAGAGCTTGGGTCTCTGCAATAGGGAGGAGAAGAGGAGAAGCAGGAAAGAGGAGTCTGTGATACCGCAGCGGACGCGCAGACGCAGGATATATTGATACGCGTTTGATGGCAAGCAATGGCAGGCTGCACTATCTCGCTGGCATACGGAGTATATCGAGGATGTGCCGAGATGAAAGTGAGGTGTTTATGCGAGCTGCCTCTGTGGGGAGCGTACTTTGTAGACAGCGACAAGAAACAAAGTAGCAAAAAACACACAGAAGCAATCTTGACTCTCAAGACAGGCGAGCAAGAAAGATTGTCGCAACTCCGATCAAGGGTCTGGCCCACTGCGAGTGCAAGTCGGAGGCGATCTCGAAGAGCGGTGAGTTTCCTATATTCTCTTTTCTCTTTACTGTCTCCTCTTTTGCAGACCGTGCCCCTGCTAGCTGACGATGTCGCAGCGTCTAGCTTGCTCTAGCACGAGGGCCCCGGACGGGGGATAATGCAGTGCGGCTTGTGGGTGCTGCACTATGTGCAGTGCAGCAGATATGCAGTGCAGAAGACGGTGGATGCCAGACTGCCCCGTACAATGTTGCATAAACTCTTGGAGGAGTAGTAAGGAGGCAACAAGAGACAGAGGCAGAGACGCGAGCAGAAACACGAGACAACGAAACGAGACAACGAGACGATGGGGCCGATGGGGCAACTGGCGGTAAGACAATCGATAAAGTCAAAAGTCAATAAGAAGTCAACAAAGTAAGTCAATAAGGAGGTGACTCGAAAAAAGTAGCAGGACGAGATAGAGTGCGACGTGGCAGCGACACAATGCAAGTGAGAAGAGGAGCCGACATGGAGGAATAGGAGAGCAAGAGTGAGGCCCGAAAAGGGACAAGTCAGGAGGCAGAGTGGGATGGCGATGAATGAAGTCGGCGTCGATTCCCGGCAGGGCAAAAATGGACGTTGTCGCTCGCTCTTTCCTGATGCTGGTTTCTACGATGGCCGCAACTGCCTTTTCCAATTCAAACTACGTCACGAATTGTTAGATGGCCCTTTGCGCTTTCCTTACAGACACAAGGTAACCGATGATAATCGACGATGACAAGGAAAGATCTCGTGCTATGAGGAAGGGGCAAGGCGACAGCAAAGGAAGGAACGACACAGACAGCACAAACCCCTCGTCGTCCAAATGCTACCCCACATAAGACGCGATTTTTCGCGTAAAACACGCGCGCGTAATAACGCGAATTTACGTGTCGTTCCATCGTGTAGCCAGTGAGAGCCAGTTAAAAATGGGTCGTTTACAACTGCTAATTGTCGCAGGAACATGTGAATAGCGAGACAGCACCACAGCATTATTCTCGACCCTTCTTTAAATTGCAATCTACAGAGTGAATCCGAATATGCGTCTGAATATAAAATACTCGGCGTCAATATGATGCATCTCAAGCGCTTCGGTCTGTCTGCCCTTGGAATAGAGGCCTGCTGTAAGGCACCGCGGCAAGACGAGACCTGGAAACGACAGAAAGCGGCCGTTTACAGTAGCCTTTGGGGTGGTTGCAGCCGAAGCAGATCCCTATATTAAGATGTTTAAGATGCATTGGGCTACTATAATAAACCATGTTAATACGCTGGGATATTAGGATGAAGACCCAAACACATCCAACAGGTCGCGGCCTGGCGGCCTACACACCCGACAAGGTCTTGCATAAGGCTTGCCCCTGACAGTGACAGTTGAGATGATGAGCAGAGGTAATGACAGTTCTGGCTGGGCGCATTACGGCTATGGTGTGTTTGATCATGACTAATCCACACAAGAGTTGATAACGCGCACTTTCCTAAAACAGAAGCAACGTGCAAAGAGAAGAGCTCCGGTAGAGAAATCCGATTATATAAATTCCGATTTATAGTCAACGAGTTTGCAATTCGCGGTTTGATGTTGTCTATTCAGTTTCACTGGACTATGCTCCTTCAGTCAACAGACTTGTGAGGCGTCCGTGTAAGGCTGTTGACAGCGGATTTGAAGGCACAGTCACTTTCGGAGGATTTGATAGTTGGCGGTCGCTTGCTTAGTGTAGGGTCTATGCTCTTTGTCTATATGTAGTGTATGTAAATAAGATACCACTTATGCGTTGATCGCTGGGTTAGATATGTTGATTGATAACCTGGCAAGGCCCCCATCCGAACTTGTAGCCGGCAAGAATCACAGAAGACCAGATGGGAACGATGAGAAACAAATAGATCAAATAAAGAAATTAAAATAATAAAATAATCAAAAAAATCAAAAAAATCAAAGAAAGATATCGAAAGAAAGAGATAGAAGAGAAGAAGAGCAATACAATCCTCCTCAACAGTGTCAAGCACCCATCGTCCTAAAACCAGGCCCTCTGAATAAGGTTCTCGACTCTAGGTAGAGTTACTCTCGGCAACCACTGAACGGCAGCGCACGTCCGTACTATTACACTGTAGTACTGTGGCAGTGCTGTTTGCTGCCTACTTTCTGCCTACTTTGCGCCGACTATGTCTTCTTCGTCCCTGCACTACAATAGATCGTCCCCGGGTGTCCATTTCATAACGTCTTTCTTGGCTTGGCCTCGTTCTGGTACCTTGATGCTGTAATAAACTTGTCTGATTTCCGGGCTCTCTTGACCGCGCGATGCTTCTTCTGGCAATGTCTTTCCTCTGGCATTCTGCTAGAGGAGGCCGTAGACATGCGACGGGTCAGGAGTAATGGAAAGAGTTGCAATATTGACGACTATTATTGTCTCACCAAATCTGGTTTCGCCCTGCTCTGCTCTCGCTCCTTTGCCTCTCCTCTCGTCTTGCTCGTGCTTGCTCTCCCATTCTGACTGCCCTCTGCGTTATCTCTCTTGGAGAATGCAGGTCTAATCTGACAACTGAACCAGACCACCACTTGGCCTCCATCCCAGGGCTGTCACATATCTTGGCTCCCTGTCTACCCTCGTATTCCTCCCTTTCCGCGCCACATCCAACCCTTTGTCTGTCTCCTGTCGCTTACTACTGTCATTTTGTCATTCATTCCGTCATTCATTCTGTCATTCGTTCTGCCACTCGTTCTTCCTCTTTACTGTTTCTCTTCATTAATATACTGCCAGCTGTAATCCTTTATCATCTCACCTTTCCTTGCACTCTTACAACCACGCTCTTTACATCTGTCACGGCATTGATTTACTCACACTTTTACGCCTTAATCAATCAACCGCCTCTACTACCGACGTTACGCTACCGCCAGAATGCTGGACAATCTGCGGCTCGTCCACTACCTCCGCATCAGCTCCGTCGCCCTTGTCTTCGTCTGGCTCTTTGTCCACTTTGCCGGCGGCGGCGACGACCACAACCGCTATGCCGATCTCTTCCGCCAATTCCGCGACCAGCGCGCCGTCTTTGTCGACGACTTCCTGAGCCATGATGTCAGCGGCCGTTTCGAGAGCGACGGCATCATGGACTTGTGTAGCGCCAAGCGCTGGACTCGCGGCTTGGTGCTCACCTGCGATGCCGTCCCCGGCAGCATTGCCGACGTCAAGAACGGCATTCTTACGTGCATCCGCATTGCCATAGAAATGGGCGCCGAGATTATCCTGCCCAACATTATGCTGCGCTCCACCATGGACCTCGGCATCGTCACCCCCCACGACGTCGGTCCGCGCCGCGGCGTGCCGCTCGACCACTTCTTTGACCGCACGCATCTCCTCAACACGTTGGCCGACGGCTGCCCGCAGCTCAAAGTGCACCCCTCCATGGACGACTTCTTCAACGAGCCCAGCATGCTCACGCCCTTCAACATGGACATCTACAAGGTGCCCGGCGTCAAGATCGCGGCCAACATCGAGGGCAGCGAGGGCAAGGTCATTGATGGCAAGCTCGAGGATCTCGGCAAGCGGATCAACGTCATGCTCGACAATAAAGCGCCCAAGCGCGACCGCAAGTACCCCTTCCATGTCGACCTGCGCCCGACGCCGGCGTATGCGCTGCCCGCGTTTGCCGACAGCCCCAACGTGCGCAACTACTTTGGCCGCATCGTGCAGGTGCGCCCCGACCTGCGCGCGCTCGCCGGCTCCGTCCTCTTCAACCTGCAGCAGGCGCTCGGCGTCACCATCGACCCGCGCAAGGGCATCGACATCGATGCTTTTATCGCCGTCGAGCTGCGCACCCAGCACGACCCCCGCAAGTTCCCGCCCTACGCCGTCCAGGCCTCGGACGCGCTGGCCTTTGCCATGACCAGCAACATGTCCCACATGTACCTGACCGAAGGCGCACTGCCCGAGGACGCCAAGGCGTTTGTGCAGCGCGGCCTCGATTTCAACCTGACCGTCGTGACCAAGGACGTCCTCGTCGACGGGCCCGACGCATTCCTGCTGAGCCAGCTGTCCTACGACGAGCGCTTCCTGGTCGACTACGAGGTCGCGCTGCGGTCCGGCCTCTTTGTGGGCAACGGCCAGTCCAGCTTTGCCTGGAACGTCGGTCTGCGCCGCGAGTTTGCGTACGGCGACGAGGGCGCACACAATGCGTCGCACCTGGGCGGTGCCGTGCGCTGGTTCAACCAGTACTCGACGCTCTACGGCAAGAACAATGTCGGCGACGAGCTGCGCCGGGGCATCTGGCCGTAGACCACGGTGGTATAGCAATGTTTCAGTCAAGCCGCCCGTCTTTGTTTCTCTTTTATTTTATTTTATATTTATTTTTGTCCTGGAGTTCTCGGCTGGATAGAGGAGGTGTATCTATTGGGTCTGGCGTTTTCTGTTATTCTCGTATTTGTAGTGTTTTATATTGATATTCTAGTATCCCACTTGTACATATATGATAGTATTTCATATAAATAGAATATATTAGCATAGTTTGCAACCAGTTACAGCTAAAGTACATCGCCGCCGTCAAGAATGCTCGCTCAGCTGTACTAGGCAAGTGGACCCAGGCCTGAGCTACGCCTATTCATTATCAATGGATTCGTTTTTTATCGTTGCCACCGACAGCGTTATTTTATGTCGTACATCACTTATATTTTACCTCTTGATGCCATCGCACTCGCTCCTCGCTCCTCACCAACTCTCTTTTGCGATCCTCGCTATCTTTTTTGGCCTCCTCCTTAGCATCGGCTTCAAGAAACACCCCGCCATCACCGCTGACGTAAGCAGCATCATCGCTTCTTCTACCAGCAACGACGTCACCGACGTCGCCATTACAACCACCACCGCCATGGCTCCAGCTGTCGATATCATCACCCTCGACAACTTTGCGACTAAGCTGCCGCAATGGAGCCCCGACGACCCGTCCCAGCTGCATGCCCTCGTAGACATGGGCAGCAATGGCATCCGCTTCTCCATCTCCGACCTCTCGCCGCCGCGCACCCGCCTGCTGCCCTGCATCTACCGCGAACGTGCCGGCATCTCGCTGTTTGATGCGCTTACTGAAGTCACCGAGGGTGACCCCAGCTCCATGGAGCTTCCAGCAGCCACAATCGAGCTTGTGGCGGCCACGCTCGCGCGCTTCCGGCGCATCGCGCTTGACGATTTCGGCGTCGCGCCCGACCACATGGCTGTCTTTGCCACGGAAGCCATGCGCCGCGCAGCCAATGCCGGAGCACTGCTCGGCGCCATTGCTGCACAGGCGCCCGGCCTCGCTGTCTTTGTATTGGCGCCCGAGGTGGAAACGCTCTTCGGCTCGATTGGTGCGCGCGCCGGATTCTTCTCGCTCGGCGCTGCCGGTGACGATGCCGATCCCAAGACGGGCGGACTCATGCTCGACCTCGGCGGCGGAAGTGTGCAGATGACCTATGTCGACCCGCAGTTGGGCCCAGGGTACGAAGTGGCGGCTGCACGGGCCGGGCAGAGCATGCCGTACGGCGCCGCACGTCTGACACGGGCGGCCGAGGCGCACAGAGCTGCTGGCGGCGTGATGGCTACAGCCGAAATCCCCACAGCCAAAGCGCATGCCGACGTCGAGGCAACTGCAGCGGCGGCTCCTCGCCTGGCCGACGATATGACGGCCGCGCTCGAGCGGCTGCACGGCGAGTTTGCGAGTCTGCGTGCGCTGCAAGCTGCGCAGACCTCGGGCAAGAGCGAGGGCGTCGATATCTACCTGTGTGGCGGCGGCTTCCGCGGCTATGGCAGTATGCTGATGCACACAGATGCCATCCAGCCGTACCCGGTCCCGCTCATGGGCGGCTACCGCGTCGACGGCCCTACGTTCAAGAACACGCACGGTATGCGCGCAACCAACCACGAGCTGGGCCCGTCCAGCAAGGTGTTTGGCATGTCCAAGCGGCGGCGGCAGCAGTTTGCAGCCATCACCGCGGTCGTCGACGCGCTGGTGGCGGCCCTGGAGCGCAACCGGCACGCCCGCATTCGCAGCGTCACGTTCTGCCAGGGCGGCAACCGCGAGGGCGCGCTCATGATGCGGCTGCCGGCGAGCGTGCGCGAGAGCGATCCGCTGCGGGTGCTGGCGGCCGGTCCCGCGGACCACGAAGAGGACGGCGCCGCCATCACGGCCGCCCTCCAGAGCGCCCTGCCTGCCGAGGCGGCACATCTCTACGGCACGCTTCCGCTGGTCAGCAGCCACATCTGGGAGCGCCTGGGCGTGGACGCGGCATCCAACACGGCATACGTGCTGCACAATGCAGTCGTTCGCGACCCCAGCACACCCGGCCTCACACACGAGGCGCGGGCGATTCTGGCCGTCAGCCTGTGGGCACGCTGGGGCGGCGGCGTCGCGCCGGCAGACGTCGCTCTGCTCGACGGACTGCGGCAGCTGCTGGGCAAAGAGTCCGGCGACGACCTCGTGTTCTGGGCCGAATATGTCGGCGGTGTCGCGGCAGCGCTGGCCACGGTCTTTCCCGGGCTGCCGTCGCAGAAGCAGCTGTCATCGATCAAGTTCAAGCCTACGATTTCGACGAAAAAAGAGCGCCGCGTCGTCGAGCTGGGCATCCAAGTGTCTTCCGACCGGGCTGTGGGCCTGTCGGGCGAGGCGATTGCATCGTGCTTCGATGTTGTCGGCAAGCAGCACAAGGACCGGCTCAAGCTCAAGGTTAAAGTATACGTCGGCGAGGGAGGCCTGAAGTGAGGAGTGATTGGTTTATTATTTTACATATTTTTATATTTTATGATATTTATTTTGAACTTTTTCCAGAGCTTTTAGTTTTCCGTGATACTTGATCACACTTGCGGGTATAGGTATCTGTATTTCAACCCGTTTTTAAACAAACTTAATTAAGGCTCATGAATAGTCTAGATTAGTTGAAGCCAATTTGGATTGAAAATAAATCATTT
Organism: Ophiostoma cf. undulatum; assembly: GCA_022392935.1. Taxonomy (NCBI): domain Eukaryota; kingdom Fungi; phylum Ascomycota; class Sordariomycetes; order Ophiostomatales; family Ophiostomataceae; genus Ophiostoma; species Ophiostoma cf. undulatum. The sequence goes on from JAKRGL010000039.1 coordinate 198,948, forward strand.
TACAAACTATGAGTCTACTCTGTACTCGCCTTCAGTCCCTTGAACCTCATCCAACGATACATTGCTACATATGAAGATCAAAGTGCCCTCGGCTGACCTACCCTGTTTAATCCCTGTCACCACGTCAGTACGTTCTGTTCTTATTCTCCGTAGGTTATTCACAAGTAGGGCAGCAGACAGGCTATGTCATGTGCAATGCACTGCGATGTCATGATGGCATAATAAATTCAAAGATCACAACCTATGGCTACGTCAGAGTGCTGTACTGAGTATATCGGATGATGTACTATTCTGGGGTTCTGGCAGTCCATTCCGAGGATCATCTCGAACCATCTCACCATCCCCCATCCACCTCGCGCCCTGCTGGAACAGTTTGTCAGAAGCCGGTCGCAGTCGAAGCCTGCCCAGAGAGGCTGTGCAAGATGGTGCAGACGTGCTTATTACATAGCATTCAGCTCATCCAAAGCCATCTAGCTAACCCCGATGCAAGCCAAAGGATTTGGGGACCTGAGACCGTTGGAAATGCCAGCCGAACTTTCCGGGGCACACCTAAAGCCGTCGCAGCGACTCTGTTATTAAACAATAGCTGCAGTTGTCAAATTCTTAATCGATACACTTATTGGGATGTTCTCTGATGACGAATGTCTCCAGTGTTCACCCCCTCTTCTGCCATCTTCTGCCGTCTCTACGTCAACTGCCAGCACCTTTTTCCACTTGATTTATTTATATTCATTACATCAGTATGTGCACACTATCCAGACTATTCTCCTAAGCTCTCTTCTTACTCGCTCGCAGCATTCCAGGTGGCCGTTTCCACAGAGGCTTGGCCTTGCAAATTTTGGCATGTTAGTATTTGCTACTATGTAGATGCCAGTGGTAATGTACACTATTGCCGAGTACATCTCTTCATAGATACAGAGCAGATACTTCTAGGCTCTTCTTCGCTAAACACCCGATCTTTTTTCAACATTTGTTGCTGCCCAGTCCCAGTCCCGCGCCGGGATGATCGCTTGCAAAAGCGGGTTGCCACCACAGGGTGCCGGCTATGTACTTGGTGAATCTCACGTCATGTAGCCTGACAGCTTATGCAGAAAGATGCAGTTCGATGCCCATCAGCAGAAATCATGCTATTGATCCGTTGTGTTGTGCCATCGTTGTCGTCGTCCACATAAGATACTCTATTACTGGAGACACCCACAAACAGTGCACAGCTATGGGCACGGTGACCAGCTGAAATTGCATTCATTTCAGACTGAAATCCTTTATTCATACGCATAAGCGTAAGGGATAATGGATCGGACAGCGGGCAGCGGGCAGGGTTTTGTGTTGTTTGCCCACCATTTTTACAGCTCCGATTAACCATTACCATGTTAAATGACGTAAATATATATTCTGGCGCTTGGCATGCTTCTAGTCTACACTGTCGCGCAAGATTGGCTCGATGCCGCCTCTTGTCTATTTGCTAGCTGGCGGGTTCTCGCTCGAGGTGCGTCGGATGCAAGCACAGCCACCACAGGCCCAGTCGGCTGGGCCAAAGAGCCTCGAAATAGAACAGCGTGCATACATGAGTACATATATAGAAGAAAGTGCAAGTCGAAAGCGAATAAGCTATTTGGATTTACATGTAAGAAAGTGCCAGGTTCATGGCGTGTAGACAAGGTTGAGTGAAGAGGAGGATGGATGCAACAGCTTACTCTGGAGGTAAAATAAAAATATAATAAAAGTGAAGATGAACAAAACGACAAAACAGATGGAGCAGAAGAGCAGAAGAGCCATACTTGATGGGTCAAAGTTCCAAGGCGTGTGGACCAACCCGTTTCAACTGGACCTGTTTTTGTTTGATTTTATCTGGGGTTACTGTGCTTGCTTTCTTTTGTCTCCTTATTGTCCTTGGTTGTTTGGGTTGTTCCAGTCTCATACTTTGAGCTCATCTACCATTCGCTCCATTGTTGACTTGCGGCATCATGTCTTGCCACACGGGACCGAGAAAGACATGCGAACTGAGCAACAAAGACGCAGATGCAATTCGATTTGTATAGACGCTCGCTCTATGTGCATTGTATCGCAGCCAATATGGCATCTGCCCTCGTGCTGATCGGCGGTCTCCGCGAGGCAAATGCTCGCAAAGTATGCCAATTTTGCAAATATAGTCCATCCCGAGAAAAGTTTTGCACGAATCCAACAAAGTCCCGAAATATTCTTCCATGCAGACGGGGTAACTAGTCGTCTGGTCACCTTGTTCGCGCTCATACGCCATTTATCCTTGTCTTTGTTTCTTTGTAGTTGATTCCTTGCATCGTACCCTGGCTGCCAGATTTGAGTCTTCCTTCTATCCAAGAGCCTCAGCCACCAGCACAGAGTCTCGTCGCTGTATTACTCCGGCAAATCGAAATAAAAAGCCGCTTCTCAATGTACTTTTGCGTTTTCAGGCTCTTCATTTCCTCCCATTTGCTCTTGGCAGGCTGCGGCCACGTTGGGTGCCCATCCTTTTTCATTTGATATCCTATTAGCTGTCTCGTAGCAAAAGTGAGCGTCTTCGCCCAGTCTCACTAACAGTCTCACCAACAGCCTGGGATCTTACTGGTTTGATAATAGAAACTCAAGCTCAAGGCGTATTTCCTTGTCCCTGGTCGCTGTGCATTCTTGTCTGCCCATGGTCTCTTACCGTTTTTTAGAGACGCGAAACAAAGCTCAGTCAACGAGACTCATAGCATTAAGAACAACCAAACAATATTGCCAATATATCCAATCATCCTCGCCCTCAAACTGGCGTCGCTGTGCTGCATCGTGTCCGCGACCGTTGACTCAGCTCTGTACGCTCTGTACTCCCTACATAGCCTACATAGTACCTGCCGTGCTGCCTAGACTATTTGCACTACCCTATTTGCACTACTCTCACGTACTCGTTCTTTCCCGATTTAGCTCTTACACATGTGTACATCCCGCTCCCAAGCTCACCATCTCCTCAGCCCCAGCCCATCATCATTGTCCCACCCACAAGTAAACTGCCCATTCATTCCGGTCGGTGAATAATGAGTGAGAGTCCCGACCCGGCCGCGCCTTCCCTGCAAGTGTCTGTGCTGCGTGCCGCTCGTTCTTTCCTCAACTGGATGTCTACATTGCATTCTCTGCTCTTTCCTGTGGCTCTCATGCCTTGTTCGCTCCTTCCTCCTGCCCTGCCGTGCTCCTGCCGTCGTGGGCTGCCGTTGTTTGCTCTTTCTCTTTTGACCGTTCTTCGCATTATTTAGCAGTATACAAGGTAAGAATATGCATACAACCAAGGTAGTTAAGTGCAGCCGTTAAATCAGTCATACTATAAAAAAATACAGTCAATCAGTTTATCTTTAAAAGCTAAATTTACACTTTGTCGCTGGCCACTAATAGTATGCATGCCAGCATGCACCTCCGCCCCTCTGCACCCAAAATAAACACCCCCTTCCCGTACCAATACTCTGCCTGCTGCTGTGAAATATGGAGAGATGGATCTCAATGTAAATATACAGCATCTCCCTTTTCTCTGCAAGAGCGGCAGGAACGATCTGCCTCTTTCCGTTCTCTTGCTTTCTTCTGTGTCGCCCCTTCCCCTTTTGTCAATCGTGCAACCGCACTCTTTCTCATATCATCTGCCACATCTCCTCGTTTCCTCATCCTTCTCTCCTTTCCATTTCCCACCATCCTCAACCTCACTTTTGGCTTCAGGCTTCTGACTGCTGGCGTTCCCACCCCGTCCATGCTGCCGCCTCTTATTGCTCCAAATATATTTATATCCGCCTCTGATCCGCCCGTTTCAGGTGCCTACCTCATAAATACAGGACCACAGACCAATACGTTGTCTTTGTGTCGCCGATTCCCTGTCTTCTTGTCTCGTCTTTTATTATTATTCCTTTTGTCTTGTCTGTCTATTCCTGTCTGTTCCCTTGTCCCCTTTCCCCTTGCCTGGCGGTACCCTGTCGCTTTGACTCCTGTCTCTGTCTACGCGTCTTCTCCTACATAGTAGCTGCAATATCCCGCCAGCTCTTGGTTGCCACTCTGCACACCTTGTACGCCCTCAACGTCTCAATCGACTGCGTCACTCAACCTCGACGCTGGTGTCCTGTGATCCTGTCTGCTTGTGAGCTTGTCTTCTTGTGAGCTAGCTCGCCGTTCACCGTTCACAGTCCAAGACACCCAGCCCAATCGAGCCAGTGTCTCCCTCAACGCCATTCTCTACACAACATTCCAGTGAGCCTCGACAACATCATCTCGATCTCGATCTCCAGCAACCGAGCAACTCGGATCTCCTCGACTTGCTGCGAGCACCAGCCATCATGGCTTCATCCGGTGAGTGATCTTCAGCCATTCTGGCTTCTTTGGTCTTCTTTGTGTCTGCTGTTTTCATGTCTCTTCTCCTTCTTTGTCCCTTCTCTGCTCGTTCTCTTTTTGTTTCAAACCCTTTGCCGTTCGCTGCCGTTCTTTGCCCTCTGCATCGTCCTGTCGCGATCAAGACATGTCTCGGGCCTTTCATGGGCATGCTTGCAAAGCAAACGGTGCCAGGCACAAAAACCTACAATCAATGCCTCTTCCAGCAGGCAAGAGCCCATCGTCGCGGAGCAGATGCTCCCACCACTGTACATCATCGAATGGCTTCTTCATGCCTCTTCATGCCTCCTGTATATAGGTGCTGTGCTCTTGCTCTGCCTCTTCGCAGCCACCTCGCATTTTTATTACGTGATTTCCCCCCATTCCGACTGCTTCGTCCTGTAGTGCAAGCCTCATACTCTTCTCTCATCCCCCCTCTCTTCAGCCACCGCCTCTTTACACCCTCATAATCCTCACTCACATTTGCTTCTACGCCGAAGCACAAGCCAAGCCTGCAGAGCTTCCCCGGACACCACCTTGATCCCTTGCGCACGTATAAAAAATCACGATCATCGAACAGGCCTCTCTTTTGGTCTCTTTTGTTTCTGTCTTGCTGCTCCTGACCCCCTTTATTGTTTTTTTTTTTTTTTTTGATTAATCACATACGCCCCGGTGGCTGCTTGTGCGGCCTTGTGCTCCGTTCTTTCACCTCTTGATGCCAGTTCCCGGCAACTGCCAGACCTGCTTCTATCATCACACACAGTTCCCAATATCTTCTCAATATTTTCTATTATTCTCTTTTATCTTCCCAAAACATCCCCGATATCTCTCATTTTCTTAACCTTGCCCCTGCACCACAGCCTCCTAATCTCCTCGAGACCTTCCCTTCCCTTCCCCGTCTCATCTTCAACTTTCCACCATACAAATATCATCTTGGCTCCAGCCTTGTCCTCCTTGACTTGTCTTTATAAATTAAGCCATTGTCTCATCTTTTCTACATCCAAATATCTACACAGTCTCGCAAACGGCAAGCCTCGCGTTACTGGTGCATTTTGACTCTGGACTGATCTTAAAAACTTTCCCAGGCCGCTCGCCATTCTGCCTTTCCTCTATTTACTTTATTGTCTCCTGTTTCCGTGTCTCACCAACTTCATCTTTACTAACTAGCACTTTCAGTCCCAGTCCCACCGCCCACCGAGGCCCCTCCGGTACCTCCATCTTTGCTGCCATCCTCGCAGCTGCCAGTCTCTCAGTTCATTGATCTCGAAAACTTGGGAACCTCCGCTGAATCAAAGGCATCAGCTGTTTTGGCAACACTACCACCCCAAATTGCAGAGTTTGATTTTGATTTAAATTCACACACTCCGGCAGTCCAACACGCCTCCCAGCCAGCCCATAACGGATCCCTTCTTGACCCCAAGCCACGGCTGTCACCAACCGTTGTGCCTGATAAGACAGAAACGCCTCCTCCCAGCTACGACGACCTGCAGCCTTCAGATCAGCAATCTACACCACTTGCTCCCGCACTTGAAATTGTGCCATCTGCACCCTATTATCTCCCTCCTCCTCCGCCAGCCTCAGGCTTGCTTCAATCTTCTGCCGAGGCCAATCTCCTTCCTACAGTCACCGGCTCCCAGTCTGAGGAGCAATCTTCACTCCCACCAACCCTGCCGCCTATTTCTGTTACCGCTGTTCCCGAGGACGAGAGCCAGCCCGAGGGTGACGATAGCAACATGTTCTTCTTTACCTCTTCCTCGCAACCAAGGTTGCCCAAAGCAGATTCACACCTGCCACCGACGACTCTGAAAAAGACCAGAGGCCGGCCATACGACGAGCCTCTCCAGCAACAATGGCCTGCACCTGTTCCCATCAGACAGAATGTTGTTTCCATGCCGATGCACCTGAAAAAGCAGCCGCCTCCAGGGCTCTTGCCTTCAGCTCCCGATCTGCCACGGGGCCGCAGCCTTTCGTCCCAACCTCCCATCTCTGTGATTTCAACCTACTCTTCCAACACTGCTCCATACCATCCAGTTCAACCGGTGCCGGCAGTTCCTAATGTCTACCAACAACCACTACAGATGCAACACCAGCACAAGCAAAACCTAGGCACACAGATCATGGGCCATGAAGCCTCGGTCACTGTAGGACTCGGCTCGCGCTCACAAACATCAAATTCCAGCGAAGATGGTGCTTCTTTAAGCCCGTCATCTAACGTGCCGCGTAGCGACCGGAGGAAGAGCTGGTTGCCCGGCCTCGGTGGTAGCCGACTGCGCTCAAAGTCGCATGAGCCGTCCACTGGCCCGCGCGCAGAGGCGTGGATCTTGTCTCCGGACTCGCATGCTGATTACAATGTTGAATTTTTGATCAACTGTGAAAAAGTATGTCCCCCGGTACTCGGTCGCAAAGAAAGTTGCATGAGTACAACATAACTAATCAACTGTCTAGGTCCCTGAACTCTGGGATGACAATGGTAGTCTATATGTCTACCTCTCATCCCCTCACAGCGGAAACGGTGCATCATTCAAGGTGCGCCCATCCATTATTGAGCAGTCTCGCGTTCTCAGCAGTCTAGCCCAGAACCAGATGTCGTCACCGGCAAGTTCCCGCTCCCGCGCCCTTAGTTTCGGTGGCCGGGGTTCGCTTACCGTTGCTGATGCTCAGCGCATCAACTCGCCGCCCGCTTCGCCCCCCGTCTTCAGTGGCAGCCATTCCCGTCTATACTTGCCGGTCGGGTGTGGCCCTGACGGAAAACCTGAGCTAGAGCGCTTGATTGCCCTGCGCAATCTGTTCGCTCTTTTGACTGGGCAGCCACTTGTGGCTACCCACAGTTCCTCGACTGTGTGCTCTGTCCTGCTTCAGGTGGCCGAGCTGCTCCATGAGTTCGAGTTTGGTTTTGCTACTGGTAGTAACAACTCTTTTGGCGACGCTGTCGATATCAGCACCGTCTTTTATGTTGACCAGAATGGCCTCTCTGATGTTCGGTTCAACCGGGAAAAGACGCTCGAAGCTCTTGTGCTTGGCGAGCAGCTACGCTTCTGGCCCCTGTACAATGAGGCGTTCTGCCATGCCGTTGGCAAGTACCCTGCGCTGCGCGATCTCAAGTCTTCGTCACTCTGGGAGATGATTTCGCCCAACACTCTGCAGCGCCTCGAGCGTGCCCACCTGGATCTCATGAACCGCCAGCACAGCGTGAACACGCGTCTTGAGCAGTTCGACTTCCCCAGCTTGTTCGCTGGCGTTGCGAACTCGACATCAAACATCGAGTATCGCAACCTTCGCTTCAAGAACTGGCGCGCATCCTTCACTGATATGCGCGCATTCGTGCTCAAATTTTACAAGACTCAGTTTGGCAGCTGGCCACCAAAGGCGAGCAGCCGCCGCAACCCATTTTCAGAAAGTGGTCTAAACCGCTTGGTTCTCAAGACCATGTATGCTGACCTCTGTTCGGTCTACGACCTGCTTGTGAACCGCAACTCCCCCACAACGCGTGCTGGGGAAGACGGTTCGGCACAGGCCATCGGCGGTACCTCTTCGACCGCTACCGCTCCTCTTCCTACGTCCGAGGCTTCGGTCTTGGCTTTGCGGCAAATTCTCTCGGAATTTGACCAGTCATCTCCGCCCGTTCTCCCGCCCGTTCCGTTTGACACGCCCAAGCTTCCTACCATGGCCTCGATCAGCGAGAGATTCCACGAGATGTTACCCAAGGACCAGGCACGCTTCCAGAGAAACGTACACTCTGCCGACTTGCAAAATATTCTTACCAGATCACACAACCCTGATGCCGAGCGGCCGTGCGAATCGCCTTTCCTGGCAGCTTTCGAGGCATTCGAGCTCCGCGAGGTCAAGAACCATCGGACTGAGTCTGAGCTTGCCGAGATGAGGATCGGCCACTGGCTTTTCCTCTACGTCGTGCTGCAGTCCATGCCCATGCTTGTCATCGACGCGCCAGGCCTTCAGTACACGGAAGGCGTTGAGTACTTCTTGTGCGAGCCGCCTCAAGGCCGTGCACCGTGGGTCGAGGATGCAGGTGAGGTACGCAAGGCATGGTACCAGACTGCGGGTGGTTCAGGTCCCTTGGTCGAGCTATCGGCAGATGTGCTACTGTACTCTGTCGAAGCAACGTACCATCGCTCGCACTGCTGGCTCGCAGCGAAGAAGTGGGATTCAGAGAGAAGTACACCCCCTCTGCCTACCACCGCGCCACCAGTGGGGATGCCCTATGCCATGCAGTTGGTGACCTCCATGGGTTCAATTCCCTCGATCACTTCTTTGCGCAACAACTCGGTTGGTGGTAGCACAATGGCTACACTACCGGACGTCCCCATGGGCTCAATTAGGTCTGGTGGTTCTGGTGGTTCTGGTGGTTCAGCGTCTGCACTGGGTCTTGTGTCCCCTGTGTCTTCGTCCAACCCGTCCCTGGCTACCCTTGGCACTGTGGTCTCAGCGACAGACTCGAGTTCCACCGTGAACGGATCAAACCACTCCTCGCCGCGCATGATCCCAACGCTGAACAATGAGGGCACCATCCTGGCAGATTATCAGTTGGGCGGCCCATCAGTCAACTCGCCCGCCCTGGGCCCTAGGAGAGCCTCGCAGACCCAATATTCGCCCAAGCTCATGCCTCTAAACCAGATGGGCCAGCCTGTACCGGCCCTGTCTCTGCCGGCACAACCACAAACACCGCCGCAGTACCCCCAGCCTCAGCGCCGAGATAACTATCGCCAGCTGCAAGAGCGCGCAAACCTGCGTCATGCCAGTATCGGCTGGGCTCTGGAGCCCGTGTCACTTGAGAACGACCAGAGTCAGCAGATGGACTTCCAAAAGCCCATACCGGCACCATTTGCCGAGACTAATACGCGCCGTATTGCATCAGCCGGAAACCTACGGGCCATCACAGACACGAGCGGCAATACCAACCATCCCAGCAATGGCCAAAGACATGGTTCTGCCAGCGCTGCCAGTCCCGGCGGCCTGACAGTTCCTGGTGTGACATTCAACTCGGAGAGCACTTTTGACTCGATCCTCAACAGTATCGATGCCGACTCGAATAAGAAGGCCAACAAGCGCAAATCCTTCCTGCCGTTTATGTGATTGCACATTTACTTAGTCAATGGTCACGGCATATTTCGTCTTACATCTATTTCTGTCTTTTTGCAACCTATTTTGTTACTGCCATAATATTAAAAGCTAATTTTTCATTATTATCTAATACATCCTTTTTGTTTTGGGACCTGTTTTACTTTTAAATTAATGTTCTGTACTCTGTTATTGTCACTCTGTTTTTAGCATTCGCTTAATGTTTTATCATTTTGGCACACATTTTAGCATAAAGTTGTTGGAGACTGTCATTATCACATCATCTTATTTGCACGTCAACACACGTAACAAAAACAACATGCTTTTCATCTGCATATCAATGAAGCCTAACTATAATACAACGAAATATGAAAACAAATTACAAGGTTGAATAACTATACGCTACTTTATTATTAATATACCCAGCTTAAACATCACTGTTATCGTATCATCAAGAGACTGGGATTCCTCTACCCATTGATCCCCACATCATTCTTTATCTCTCCTTACTCGTCCATGGGCATGTAACGAGGTCCCTCAGACTGCTGCACCTTTTGCAGCCGGCCCAGAGTCCGCTGGCGGCCAGCACGCTTCTGCCGTAGCTGATCCTTCTCCTGGTCCGAGTAGCCCGTCAGCTTTCTGCGCGTTGGTGTGCTAGCTCCAGCCGAAGGGCCAGGCGACGACGCGTACATGACAGACGACCGGTGCCCACCGCCAGACCGCTGTGTGCTGCCCGGTGCAAAAGCGACAGACGACCGCTTCTGGTGGAACTTTTGCGGCGTAGAGAAGGGCGAGCCTTCACGGCGCGGTGAGCCTCTGGCACCGGCGCTGGCAGCGAGGCTTGAGTTGAGGTTCAGCTTCCGGATCTGCGCCTCGAGGACGTCAATGTCGCCACTTCGCTTTTCGGCCATGGCCGTCATACGCGCAATCGTGCGCATAACAGCATCCACAGTCGGCACCGGTGGTGCCTTGCCGCCGTTGGCACCCGAAGCAGAGCTCGAAGCAGCCGCCAGCGTGGCAACCTTGGTGCGCAGAAGCACGAGCTGCTGCTCCGCCTCGACAAGGCGCTCCATAAACTTGGTAAATGTGCGGCGCAGATCGCTCTGCTGAGTGGCCTGCTCGGCGCTCAAGGGCAGAGACCGCGCAGCCGCCACTTGGTCAGGGCTTGCTTGCGACTGGATGACACGCACCATGTCGTCGTGCATAACCTGCAGGCGGCTGCCCTCCCTCAGGAGAGCTTCCGAGTCGGCAAGAATCTCGCTTTCGCCCTTGACGCGCGACTGCCGCAACTTTGTCGGCAGATCACGGCTGACAATAGCACCCAGAGCATCGACATCGCACATGACCCAGCCGTCGGCATCATCCAGATCGTCCTCGGTCTTGCGATCCGACTGCGAATGGCCCCGCAGGAACGCATCAACGTTGCGGCTGTTGAGCTTCAGCACAAGTACCATGCGGTTGATGTCTCTGTAGACGGCCTCAACCTGAGATGAGATGGTGTCGCCACCGGCAATGTCAGAGTCGAGAATGTAGAGACACTCGGCCAGCTGAAGTGTCGGCGGCAGGGGCTGATCCAGCTCTCTATCCATGGCATCGCAGCTATCCTCCTGGGGCACCTCCTTGGCCTCGGCCTTGACGCGGGCCTCATCTGCCTTGCGCTGCTCTTCCAGGTTGGCATCGCGTGCTGTACGGCGACCCGCAAAGAGGCCACCCTGCTGGCCACCATTTTGGAGAGCAAGAGGGGCTGAGTTTCCAGGAAGACGTCCCTGGCGAGAGTCGCGCAGCAGCTGCGAGGCCATACCAGGCGCACTGAACGAACGCTGAGACTCTTCGCGGAACAGGCGGCCTGCAGAGATGCCTGCATTGAGCTTGGCGGGTGGGCGCTGAGGACTAGGTGACCGGGGGCTGGTATCCTGCTGCCGGGGTGGGCGCAAGTCTGGAGGGCCACCAAAAACTTGCGACCTCGAGGGCTCAATGTGCGAGAAGCCAGAGGTCACGCTAGCATCCATAGCACCCACAGTAGTGAACGATCCTTGAGTCGCAAAGCTGGGAGTCTTGGCAAAGTCTGGAGACTGGGACACATCTTTGCCGATATCTGTGCCGCTGCCTTCATCATCGTCGTCCTCGTCCTCGTCGTCCTCGTCATATCTAATTTCACCTTCCTCTCCCTCCCCTTCCTCATCTTCCTCCTCCTCGCCGTCGGAATCTTCCTCATCTGACTCATCACTACTGGGCGAGAGGGGCTCCTTGGGCAGGTTGGCAAATGGGTTTCTCATGCCGCTGTCATTGGTAGGGGTTGCGCCAGAAGAAAAGATGGAAGACGGCTTAGAAGTTGACGAAGCAGGCTTGAAGGATGAGCCAAGAGACGAGAACAGGCCGGTAGGAGCTGCTGGCTTTGCTTCTGTCTTGGGCTGTGCCTCTGGTGCCGGGGGCAAGGGCACATCTGGAATAGGAACGGCCGTGGCGGCTGAACTGCTTTCTGCTGTCTTTGCCTTGGACTTGGTGAACGGGTCTGGGGGGAGAGGAGCGTCTGGGACGGGCGCAGTCTCCTTCTTGGACTTGGCAAAGGGGTTAGGAGGTAGGGGAGGCTCTGAGCTGGCCGCCAACGCAGCTGGCTTCGAGCTTGTGAATGGGTTAGGTGTTTCTGCAGCATTGTTAGATGGTGGGCCGATTGTGGGGGATTTCTCGGACCGTGTTGAATGTATAGACAGTCTAGACGAGGGTGTGGTTGAAGATGACGAATCGAGAGAAAATGGGGCCTTACTGGTGGTATCTGGAGGAAGAGGGGCATCTGTTTCCTTCTTCTGCTCCTCCTTGGCCGGCCCGGCGGGCTTGTTGAAGCCACTGAACATGCCAGATCCGGACGAAGCCTGGCCAAATAGACCCTTGCCAGTACCAGCATCAGCGCCCGTAGCACCAGCCGAGGGCTTGCCAAACAGAGACGGTGTTGCAAAAGCGCTCCCCGGACCAGAAGGCTTTCCGAAAAGAGACGGCGTGGCAGTAGTCTGACCAGATGGCTTGCCAAAAAGCGACGGGGCAGTAGTCTGACCAGATGGCTTGCCAAAGAGCGACGGGGCAGCAGGTGTGCTACTCGGCGTCTTACTGCCGAAAAGCGAAGGAGCTGCTGCAGCCGGAGTGGCATCGCCAGCTGGCTTGCTGATTCCAGAGAACGGGTTCGGGGTGGTCGAGGTTCCGCTGGGCTTGCTACCAAACAGAGATGTCGGTGCAGTGCCTGCAGGCTTGGCGGTACCAAACAGTGAGGTTGCCGGGGCAGCCTTGTCGTTGCCGGTCATGGGGTTGAAGAAGCGAGAGCCAGCCGGCGCCGGGGTGGTTGTGGGTGTTGTCGACTCGAGGCTAGCCGATGGGGCAAGTGATGATGATGCAGGCGCTGGTGCCACCTCGGCCTTGGCAGGCTCGGCAGGGTCTGCCACGTCCATCTTCTCTTCCTTGATAGCGGGAACGGGAGCAGGAGTGGGAGTGGGCTCTTTCTTCTCGGCTTCTCCAAGAGAAAGACCAAACCCGCCACCAAACATACCGCCACCATTACCCTTCTCAGAGGCATTCTCGTTGTCGTTAGCAGTCTTAAGGTCGGCCTTGAAGGTTGTGCCCAGAACAAAGGGCGTCGATCCGAAAGGCGAGGCTCCAGACCCCGTCGCGGCGGCTGGCTTCGAGAACAGCGAGCCCCCATCCTTGGAAGCACCAAACGCAGAACCGCTGGTGCCAGTGACGCCGAATGCAGAGCCGCCCGTCGAGGCTGCACCAAAGGCACTGGTTCCATTGCTGGTAGATCCGAACGGCTTGTTGCTCGACGAGCCAGAACCAAAGATGCTGCCGTTGGGCTTGGCCGTAGTCAACGAGGCAAAGCCACTCTCGCTGGCCTTGCCAAATGCACCAAAGGGGCTGGCTCCCGCTGCCTTGTCGGGAGACGCGGCCGGGGCGGCACTGCCAAACGGAGAAGCTCCGGTGTTTTTAGCAAACGACGAAAAAGCGTTGGCAGCAGGGGCAGAAGAGCCGCTAGCAGCAGGTGCGCCGAAACTAGTCTGGCCGAAAGCCGGGCCGCTGGTGGTCTTTGCACCTGAACCCCAGACAGAGGGCTTGGCAGCAGCCAGGCCACTTGGTGCACCAAATGCCGAACCGCCAAGCACAGAGGGTGCGCCAAAAGCAGGTGTACGAGAAGGCGAGGCAGCAGCAGCAGGTGAAGCAGGTTGGCCCCATGAAGAAGCACCAAAGGCTGGCGCAGGGCTGGCCGGCGTGGCGCTGATTCCGAAAGCTGGCGCTGAGACTTTGGGGGACGCGAATGCATTGCTGCTCAGAGCCGGTGCAGGCGCAGGGGTCGAAGCCGCAGCAGAACCACCCTCCACGGCGACAAGGCCGGGGAAAGTAGTGCCCTCGCGAATGGACTCGTTGTACACCACCCACCAGGCCAGCAGGACACCCTCATTGTTCAGAACCCACATGCCCGGTAGCGGGCCCGGCGACATATCCATCTCATCCGTCGGAATCGGCTTGTGGACCTTGTCGGTGCTGGACAGGTCCAGGGCGGCACCCACGGGGTACGTCTCGCTGTAGTCGGCCGACATGGGCAGCTGCGCGCGTCTTGAGTCATCAGCAAGCTCGGTTGTCGTGAATACGTTGGTAATCTTATCGGCAGGCACGTTGGAGGCCAGGGGCGATTTGGAGCGGGTCAACAAGCCGATATTCTCGACGGCTGTAGATGCAACAAGCAGCACATCCTGTAGGTTTGGTGGAAAGTCGCGAAGGCGCAGGATAGTGTGATGGGGTGCCTTGTCGCCAAAGGGTTCGACGGGGTCGTTGAGCTTTTGGAAGACAAGCTCGGGCGGGCTGGCTTTGGAGTTGCGCGTGATGATGTGGTATGTCGAGGGCTCGCCAGGTGTCGTGGGGTTGTGCACAACAAGGAACACGTCGTTCTCGAGCCATGAGATGGAGGCCACGTAGTAGTCACCCACGGACGGGGGCTTGGGGATGTGTGCTTTCTCCTGGCCGTCAGGGGTCATCTGGTAGACCGAGCCGTCGGCACAACCGGCCACGAGCTGCTTGCCTCTGCTGCTCCAGGCGGCACTGCTGACCTGTGAGCGCAGCACGGGCTGGCCGCTGGGACCATTGCGCAGTGAGCGCTGCTGGAGATCGGCCATGAGCAGATTGCCTTTGGCCGTGACCAGGGCACACAGCTCGGCCTTGTCTGCCATGGGGTTGACAACAAGCGAGCGCACGGTCTCGCCGTTGGTCGACAGCTCAAAGGCCGACTTGGGCTGGGCGCCACTGAGCAGCTGCTGGACTTCGTAGACAGCCAGGCCGCCACCGGTCTCGGCAGACAGGATCAGGTAGTTCTCGTCGGCGGTGAAAGCAAGTTGTGACACGCGCATGGACATGGGGATCTTTATCTGGGGTGTAAAGGGCCGAACGTTGCTGTCGTCATCCTGGCTGGTGTCTTCGGATATGATCGCGTTGCGCACCGAGTCGGTAGTTGCGATATGGACGGCATCTGGGCCGGCAGCAGCCACAAGGCCTTTGCGAGACGCGATACTGACGAGCGAGGCCGTGTCCAGTGGCGGCTCGGTCCATTTCGAGACAAACTGAAGCTTTGTTTCGCCGGCGAGGTTGAGGAAGCCAAGGCCCTCTGTCTGAATCAGCTCCAGCTCGGGGCCTTCTGCCACATGCGCACCGCTAGCACTGGCAGGCCCGGCACCGCCTCCGGCGAGGTTGCCAAAGCTAAAGGCCATCTGAAAACGCAGCTTGGACGCTGGATAGCAGCCCAGAAACGCAGTCGAAGGGCCTAGGGGGGATGAGGGAGGCAGCTTCTTGTTTGATGTCGGGGTATATTTGTGATCTGCGCGGCGAGGATCGATTAGAGAGGAGAAGGATGGGTGATCGTTGTTGGCTCAATGCTGATGATGCGCTCCTCGGTGCGTTGTCAGGTTGTTTGGGTTCGTGATGTTGGGATGAGGGTTGTATGGGGATGAGACGTCGATGGTAGAAGGAGTAGGATAAATGGCTAATTAATCAGAAGGGGAAAGAAGAATCAATAGCTCTTGCCGTTTGTAGTGATGCTGTAGATTGCGCTTTCTTGTTTCGGTGTGTTTGTTGACTCGTTCCTTCCTCACTCTAGCGACAAGCCTTCCGTAAAAAATACAATCGTGAACTTTTTTGCCCCTAGTATTCGCGGCGCGACGGCTAGGAGACAGTAGTCCAGGACCTAAACGGCCCCAGCGACGCAGGTCTTAGGCACGACAGCTCCTGCTGCGCTAGAGCTCCAGACGGCTGTTGATTCGTCCAATGCGTTCCTTGCAGGATTGCCCAGGCTGTTCGGGAATCGGCCGGGTCACGTGCAGGAGCTTCGACCGGCTTGTTTATATGGGTCACTTCTATCATATTGGCCAATCATAACAACGTACCCAACGGTCTCCAGGCAAAGGGGGAAGGCGCGTCTCATAGAGCTACAGGCAGGGACAGCCACTGACTGTATGGGGCAGGAGCGTACGGTGTAAAGAAGGCAGCTTTTTAGCCTCGTCATCCGTAGACAGCAGAGCAGGCAAGCAAGCCCATAGTGAGAGACGAGACAGCCCCAGCATCCTGGCATCCACCACCACCACCACCGCCCGTCTCGACTACACCCCATCACCACCACGCTCAGGACCTGCAAATAGCTCCATCAACGACTGAAATCGATAGTTCACCGACTGGAATTGATTTTCTAGCTATACATCCCTATTACTAGCTTCCTCTACGAGCAGCGGTCTACTCAGCAAGCCTCCCCTCGACAACGACGACGACGACGACGGCGGCGATCTCTTGTGCTTTGTCTTGCACTTCCACTCTACCAGCCTTCTCTATACACTCTCCGTCACATATACACGATGCCCGGCTTCGATTTCTCCAACTACAACCGCAATGCGGCGTTGCATGCCCGCGGTGTCCCGCTGCCCAAGGCCACGAGCACAGGCACAACCATTGTCGGCTGCATCTTTGACGGCGGCGTTGTGGTGCGTCCTCTTCAAAGCCTACACTCTTCATCTGTATGACATCCAAAATCTAACTGACTAGATTGCCGCAGATACCCGTGCCACGTCCGGCCCCATTGTTGCCGACAAGAACTGCGAGAAGCTGCACTTTATCGCCCCCCAGATTTGGTGTGCCGGTGCCGGTACCGCTGCCGACACAGAGTTCACTACTGCCATTATCTCGTCCCAGCTCGAGCTGCACTCGTTGTCGACAGGCCGCAAGCCGCGCGTTGTTACCTGCATGACCATGCTCAAGCAGCACCTGTTCCGCTACCAGGGCCATATCGGCGCCTACCTGGTCGTTGCCGGTGTCGACCCCACGGGCACACACCTGTTCACTGTCCACGCACACGGCTCGACGGACAAGCTGCCGTACGTCACGATGGGCTCTGGCTCGCTGGCGGCCATGTCGGTGTTTGAGACCAAGTGGAAGCCCGAGTCGCTGTCGCGCCAAGAGGCAATCGACCTGTGCAGCGAGGCCATCATGGCGGGTATTTTCAACGATCTGGGATCGGGCAGCAACGTGGACGTGGCGGTGATTACGGCAGACAAGACGACGCTGATGCGCAACCACATCCAGCCCAACCAGCGGGTGCCCAAGCTGCGCAACTACGTGTTCCCGCGCGGCACGACGGCCGTGCTCAACGAGAAGGTGACGATCCGCAAGGAGGACATGGGCCAGTTTGTCACAGTGCATGACCTGACGGAGCAGGCCGCAGAGGCCGAGACGATGGAGGTAGACCCATGAGCAGCTCGTCTATTGAGTGCTGGGCGTTGATCAGCGGCACAGCAGCTCCAGGGTGGACTGGATGATGGCAAGCACGACGAGGACAAATGACAAAGAACAAATAGATCATGGCATCCGAGATAATGAGCGAATGTGATATGTTAGGCTTGTGTTCTTGATGGGCTGGCATTTAATGTGAATATAACTCTTATCGTTTCCATCGTTTCCATCGTACAGTCAGCAAAGTGGCAGCCCCACTATCTTACCCTACTTGTAGCCTGGTAAGCTGCCGGCTTTCATCAAGTCCTGATCCCTCTATTCGATTGGATAGCAGCGGTTCCGTGGTGCAGTTGGTTAGCGCATCGTACTAATATTTCCTTCTCCTTTGAAAGAATCATTAATATGCGAAAGTCGAGGGTTCGAGCCCCTCCGGGACCATTTCTTTTTGCTTTTTGTCGTATTATGCAAAGGATGACTATTGTTTTTGATCGTGCTTCTTTTGCACAAGCTCAGTCTCGTGTTTACTGTATCGTTTTTGTCTCTAATAACTTGGCTTCTGCTTTTTTTCTTTTTGGTTTAATGAAAACTCTTCATCTACATTCATCCTCATTATTCTTTCTTCTTCTTCTTCTTTTTTATTATTTAAAAAACATTATTTACGTAGGCAAAGTATTCGATATATATTTTTTATTAAGTAAATTCTACTTGATTTCATATATTAATCAATATATACAGATTTATACTTCACGTCAATAGCCTACCTACCGTAGAGCCAATAGAAATACCACAACGGCCGTGTTGTGTATAATATTAAAACAGCCGATGCAAAACAATCAATTGTTGGTAAAATGGGATGCTCTGCAGCTATCCCTAAAATGGTATTAGAACTCCTGACCATGAAGACAGAAAACAGTCAAGCTATGTAGATAGACAAGGATAGCAGAAACGCAATGGCAGTAAAAGCAAAGGCCTCGAAAAAAGGACAAGGCAGGACAAACAACAACATAATATAAAACAATGTAAAGGACGAAAGACTAAAGACCAAATAAGCAGTTATTTTGTGAACTCGCGAGGTAAAAGACATAAATGGGGACATCTTGAGATCGTTAAGTGATGGTAGCAAATATGCAAGCAAATGGTAAAAAATAAAAGGTAAAGGGGGTATGAAAGAAAAATAGAGTCCGAAGGACCCTGTAATAAAAGACAAGGTAAAGCGAGTGTGACGAAGTGAAGGTTTAAAAAGTAAAAGGCAAAAAAGGTGAATAGGTAAAAAAGGACCACAGAGAAAAAGAGTTGAGCAGATCAGTGCTTGATGCCGAAAATATTGCGGCTGCGAGACTTGGACCGGACCTTGTCATCCTTGTCGTCGTTGTATTTGGACTTGTGGATCCAGCTGTTGCCCGGCATGCTCATGCCCTTGGTCTCGGCCTGCCGGTAGAACTTGGCACTCTTCTTGAGGTTCTTCTTGCAGCCGACGCCTTGGGCGTAGCAGAAACCGGCCTCGGCTAGTGCATCGACGTCTCCCCAGGCTAAACCGTCAGTATTGTGTAGTGATAAATAAAGGCAAACATTAAATAAAAATAGGACAAAAAAACTTACATCCGGCAATCTCAAAACAGCGGAGGGCAAGAGCCTTATCCTGGTCAATGCCCCAGCCATTCATGTAGCTCACGCCCAGCTCGTAGATGCTCAGAGCAAACTGGGCCTTGCGAGTCTTGCGGTCTATCGAATCGACGTTCTTGCCCTCCTTGATCTGGGCTTCATCGTCTGCGATCTCGATGCTCGCACAGTCGGCAGCCTTGCGCAGCCACTCGGCACCCTCGCGGGGGTTGGCACGCATACCCCAGCCATGACGACAGGCCAGAGCGTACAGCAGCATGCCCGTCGGGTGACCCTG
Organism: Ophiostoma cf. undulatum; assembly: GCA_022392935.1. Lineage (NCBI taxonomy): Eukaryota > Fungi > Ascomycota > Sordariomycetes > Ophiostomatales > Ophiostomataceae > Ophiostoma > Ophiostoma cf. undulatum. The sequence continues at coordinate 218,005 of JAKRGL010000039.1, forward strand.
GCGAGCGGCGTGCCGCAAATGGTATGTCGACTCGTTGAGCTTTCCCGCCTCGTGCAGAGCGACAGCCTTGTCGACATGCTCGTCTGCGGGGATCTCAGTGGCCGTGGCAATGGTGTTGATCGACCGAGTCGGTTTGATCGTGCTGGCCGAGTCACTAGTCGTGCCAGTGTGTGTCGTCGAAATCGACATTGGAGTGCGTCCGCGGGGTGGCGCTTCTTGTGCGTTCGGCGCCAGCGAACGGCCACGGGCTTCCTCAAACGAGTGGCCACCATCCGTAGATGGCCGGCTAGGATTGGGAGATGGGTGAGAGTGGGACGACGCAAGTATTTCAGTGCTCAACTTAGTACGCTCCATGGATGGACGTGCAAAGGATGCGCCACTCGAACTCGAGGGGCGAGTTGGCGGGGATGGTGGTGCCTGACCACCGATGCTAGATTGCATCATCGGCTGCTCCCACTGGCTGGAGCCCGCTGCCATCTCGGGCGACTGCGGGCCGTTGCGTTGCAGCATCTTGCCACGCGGGAGAGCGTATTTCGAGTAGATATAAGATGACGAGTCATTGCCGGTAGCAGACGGCGTTGCTGCCGCTGCCGACGTGTCGGGGAAACCTTCACTGTGCATGCTGACAGGGGTGTTTGCAGCATCGTCAGTTAGGAGAAGAGACGACTGACTGTACGAGGTGTGGCTATCGGATGAGGCCTGGCGAGCAGGGCTCTCGAGGCCGGGTGTGCCAACGCGGCTCAGTGGACGTGAAAAGTTGAACGACGGTCGTGGCAGGGGAGCTGACATGTCGGAACTGAACGACGAAGTTCTTTGGAAAGATCCAAAACCAGGAGACACCATGCCGCTGCTGTTGGATAGCTTGCGCGGTGCTTCAAGAGAATGGAACGAAGACGCCATGATGCTGTGGGAATCTTCGTCTGTCGGGTCGAGCGGTGATGACATGATACTTGATGATCGCTTGGGAAACATGGAACGAGGCGGTGCTAGGCCGCCGCCGGACAGGTCCAGCGAGCTCTTGGCCTTTTCGGGGGACTGCGAGAAGGGGTTGAGATTGGATGAGCCGACATAGGGAGATGTTGATGTCTGCGGGGAGTGAGGCGATTGTGGTGTGACTGCAGTAGGCAGCTGGTATTGTGTTTGGAATCCCGACTGCTGCTGGAGCTGGAGCGGTTTCTGCTGCGGCCAGGTCTGCGCCTGCTGTTGCTGCTGCGGCGGGTTTGAAGAGCTCGACTCTGCGTCCGATGCATCCTTGGTTTCTTCTTTGCCATCAGGACGCCGTGATACGGTGAAAATGTCATCCACCAATGGCGAGGGCGAGCGCTCTCTGCGCGCACCAAACATACTTGAATCGTTTTTGTTTTCATGTTCGTTTTCATTATCCTCACCGTGATCGATCGTGGACAGCCGCCGCAGACGCTCGGTGGCATATGCAGGTACAGGCGGCGGCAGAGGGTCGTCGTCATTTGGCGTTGGTGGGATGTGGCTCATGCGTGGGTGCATAGACTGGGGTCGCACCAGGGGCACTTCAACCTCTGGTGTCCGTGTGCTGAAATTTGTGGGTGTTAGAGGTTGTGAGTTGGGAGAAGACACCGACTGATTCGCCCGGTTGGGCGACTCGCCGTTCTCGTCGCCAGAGTATGAGTCGTATGATAACGAGCGGAAGTAGTCTGAACGAGCCTGGACAACAAGGGGGCTCGAGATGGTCAGAGGTGGTAGGCGACTGACTCTCTTGTCACCCTTGGCGCTCTCCTCAAGCTGCTTGATCAGCAGACGGCTCTGCATGGCAAAGGCATCAAGAGGAGATAGCTCTGGCGGTACATCGCCAGCGACATGGAGACGAGGCGACTTGAGAGGGCGGGAGACTGAAGTTTGTGATTGCGACCGGAGGTCGAGAAAGTTTGGCCTTGGTGCCGTCATTTTGATGTGTGCAGTTGATGACAAGATAAGGCAACAGGTGAGAGAGTTGCAGGAAAACCGAGTGTTCTTGAGGACTTCTAAAGAGGCCTCAGATCATTGGGACTTTTGTAGAGTGAAAACCGGTCGACAGGGTGTGAGAAGTCGATTGGTATGTGAAAGGTGTTATGACGTCCTTGTGAGTTTGTTCCTTCCCCAAACAAAAAAACCGATAACGTACGATGGAGAAGTCAAGCGAATGTAACGAGGCGTAAAATGCAGGATCTGACAACACAAAACGAAAAAGGATTGTGATGCCCAACCTGAATCTATTTTAAGCAGAAGATGCAGCTGTCTGTTTGACGGTGCTGAAAGCGTCCTGTACTTGCCAACCAAGGCCAAGACTAACGAAGGCTATGTCAAAGAGGATGCGCAGCCGTCCGCGAGGCCGCAGATGAGGAGAAAGCGAGAGGGGAAGCCCCCAAGTGGTAGCTGAAGGAAGTATAAAGAGGCGGAACGATGAAAGAGGACGAAGAGAGAGAATGCGAGATACAGCGATGCATAGAGAGTGTGACCGCCGATGCAAGGAGTGCAATCAATACCGCTTGATGGTGGCTTGCTGGGAATTGTCTTTATATCCTTTATTTTGGGCTTTCGAGATTCGACAACGATTGTGACGTCTTTGTCCAGGCTCTCCGGATTTTGCAAGTATTCTCGTCGATGCCGCTGATATTCTGGATGGGATACGGCCAGAATAGTCAATGAAAAGAGAGCTTTATGAGAACAGCCGAGCGCATAAAGTGATAAACAGGCAGTCCACGGCACTTGAAACGGATCAAGAAGGCGAGTAGGGAGAATGCGTGGAAGAAAGTGAGATCAGCAGGCGAATGTTCGATGCAGCGCCAAGGGTAAATGCGAATGAGAGTGATTGAGGGTGAAAGTGGACGCGCAAAGAAACGAAGAAACGATTGCGTGGCCGGTCGAAGAAAGCGTCGAAGAAAGCGTCGAAGAAAGCGTCGAAGAAAGCGTCGAAGGGAGCGTCGAAGAAAAGTGTCGGAGAAAAGCGTCGAAATAAAGACGTAGGAACAACAAAAGACAGAGTGGGCTCGTCTCGAGGGCTGTAGGTAGGAATACGAGAGGGAGGGCCAAAAAGTACTGCTGGCACGGTAGTATCGTCGGGGTTGAATGTCGATCTAGAACTAGTGGTAAGTTGGCAGGGCGCGTTGGCGAGTCTTTATTGCGGAAAGGAGTGGCCGAGGATAAGGAGAGCGTGTCCGAGAGCAAAGTCTAGAGTCGAGCGAGAGACAGCTGAACTGATGGCGATATAAGCTGTGAGTTGCAGGAGGAGAGGGCGCAGCGGGAGGCGAAACGAAAGACGACAGCGAAGATGCTGGTAAGTGGTGGAAGGGCGATAGAGCGATACAGCGATATGGAGAGAGAGAGAGTGAGAGAGAGTAATGAGGCAAAGACAACCAATAAGCCAGAGACAGCCAGCCAGACAGGGAAGAGAGACAGGGAGTGTGAGAGCCGACAAATGAGAAGCTGTGGTGTCGAAAGGCAATTGAAGTCGAGACGAGCGTGGACGAATGAGAGACGCGGGCGAGGAGGGTGGAAATGAGAGTAGGGGATGTATTATGGGAGAGAGAGGCGAGGCGAGGAGAACGATAGGAGGCGAGAAGAAGACGGTAGGAAGACGAGAGGAGGAGGAGCGAGAGTTGGAAGATGAAAGAGAGTAGAGACAAGAAGGGTCGAATGACGAGGATGTCGAACGGGGAGGAGAAGGGAGTAGCAGAGACGGTGGAAAGGGAAAGGGAAAAAAGAAGAAGGAGCGACACGAGACAGTGTCGAGAAACTGGGGACACGAACGGAGTAGACTAATAAGACGGTAACGGTAGAGTACAGAGTCGTATCGTATCGTTGGAGCGACCGTTTTTCTTCTTTCCTTTTTGGAACAAATTAATTAAGTGCACGGGGGGCCTTGTAGGGTGGGCGGCAGGAGTAAACGGGAAGGAGCAATGAGAGCAAAAGCAAAGCAGAAGCAAAAGAGCAACGAAAGAAAACCAAACAGAGCAGGAGACAAATGGCAGACCGTTTGAAAAAGAGGAAACACGGTAATAAGTGGGAGTAAAAGCGGCAATATTGAACGGACAGGGGTTTACATTACATACATAATATGGAAGGAAGAGAGGGACGAGGGTTGGGAAGGAGCGACGACAAGACGAAGGCGAGGCAGTCCGATTATAGAAGGAAGGACAAGACGAGGGGCAGGTTTGCAGGAAGGTGCAGAGAAGTGCAGAGAGGAGAAGTGCGAGGAAGGTGCGACAATGACGAGGAGACAGGGAAGGACAGACACGCCTTCCAAAGACGCAAGCGCGCTTGGGCCAGGAGTAATGCAGTGTCCCTAGGCTAAGATAGTATTTATAAGGTATTTATGTAGTATCTTCTTGCATCGTACAAAGAAGTGCTTTGAAGTAGTAATATTAGAAACGGCGAACTACGGAGGAGAGATGGTCATCGTATAGAGTACTCGTACTATGTAGAGAGAAGACGAGGATGACAGAACGGGGACAGACGGGAGAAAGAGACGAGAGACGGCAGGGACGACAGGGACAGGGCAGGGAAGGGACAGTGACGAGAGGGGAAGGGCGACGATCACAACAGGAAAGAGCTACCCAGGGGGTTAGCCAAGAAGGGAATTAAAGATATAATATCGAGGCAGATTAAAATGGAGAAAAAGGCAGAGACATTACACAGTAGATTGAAAGAAGAAAATATAGTGGGTATCTGGCGTATCCTGGGAGCACAAAAAAGGAAAGAGTGATAGACGGGCAGAAGCAATAAATGATGAAATTCAGTGACAGTTTCGATGAAAGGCCCACACGACGCGAGAACTCTGAAGGAAGGAGCCAAAGGGCATCTCGAAAGTCACGGTGAAAAGACTCCAAGAGACACGATACGCGGAGCACTTACGAGTTCAATTGGAGCAAGTTGCGAGACACAAAGAAGAAATACGTACTATGTAGCAATAAATATGTCTGCCAGACGTTGAACATTAGCCCTGGAGAACGGTAATTTAGGCCGGCGCTACAGAAAAGACGGAGCCTTGACGGGGCAAAGAACAGGGAAGACAGGGAAGGGTTTGCTAGTTGAAGAAGAGTTAGTGGGAAGAATGAAGTCAATAAGCCAATAAATTCAATAAATACTTCGCAGGAGAAAGGGATGGGTGGCAGAAAACTGGATTCAGCAACGGTTCGGCGAGGAGAATTCTACTCTGTACATGGCAGGGTGTGAGAGTTCAGGATGGAGTTGACATCTAATGGAGTCGAATAAATGGAGAGATTGATCAAAACCAAGCAAGGATACAGGCAGCACAAAGATACTGTTACCAGACACTGAGATGCACCGACTGTTGTGCGGGTGGCTTGCAGTGTGCAGATGCAGGGACCTTGGGGTGCAGCTTAGAGGGCGGGATTAGAGGAAGCATAGGCTCATAATCCAAGGCTGAAAAGAGTTCAATAGGAGCCGTGAAAGGAATATCAAGTGATACTCTGCAGTAAGTTATTGATATGTGAATATTTGCCCCTGAGGCTGCCATGCTGCTGTCGGGCGAGGCCGTGACACGGGAGGCAAGAGGCAACTAACTGACAGTCGGATTACTACTATGTATGTAAGACAGCACAAAGAGGGACGGTTTTTATTACCGACAAGACAGGGCAGAGAAAACGGACAGAACACGAAAAAGGGGCAAAGTGATAAATATAGAACACCTGTAGTGTAGTTAGTGGAGGAAGGGGAGGAAAGAGAGGGGAAGCACAAAGAACCCTTAAAGGAAAGTGGAGACGTAATGTCATCGTATTACAATTATACTGTACATAGTACTGAGTAACCAAATGCTGATGAGTGCAGGCGGAGTCAGTATAACCCACGAAAGCATAAACTACCTAGATCACTTGTCGTCGACACCAAATCGGCAATGCATTATCGGCACCGTGCCTGAAACATTCTAGGCCTGTCCAGACTCGAGATGTGAGGTGTTGAGTCCAAAGAGCCGCAACTCCTGCGACACTCTGTGTTATGCATCACTTGGCAGAGGAGGTACTGTGTTGGTACTGGACAGCAGCAGAGATGGGCTGTCGCTTGTTGCTTCGTTTTCGTAAAAGAAAGAATAAAATAAAATAATGAGATTACGAAGATGCTCCTGACTATGTCAGCCATGTTACATCACGATACCTAATTACTGTACGGAGTAGAGACCATATATACAGCTTAGCAGTCATCTAAAATATTAATCAATACTGAGTAAAGACGGACCTTAATCTCGAGCCGAGTGGGAGCCAAGACAAACAAGACTTCTTTGCCACCTCGCTATTGGGCAGCACCAGCCGCATCTGACCACGCCCATACGGAGTACAAAGACGACCCAAAAAGAAAACGGCCGTATTTAGCTCAGCCATACGCCCACGATACAGATACTAGACACAGAGATGCTGCTCCATGGCAGGGGACGGAAGAATATGAGGAATATGAAATAAGCATAAGCATAATGCGATTATATAATATGGCCTTGCCCAATGTGTCGCTTGTCCGGCGGGTAAGGACGGCAAGAGCGAGGAAAAGGGATGAACTGCAAAACCAACACGGCAAGGAAATTACACGACATAATAGCTGCATCTCAACGACGATCCAGGGTCCAAGTTGAATTACGGAGTAAATAACTAAACAATACTGCAGCTGCCAGTATGTTTATGCTCATGTTTATTGCCTGCCGATCTAATTAATTTTGGCCACGAGGACAGATGAACACGGGGAATGACCCGAAATACACCAAGAGTAGAAAAAGAAAAGTGTACATAGTACAATCGCTATTGAATACGGCGAGCCATACAGAGCAGGCATACGTAGTAAGTGCCAATTTCGTGAAATAGCTAGATAGAACGAGGTTGCACGGAGAATGGTCGTTGAGTCGGCAACGCCCAGATTGACTGCTGGCAGTGATGACAAAGCAAGGGGTGCCAGAAAGAAGGACTGAAGAGGAAAGGACAAACAGACACGAGGAAGGAGCGAAGAGACAGCAGAGTATGCTACGGCAGAAAGAAGCAGAGGGATAGCCATGATGCACTTTAATACTGAAGGACGGGCGGACAAATTGAGTTGTCATTGCCAAGTCACAACATAAGAAACAAGAACATGAAGTAGAAAAAAAAAATAAGAAATAAGAACTAAGATATGAAACATGTCAACTGCCGTTTCTTGTTTCTTGCTTCTGCTCTTGTTCCCTGTCTTTGTCTGTTGCGTGTGGTCTGTGATTCTTAATAAGGAGGCAGGCTTGCTATCTATTCTCTAATCTCATAGTAGTGTAGTACTTCTCTCATGATGGAGCTGACCCTAGCTGACACTGAAGATCACGTACAATCTTCATCTAGCAGCAGGATAAGATGGAGATTTGGGCAGGGGTAGTGCAGGGTCCTGAGGATATCGAGGGCGAAATCAAGGCCGGGAGATTTGCGAGGAGCTATTCAAGAAACAAGCAAATAAATAACGGAATTAAACACGATGATGGATAGGAGAAGAACCGAGTGCAGATATATCGACATGAGTCTAGGATGCCGCGGTATCAAAGGGGAATAAAACAACGCGATAATCATCCGTTTATCTAGCTGATGATTGTGCTCACAATCGAGGTTGGCCAATAGTTGTCACTGATTTCACTGATTCCACAGGCAACTGTAAGAGTATTTCTTCAATATATGTATTCTTAGTATATGACAAATATAGCGACAAGGAGTAAGATCAAGACCGGATAACTCCTCGTGAAATGCAACCCAACAAGACAACGGAAGGCAAAAATCAAACAAAACTCAAAACAACAGAAACAGAAACAGAAAAGAACAAAAGAAACAATGCAAAAAGACAACCCCGTACAGCTCTCACTTTTGCTCAACGCCGGCAATTCACCAGCTTCTATTCAAATTCTTGATCAAACACTTTGATACCGCCCGGCCTGCTCCTACATATCCTTGGACCGCAGCTTCTTCAACCGCGTGGCTCCCTCAAACACGGTCCGGTCGACGGCGGCAGCAACCGTCAGAGTGCCGCCGATAATGGCGCACAGGCCCGCCAGGAAGCCCGTAAACGTCTTGGCCCGCGCCTCGCGGTTGACAACCTTCATCGGCGAGATGTCGTAGCTGAAGAACACGCCGGGAATGCCGCCGCGCGCGTGCAGCCGCTCCTTGTGGCCCTCGGCCGCGTCGTCGCCGCCCTGCAGACTGCGCTTGTGGCTCGTCACAGAGTACTGGTGCGTCTCGACGCTGCCGTCCGCCATCAGGCCAAACGAGCCGACCTCCGCCGCGTGGTCCTCCTGCTGCACGTAGCCCTTGAACGTCTTCTCCCAGCCCAGCGCCAGGTACGACGTCGGCACAATCTTGACAAAGTACATGTAGTTGAAGTTGGGGTCCGTCGTCTCCTGCTTGGTGCCGTCCAGCGGGTTCACGTGGTGGCTGGTCCACTGCTCGTGGGCCGCGCCCGCCGTGGCCGCGCCGCTGCTGCTGCTGATGCGCTTGGAGATCTCCTCGGGAATCTGTGGACCGAACCGCAGCGAGTGCACCGTGTGCGAAAACGAGTGCATCTGCGGAATCGGCATGTCCCAGTAGTTCTTGAGGTCGTGCACGTGCATGTTGCCGTTGCTGAAACTCCGGCCGGGCGCAATGTGGAAGTTGCCCACCACCTTGTTCACCCGCAGGCCGCCCTCAATGCGGCAGCCCTCGTGCCGCTGCTCGTCCAGCCGCTCGGCAAAGTGCTCGCGCTGGCACTGCTCGACGTTCTCGCCGCGACCAAACGCCCACGATGCACTGGCGTACGCCTCGCGCACCTCGTCGCATGTGTTGCAGCAGCCGGGCTTGACGCCCTCGGCAGGAGCGGGCGCGCCGTAGCAAGGGCCGCAGTAGTCGGGGTCCAGGTGTGATGCGGCCTCCTCGGCGGCGTGCAGCTTCAGGTCCTTGGCCTCAATCTCGGCACCGCCGTCAGCCGCCGGCCGGAGACGCACCTTGCGCACACCGTGCTGGACGCCGTGCTGCTGCTCGCCCGACACGTCCATGACATCGAGAGTCAGCAGCTCGCAGGGGATGCGGGGAAACGTAACGTTGAGATGGATCTCCATGCGCTCGCCACGGCCCTTGTCGACAATGAGCTCGGGGTGCACAATGATGCGACGGTAGTCGAGCCACTCGCCCCATGCCAGGTACAGCACAACAATCAGCGACACAATGGTGACGATGCCACCGGACGTGGTGCGGATGCGCGCATCTTCGACTGTCTTTGTAAAGGCATCGAGCTTTGTAAAGCGAGACTTGGCAGACATGATGAGAGGAGATGTGGTTGATGCAGATGCTAGGTAGGGTATAGGATAGAGGAGCTGTCGTGCGACGAGATGTAGCTGGGATTTCGTAAGCAAAGTTATAGGTGGCAATAAGAGGCTAAGGCTGGCTGTCGAACACGAGCCAGTCGATGTATCTGAAAACGATGTAAGGAGATGTGTCGTCTGTCTAAATCGGCGGAGGAAGTGCGACGATCTGGGGGAACAAGAGAGGAGAGAGGAGAGTCGTCGAGGAAGAGCGACGAGGTGAGACGACAGTCGGTTGAAGAGTCGATGTGGTTCCCTCAGTGCACAGCTCTACTTCTGTCGAGGCCGGGTTCGAGTCAATGCCAGAGAAGAAGAGACAATATTCGTTCCGCTGGTCGGCAAGGGGTTGGAAGAGACACGCAGCAGCAGAGAGTCGAGGAGTTGAGACAGGCTGACAGGAAGGGGAGAGAATAGAAGTGGAGCCCCATTGGCTGCGCGGAACAAAAAGGCCACCTTCACGTTTTACTTTACTGTACGCACTACAGTAACAGGAGTTACTCAGTATGGGAGGCTAGAGCTAGCTGCGGAGTGTGAGGGACCCACTTGCCTCTTCTGGGACAAGTTCAGGTACGATTTGGGGAGTGGCCTGCTGGAGAGTTGGTGGACTGTATTACAGTGAACGATAGTGCTTCCACAGCGGGGGTATGTACTTTTGTATTTTACTGCTGAATGCTCCAAGTATAGTGCCTGTTTGGGAAGGTGCTCTCGACCAACATCCTTCCTGGCACGCACACCATCTCACCCACAAGGCGTGAGATGTGATTCCTACAGGCCACCGTCCGTAATACGGGTCAACTACATAGCCCGGCAAGGCTGCAGCGTGGCTCTATATGAATCATCCTCTCGTCCTTGCAAGTAAGAGAAACACGTAGTCTGCCGTTTCCTCACCCTGCCTCACTTCTTCAACCATCCACCACAATGTCGCCCTTCCCGACCGAACCCATCGTCTGGCTGCCCAACTGCGTGCTCCGGCCCTACCACGTCGCCGACCTTGAGCCAATGCGTGCCGGCGCCGACGACCCGGCCATGCCCCGGTTCATGCGCGACGTCTTTCCCGAACCGTACACGCGCGACGATGCCCTGTTCTGGCTGCGCGTCTGCCGCACGCCCAACCTGCCAGACATGGACACCAAGGGCGACGCCGCGCTCGCGCCCGAAACCCCCGAGCTGCACCTCGCCATCTGCCTGCACGACGGCACGTTTGCCGGCGGCATTGGCCTGCGCAGCAACAGCCCCGACGGCACAGACCGGCACACGCGCGAGATCGGCTACTGGATTGCGCGTCCGCAATGGGGTCGCGGCTTGGCGACCGAGGCGGCGGGCGGCTTTGCGCGGTGGGCACTGGCGCCGCCGGCCGAGTACCTGACACACCCGTACACGCGCTGTCTGTTCAAAGACGGCCCGCTGCGGCGTGTGGAGGCGGGCATCTTTGCCGGCAACACGCCGTCGACTCGTGTGCTGGCGCGTGCCGGGTTCGTGCGCGAGGGCGTGCGTCGCCAGGCCGTCGTGAAGCGCGGCGAAATGCACGACGTCATCATGTTTGGTCTTGTCCAGGCCGACCTCGACAAGGCAGGCCCTGCAGAAGACGAAAGAGGCCACAGTGTGAATGTGTAACTGCATAATTTGTACAGAAGCTTATCTAAACGATGCTATATACAAAACGTTTCATGGCAGTCAGAAACACGCACTCGTAAGCTACAGCTCGGAATTACAAAACGATACAGCCCAAAGACTAGACACGGAACTTCTTAATGAAGGCGGCATCGTAGGGATCCAACTGGACGGCACTTGGCGGCCGCGGCCGTCGTCCGGTGATATCGGCCACCTCGTCCCGTCTCTCCAGCTTCAGCGACTCAGACTCAGACTCAGTCCGCTTGCGCTTGCCGGGCGTGATCTGGGCTGCTGTGATGTTGCCGCAGTCGGGGCGCACGAGCGTATCGCTAAAAGTGTCGGCCGCCCAGATCAGGACGCCATTGGACCAGCCGAACCCCTCAACCACAGTGTACTCGCCGCCGCCGCCGGCACCGTTGGTCGAGTTGTACGTGTACTTTTCAAACATGGTGCCGTTGTCTGCCGACGTAAAGCCGGCGAGCTGTGGCGTCTCAGATGTTGCACCGCCCGTTGCGTACCATGTACAAAAGGACGAGTCGAGGTACCGCTGGGCTAGGCGCAGCGCCAGCGTCTGCAGGTCCTCGTAGTCTGTGTCTTCCGTGCCAAACGTGGCGGGCGTGTTCAAGAGACCCTGGATCAGGATATGCTGCAGCGGCGGCCACACATTGGGCGTGTCCCACTGCTGGCCTGTCTGCAGGTTTGTAGCCGGAATGCCGCCCAGGTAGTTGTCCAAGTACGCCTCGACGTGCGCATATGCCTGCTTGACTGCCAGCGGGTTGTTCTTGAGCTGGGCGGGCGCAGCGCCGGTCCAGAAGGGGTACAGCTGAGCCACATTGAACAAGACTTGGTAGCCATCGGGCGCATTGGCTGTGTCTGCAATCGACGATGTGTTGTCGCGCGGAATAAATATATCTTGCGTCTTTGACGTCAAGTTGTAGTCAAAGTAGCTGAACAGCGTCTCGTTCCACATGAGCTCGTACATGGCCTCGCTGCGCTGGCTGGCTGCCTTGCCCCATTTCTTGGCGGCCGTCGAGTTGCCCGTAAACTCCAGGAAACCACCAATGGTCACTTCGTTCCAGTATAGGATCGAGTTGAGGTCGACGGGCAGCAGGTTGTTGATGTTGAGAGAGCGCAGTGGGAAGTAGGTGCCGGTGGCGGAGTCGTTGGGGCGGGCCAGCCAACGCGCGCTGTAGTCCCAGCCCGACTCGGCACCGCTTGCTAGCTGCGCATACAGTGCCTGCTGCTCGGTCTCGTTGAGAGGCGCCGTCTCGGGGTATACGGAGCCGTTAGAAGCGTAGTACGACTGGTTGTTTGCAGTGACGTAGTCTTCGAGGAATGATTCAGGGCGTGGCTGGTTGTTGGCCACAGAGTAGCTGCTTGTTAGCAATGCACTGGCAGAGTATTATTTTATTGACTTTAGAAAATACTTACTGATTCAGGGTATAAGTCTTGTTGTTGGGGGCAGTCACGGTGACAGAGCGGTTGACCGTCCAGAACTCGTGCTCTTGGATAAGGATTGGCAGAGCACGCTCGAGAATGCTGAGATCGTTTGTGTGCTCGAGGTAGACGCGCACCATCTGCGATAGGAGCGGCGGCTGGGAGCGGTTGAGGTAGTAGAGACGCGCGCCGTTCGGCACAAAGCCATACTGCTCAATGAGATCCAGAAAGTTTTCGATAATGTTGCGCGAGATGGTGACGAAACTGCCTCCGGTGCGCAGCAGACCCTCGATGATCCAGTACGAGTCCCAGTAGTAGGGCTCGCGAAACCGGCCGCCGGCCACAACAAAGCTGCGGTTGACCGGCACGAAGCTCGACTGGCACCCGTCGCAGCTGGAATCGCCCGCGCTGCCATTGTACTGGCGTGTGAGGTCGGGCCAGATGCCAATGACCTTTTCCACAAACTGGCGGATGACCGTGTCGTTGAGCTTGGCCAGGAATGTCGCATTGGTCGTCAGCTCGTCGACGGGCACGCTCTCCAGCTCGCCGCCGGCTGGTGCAAAGTATGTGCTCAGGAAATCATTGAGCTCAGTGTTGTTGGTAATGGGCTTTGTCAGGTTGTTGAAAGCAGCCACGACCTCGTCGAGTGGCTTGACAGTGGGCATGTCGACAAACGTCTTGGAGTCGGAAAAAGGCGCGGCCAACTCGATGCTCTTGAGGATGTCGCCGTAGCAGTAGAGGGCCGAGTCGCAGGGCGCAATGACGGAGCCATTGTTAAAGATGGCTGCCGCTGGGCTGGCAGAGAGGGCGAGCGTGAGGGCGAGGGTGGTGATGACCGAGGCCGTCCGCGAAAAGGCAGCAGAGGCCGGCATCTCAGCGGAGATGGGGATGTGGAGTGTGTGGATAGGAAGACTGATTGTGGGATGCTAGCTGTATATACAAAGACGTAGAGAAGAGTAGAGAATAGAATGAGAGGGGGGGGGAGGGGGGGGTAAGTGAGACGTGGGTGAGAGATGGGAAGTGATGCGGGATGATTACGATATGTCGACGGGGGGAGAATGTTGAGTAAAAAGGAAGGAGCAGCCGACACAGCTTCACAGACAGAAGAAGGTGCAAGTCAATGGCGATCACGAAGAATATATAGGAATTGCAAACAAGGGTCACCGATGTATGCAACATGCAGCAACGCAATGGGGTTAGCAACCAAAACAAGGACGGCGTGAGGTAGAGAGCTCTATTCAGTTTATTTTCTTTTTGAAGTCATTTACTTAAAAAGAATATCCCAGAATAGAAGAGATCTGCAGTGCCCGGGACCGGGACTGGGGAAACAAAGAGTCCTTTGGACCAGAAATCGTGAGAATTTTGAAAGAACGGCCAAGCAAGACATTTGCACTATCGAGTTTCCATCTGAAGTCGACATATCAAAGAGATGTTGGGGCCAGGAGGTGGTTATAGTAATCATTGCGCTCGTGAAGTCTTGGAAATACGCGACGAGAGGAACCAGAGAATGAGGAAGGCACGACAGGCAGCCGTTGCAGCTTCTTCTTATGGGCTCTTACATAAGCATTTGCTGCCCAGATTGCGGACATCGGATAGCCTTCTAATAAATCAATCTTGTCAGTGATGATTTGAATGAGCAAATAAAGCACATGAATGATCAGACCAGACGGACTTTGCCGCACGAGGTCATCGAGGTTGCAGAAGAAGCAGCTTTCCCCGCAAATGAGCAACTAGAGGTGGAGGTGGAACTCCACAATGATAGAAGTGGCGGAACTAGCGTCTAGAGGGGTCCTCGCTAGTGAGGGGGTCAAACGTTTTTACACTTCCAGATTTTAAAGTGGGTCGCACTGTAAGTACGGAAAAGGTACAAAGAGGATAATAGGCACTGCAGGCCTATAGTTCTACCACATGCTGCGCACGTGCATAGTTACACCACTTGGACGACACTAATAATAGCAACTTTATTTATATACGGATAGGTATACTGGTATATATACTATATATATCTATTTTATGTATTTAAACATTAGTGCGTATATCTATAAATGATTTTATGTTTGAATAGATATGTGATTAAGATGTAGTATATATTTAGTTTTTATATAAGGTATATAAGCTAAACTTATATTATATATAAAGGCTAAGGTTAGTATTCGAATATACGGTGTAATAAAGGTGAAAGAATTATCGTTTCGGAATATCGTTCCGGTATAGTAAATAAGTAAAATCTATTTTTATTATAGGCTAAATATATAATAACGGCTACGGAAGTATATATCTTATATATATATATTAGTATTAAAGGTAAAAAGCTAACTTTTATTAATGCCTAACGTTTATTATAAAGTATTAGTATCTATACCGTATATTTTATATATATATAAGTATTACCGGTACTAAGATTAAGTAAAGATAAAGTATAACTATAGTTTTACTATCTTTATATATATCGTTAATATATAATTAACGTATATTAATATAGTAAAAATAATAACTTCGTTAATTATTAGTTTACTTTTTTAAATAATTTTATATAAGTATAAGCTATATATATCCGATATTTATAATAATTAAACTATTAATTAGATTACGTAATAATAAAATATTTTTTAATAATAATATTATAACTTTAATATATAAATTATAAAGTATTATATATTACGTATATACTATTAAAAATAAAAATTTTTTATTAAAACTAAACCTTTATATAATTTTATTATAGTATATATAAAGTATATATAACTTATATGTTTTTTAATAAAAGTATTAGTTATTTTAATTTTAAGTATATATAAACGTACTTTTTTTTTATAATTATCGTGTATATATAGTAAATATATATCGACTAAGTAATTATAAATCTTTTTTATATATATAACGGCTCGACTAACGGTAGCGATGGTAGTACTTTTGTTTCTTTTTATAGTTATACGGTAAGTATATTCGAAACAAACTTTTAAATATATTTTAACGTTATTACGTTACGTTTATATTAAAAAGCTCGAGCTATCGATTCGATTATAAGTAAAGAGTGTTTAATATATACCGGATATATACTAACTATTAGTTTACTAATGTAAAAATTACGAACGGTAAACGGAATAAAGTAATGGTATTATATACTTATAATACTATCGATATTCTTTTATATCTTTTTATATATAAGCACGGATGTATTACGTATATATATTTAACTACGGCTTATACCGTTTTTAACGATGTTTTAATCCGTTTAATTTTCGTTAATATTTAGTTTAAAGTAAGTTATATTTTAGCTTTATACGTATTATATGTTTTATTTAATCTTTAGATTTAATTCGATATTTTACGTTTAAAGAATCGTTTTATAAAATTATCGACTATTAAGTTGTTTTATTTTAAGTAAGTTTTTATATTTTTAAATTTTACTTTAAATTTTTTTTTATTTTTTTTTAGTAAGTAGAAAGGTATACTTGTTTAGTATATATAGTATATATGTAAAAGTATTTTTATTTATTTTCGTATACTAAGTGTTTTTAAGACTATATTCCCGGTATATAACGTGGTTACGGAACGTATATTATATTACTATGATATAATTAACTTTATTTAAGCCTTTAACCGTTTAAATCTCGATAAGGCCTTAAAAAAAGATAGTAAAGAGTAAGTTATTTAAGTCTTTTATATATATTTATTATATATTAACGATATATTTTAAGTATCTCGAGGCTATACAAAATATTTACCGTTAGTTTAAAAGAGGGAGTTGTAAAAAGTAGTTGTTAAATGGTAGTGTTAAAGAAACTTATATAGATAATAACGTACGGGTCTTTTATATAAGCGAGGTACGTGTTTTGGTTTTATATTTTATATATAGTAAGTATATATTAATTATAGTTTAAAAGCAGTACTTTAACTATTCGAGGTTTTTAATTACCGAGTTATAGTATTGGAAGGCACGGTATAAAGGCACTATTATTAGTGTCGACGTTAGCTTTATTAACTACTTTAACGACTATAGTATATAGTATAAAAGCGGAAAGTATTTATGGGTAAACTATATAAAAAGTAAGCGGGTAATTTACCGTAAGTATAATTTATATATATACTATTTATATAGTAGGTATTAACTAACACTATCTTTAACTTTCGAAGGCTATAGTAAATTGTTTTTATAAAGCATACCTTACTACGTTACTTACGATATATATTTACTTTATAATACGGTAAAGTATAGCTACTTCGTTATCGTTAAGCGTAATAATTATACCTACTTTTTACCCCCCCCGTTACGTTTACCGACTAATTTTATAGACGATATCGAGTTTTTTATCGTTAAATTCGACGTTATAATTATTACATTTAGTAAGTCGATATTATATATATATTTAAAGTATTTTATTAATATATTAAAACGGTTTTTACTTTTACTTAAGTTCGAGAAAATTAAAGATAAGTATATGTAGCGTAACCTTTACGTATTATTCGAGCATATTATAGATATACGTATCGGGATATTAATCCGAAAACAACGTTTAATTTAATACCCGGAAGGTTATTAATTCTTTAGTATGTTTTACTACGTTTTATACTTTGTATATATTATTAATAAATAATAAGTATATAGCGAATATATAGGGAGCAGTAGTTTGTTTATAACTTTTTTAGTTTAACGACTAGTAATATCGTCGTTTTTAACCTTTAGATAAAAAGCATTAATTACTACGACCGGGGTTAATATTTAGTTATATACTATTTATTTATTATAGCTAAGCGTTTTTACGATACCGAATTTATTTAAATAAACCTCTCTTTTAAGTTAGTTCGAAACGACGTAAACCTTTATATTATTATAACTTATGATAGGTTTCGGCGGTGTATATCTTTAGTATTTTTTTAGTATTTGTTTTATATATATTAAGCTGTTAATTTATTTTTATTAAAAACGGATTTTTTTATCTACGCCTTTATAAATATAATTAACGTAAAAAGCTATAAATGTTTATTTAAAGATTTTTTTAGTACTTTAAGTAATATATTTAGCGTGTTTATGAAATAGGTATATTTAAATTATAGTATAGGTATCGTTAGTATAACTATAGATATATATTTAGTATAAGTAAAGGGTATATATAGTTTATATATAAAAAGATTTAATTGTTTTTTAATTTAAATAAAGCTTTAAGGAATATCTTTACTTTTATCGTCCCGACTTTTTATAAAAGACGTACTTAATATATATGTTTGTCTTTTATTTTATTTATATTATACGTACGTTATAAAAAATCTTTAAAGGGTTTAGCCTTTATTTTTTTTTCGATGATATAAATAAAATTTAGTAGTTTTTTAGTATTTTTATATACCGTAAACGTATATAAGATATATACCGGATATATCTTTAGCTTAAGCCGTTTTTTAAAATTAAGTCGGCTAACTAAATTATCGTCGTACTTTATTTATCCGTTTCGTATATACTTAATATTAATAAATAACGTATCCCGCGCTCGATTAACGCCGTCGAATCGATATACTACGAAATTAATAAAAACTACGGTAAACGTTAATACTTTATTAATGTAGTATCTTCGTAAGTACTATTTTTTTTTTTTTAACCGATGTTTACTATATATTTAATATATATATACTATACCGATTTTACGAAAAGCGGGATGTCGATTTAATGTAAAGGGAAACGGAATAACCGTAAGGATAGTATCTTAGTAAAGAAAGATATAATAAATAGAAGTCTACGACCGTACTAAGAACAGTATACGACGGATAGTAGACAGAAGAGAGTAATTGCAAAGGTATAAGGTAGAATAGTACGAAGACTTTTGCTTACCGAACTTATCTTATCCGGCAAGCAGGAAGCTATATTATTTATAGAACTCCTTTCTATCAGTCGGAGACTAGTCGTCAACGCATCCCGTTTTTAGCCGTAGCGTGAAAATATTTCTTTTACTAGCTAGTAATTAACCTACGATCTTTAAGACTCGTCGTTTTTATTCGATCTCGCTTTAGCGGGTTAGCGCCGGACGGAGTCCGACGTACCGGCGATACTTAGTCGTTTTCTAGTCGGCGGTTAATTAATTAAATAGTCGTCTTAAAGGTTAGCCTTAGCTTATACTTATAGCTTTATTTATTTACGTTTTTTTTTTATATTATCCCCCTTTTTTAATAATACCGTCCCGGGATTACTTAATTAAGGTAACGAGTCGGTAGTTCGATTCGTCGTCGAGTTTTCGTTGATTAGTCGGTCCCTTAGTTTATACCTTATATTAAAAACCTCCTTTTTCTTTAAAGATAGATATAAGTAACGAGAAAAACCTTTTAAGGAAGAAAACTTATATACTTAAGATAAATAACCTTTTCTCGGTAGTAAATCGGCGATTAGTCGACTAACGATCTTACTATCCCGAAAGGTAACGTTTTTTATATTTTTATTCCTTTTATAAGGAATCTATAAAAATACTTCCGACAGGTTTACGATAGTAGAGATACTAGTACGCGACTTTTATAATAAAGTCCTTTTTTCCGTATTTAGTAAGGCTAAAGAATTAGTATAACGTAAAGGTTTATTTATTTCTTTAAAAAGACTAAGCTATATCCGCGATAGCCCTACGTTTATTTTACGATAAGGCTTCGACTTATTAAATATCTTTTTTTTTAAAAGGTTAAAGATTTAGCCGTTTTTAGTGTTTCGGTAATATATTATAAACGAAAAAGGTAAGTAAAAATTAAGTAGTACTTTATCCTTTTTTTATAATATAGTAACGTCTCGTCGCCGATATATATATAAGTAAAGGGCGATACTAAAAGGTAATGCCTCTTAAGGTATTAGTTTTCCGGAAGCGGCAGTTATATACTTAAAGTAATAAGATGTTATTAACGTAAACTTACTTTTAGATATCTTTAATTTAAGTCTATATTTACTTTATAACGAGTTTAAAAGTCGTCGTTTAATACAAGTATAAATAAAAGTAACCCCCTTATATAATTACAAATTTTTTCTTCTTTTTACAATAATAGTTACGATAATCCGTCGCTACTCCTTTATTTTCTTATATAACAATTTTTTATCGGTCGCCGACCTTATTCCGAGATAGTTTCGAAGCTTAGCGTTAAAAGAAAGTTTAATAAGGCCGACGTCTTATCGGCTTATTTATTTAACGATAAAATGTTATAAAGTAATACCTTTCTCGATAATAGTAATATAAGTTATAATAAAATTTTTATATAACTTTCCGTTAACGTTACGACCGATAAAAAGTTTATCTACGTTATACCTACCAAATTAGCTACGACTAAAATATAAATTTTACGTATGTGCGTTAAAAAGGTACTACTGCTTATATTATATATAAAGCTAAGTTTAAGCTTTATAAAGCGGTAAGTATACGATGTTTTCGCGATAGTTTAACGATAAAGCTAATTATTTTAAATTTTTATAAAGTATAAAGGTGTCGCTTAAGTTTTTTAAAATGCCGTAAATAACTTCTATACTGCCTTAAACTTTATAAAGGATATTAATAGTAAGGTCGGCGACTCCTCGAAAGCTACTCGGCTAGTAAATAAACTAACGTTGTTATTAAACGTTTTTACGGCTTTACGCCGTTATTATAATAGTACGAGCCTTCGTAAACGGGTTAAGGACGTTTCGGATTATAATATTACCGCTTTATCGTAAAGTATTTTTATAAATAATAAGTTAACGCGGTTAAATGTTTTAATTTACTTAAAGATTACCGATTATATTTATTTTAAAGGCGACGCGTATAAGGCTAAGCTACGACTATTCCTTAACGAGATACGTATTGTCTTTATTATAAATATATCGGTTAAGTAAACTAACCTAAGTCGGGCTATATTTCGTTTAGTAAGTTATAATTAATTTCCGATAACGTTCCGACTACTAACCTTTCTTTTAAAAAAATAATAAAGCCGAGGCTAGCTCGGTATAAGTTAAACGCCTTAAAACTTTTATTAAAAACGGTAGCCTACGCGCCGACCCGGTTCCGGGCGATAATATACACGTCCGCGGCATTTTTAATTATTTAGCTAATAATTTTACTAAAGTCCGTTTTCCTTTACTTACGGCGCTTAAAGCCTTTAGTAAGAAACGTACGGCTCGCTTAGGCTAAGCTCCGCCGTTTAAAAAGTTAAAGTAATAGATTATTTTATAATTAATATCCGACGAGGTTCCGAATTAATAAAAAGGATTTATATAGTTAATATACAAGTATTTGTTTTTTATCGACGATTATTCGTACGACTTACGCGTACTACGCTAAGTTATAATTTTTACTTAACGATTAAAAATAAGTAATATAATAATAAAATTAAAAATAACTTTTTTTAAGTATATACGTTAATCGATCGGCGAGTATTCGAACTATTTTTTATAACGATATAAAGTTTTTTATAAATATCTATTTAAAAGACGTAACGTATTAATTAAATTTACTTTTAGCTTTTAAGTATTATACTCGGTTAACTATTCTATTTATTTTACTAAAAATTAAGTCGCGGACCCGTCGCCTTAATAGCTAACGATATTCTTTACTTCCTACTTTTCGTTTTCTTTAATAAAATCTAACATCGGTATAAAAGCTTTCTCGGCGACCGCGTTACGATTAGTCTACGGCTTTAATATAAAGATTAAAAATACATTATAAATTCTCGAGTACTTTATAAGTAACGTAACCTTATAGGCTTATACTCCGACTTTCCTTATAATCTTAACCCGAATAAATATAAAACTCGTCTTCCGTCCGTTAACGAATCGAAAATTCTTCGTCGATAAACTAACAATTTATTTAAGAGAAAACTTTATATATATATAACGTTTATTATAATACTTCTTTTATACCGTAACTTAGTTATCTTAATATTCTTTTATTTATAACCGAGCGAGTTTTAGTCGGCGAAGCCTTTCCGTTACTCCTTAAACCTTTAATTTATTTTTATTTATAATAGTTTAGTATAATATACGCGGGTAGTATTTATATAAAGCTTTAAAAAGCGAGGTGTTAATAGTAACGTGCCTTTAATTATTAAACGAATACGCGGCGTCCGATAATATTCTTAACCATTATTATAAATCTACCGCGTAGTAGTTACGGAAATACTTTTTTAATAACTAATATACTTTCTCGGTTTAACCGTTTATTTACGGATAGTAAGCGGTAAATAGGCGTAAGGCCGTGCTATAGATTTTATTAAGCTTTTATTAAAAACTATTAATAATAAAATAGTCTCTATCCGATACGATTCCTATTAATGTTTTAAATTTTATCTCGATGTGCTTATAGACTAGTCGGGCTAGCTCCGGAGCGTTAATTGTTTTTTAAGTAGGAATATAAGTGATATACTTAGTATATTTATTTACGATAATTAAGATTATATTACATTTAACGCCGTTTTAGCGAACGTTAGGCGATAGGCTAGTAATAAAGTTTATACTAATTTTTTAAAAGAGGTGTTTAAAACGGGGTAGTAAGACTAAAAGGCTAAACGGCTTATAATAAAAGACTTTAACGCTTTAATACGTCGAGTAACTTACGACGTACCGGTGAATATCTTACGATAGGTTAGCCTAATAAAACTTTCGCGTTAATAATTCTTTACTACGCGTATAATCGGGATAGCCTACTCGTTTATTATTATAGTAAAGTATAATAAATACGTAACGGAGTTCCGTATACGGTAGTACAACGACGCGTTTACGAAAAAACAATAAATCTTAGCTATCGATGTTATATCTTCCTTTTAATCCGGTAGTACGAATGTTAACTATACGCGATATACACTTTATATTAAAACGTTATAATAATATAATAAACTTTCTTAACGGGCTTAAAGACTCTTCGTTATTCGCCGTCTCGTCGAATAATATTTTCTTTACTATCGAACTTAAAAATAAAAAATAATTTAAGATTTAGGTTTCTTTTATAACGGGGTATATTAAGCTTTACGGTACTAGCTTATTTACGACGTTATTCCGAATAGTTTACGACTTCTTTTTTTTACGGGTAAAACGTAATTTAATTACCTTTACTTTAAGTAAAGAAAAGTTTTTTAATCGAAGAGGATTAGTTTATAAGTCGAAAGAAAATCTTACGCTTCGTCGGCGAGTAGTAAACGAAGCAATTACGTTAATAAACGCGGTCCGAGCGTTATCGTCGGCTCTTACCTCCTTCCCGGAGTTACGACTTTCTTAAGTCGGAGTAGTATCGGCGAGCGATAGTATAGCCTTTAAAACGGGGAGGACGTTATAATAAGAGACGTTACCTTTTATAAAGTCTGACCGCCGCGAAATCGTATTAACGGTATTAGTTATACTAAAACGGTGTTAAATGTTAATGTTATATAAAGCGAAACGAAAGATATAATAAATAAACCGTCCTTTAAGATTTTTCGGCGGCGCGTTAACGATACCTTTAAGAGCTTAGTAGTCCGTTAAAACTAATACTTTATTTAATACTTTATTAAAGAAGTGTTATTAATATTTAAAGCTTTCGATAATAACTAATAACTTTTATTATCTTATGCCTTATCTCGTCTTTCGATTAAAGAGCTTTCGAGAATAAAACGTTACTAAGTGCTATTAACTATCGTTATATTATTATATTAAAATGCCAGCTATTACTTTATTAAAAGCATTAATCTCGACTCGAGTCGGTAGCTTTACGTCGAAATGTCGTAGAATAAACGTTTATTAAAAAGTTTGTTTAAGCGAGTTAAAAGTAATAGTTATATCCGTAAACTAAAGAAAAAAAGAACCGGTTACCGTTTTAATAAGGTTTATAAATAGTCGAACTACTTACGAATACTTAACGATAAATCGCCGATAAAAATTCGTAAACCTAAGAAAAGACTATATATTTTTAATATTTTTAAGAGTCGGCTATTTAGCGATAAACTTAATACGGCTCGGATTTATTCGGATACCGTCCTTTCCTACGATAAATCTTAAAAAAGCAACTTCCTCTTTAAAAAATTTATACTTCGAGTATTTAATATATAAATTATACTTTCAAAGCCGCTTAAATATTTATCGTAAATACGTCGCGTGTTTTTTATATATACGAAAGTAGATTAAGATATCGTTTATATATATTATATAATACGAGTCGATTAGCTTAAAGAAAGCCCTTTATATATACGATTAAAAAGTCGCGGGAGTATTAGTAAGCTTAAAAAGTATTATTATATACTTAAATAAACTATACTTTATTCGAAAAACGGTCTTTTACTCGTCGTTAAAAACGATACGAATACGGTAGTACGCCTTAAAAAGGTCGACCTTAAACACGAATTTAGTTTTTTATAAAGTACTTAATACTTTATTAATTAACGGTAATAAATACTTATTCTTTACTATAATTTTATTTAGTATACGGTAGTCGACGTAAAGTCGAAGACTCCCGTTACGTTTAAAGATAAATAAAATTAATAATTTTATAAAGCTTATACTAAAACGGATACGGCTATTTTTTAATTTTTCTTTTAAGTAGTTTTAAAAAACGATCTATTACGCCGGCGATAAATAATAAACGGGTTTTAAAAATAGTTTCGACCTTTCCGTTAGCTTAATAAAGTAAGTTATAGCCTCGAGGATTAATACCTTTTTAGTTACTAAAGTATCGAAAACATTTACGAAAAATTTAATTTTTATCGATAGTTCGTCGGTTATTAACGGGTTTTTAGTCTCGCCTTCGTTAATTATAGAAATATTTAATTTACTTTCCTTTAATTACACGTTATTAATATAAATAACGCTTAACGTCTCGCCAGCGAGTAGTCGCCGACGGAACTTATCCGTAGGTTTTTATATTAACTTAAAAAATCTTTACGAGGGTTTTTAAGTATTGATATTAATACTAAAATAGTTTATACCTTTTAAGCTTAAAATAATAAGCGTTTCGGTCGGCGACCGGTAAACGCCGATAAATATAATTTTAACTTACTTAACTCGTTTAGTAACGTCCCAAAGTTTAAGCTTTATAAAGTACGCTTTGTCGGACTTAATACGTCGTTTACTAATCGTTATAAATATAAACACTAGTCGGTAATATACCGGTAGGTTATATTTCTTAACGAAAAATATAAAAACTATATTAACGTTTACTTCCGTGTTTAATAAATAACGGGCGGAAACACTTCGGCTATTAATCGAGTCGACGTAACCGGTAATAATATATTTTTAAAATACATTCCTTTAACTTTATAAAAGTTTAACGAAGTTAGCTAACGAAAAAGAAGTCTTATCCCTTAACTATTTTAGTTTTCCGCTTTATCGTCGGCTACTAAACGGCTACCATTCGACTTATTATCGTTTAAGTCCTATATATACGTAACGTCATTAATAGTACACGTTAAACGGAGGTTAAGGTGTTTTTAATAATACTACTTTTCTTAGTGTCCTAGCTTATTACAATAAAAGTAAGTCGGAAGTTAAGTCTTCGACTTATCGATAAAAGAGTTATTACCCGTCGCGGAGTTATAATTAAAACGTAAGTAGCGGTCTTTCTTACCTTTCTTATAATCTCGCTTACTCGATCTTTAAAAATTATCGTTATCGCGTATACGTTTATTCGACGACTAGTCGGCGCGTTTCTTACTTAATACGCGCTGCTTATAATATTTTTAGTAATAATTTACAACTTTACTAACTAAAAAAAAGTAATTAATAAAAATAAAATCCTCGTACTACTTACAAGTCTCGGCGTTTAATCGACGCTAATACTACTACGTATAGTCGTCGGCCGTTTTATTATATAAAATATTATAACTAAAACGGACGTATAAACTACGGAAAGTATTATAAAGCTATAATAACGTTATCGAGCCTTAACTTAACGATTATAGTTTTTTTTATAACCGACGCTTTTACGCGTTTCCGTTAAGATACTCGCGACGTACTTAAATAAAAAAATCGTTTTATTTAATAGAAAAATTACTGTTATCGTATAAACGGGCGGCGACGAAGTTACGTTACTTTATTACGTACTTAAAAGATAGTTAAGTAGTAGCTTAAATAATCTACAACTTATCGGAGGCCGAAGTACGACCGGTCGACGAGTATATTTAGTTAATAATAACGATTTAATCTTCGATTACTATAGTAAATAAGTTTAGTTTAAACCGACTAAGGTTATACGGCGGAGGCTTATCGTCCTTTTATCGGAGATAAATCGATTAACGAAAAAAGTTTTAATATTTATACGGCTTAAGGCTTAAGAAGTCTCGCCCTTAAGTTAAAGAAACTTTTAACTAACCGGCGGCTAGTTAAATAAACCTCGTAAACACGTCGGGATACTAATTAGCTATAGCTAAAAATTCCTCGGTTATATTAAATTAGTAAAGAGGCTTAAAGGGAACCGAAGTTATAGTTGCCGGCTAGCTAATAAAGGCAGCTATTAGTAACGGCGTACGACCGGCGCTCGATTAATAAACGGTACGATTCGAAATAGTATCGTTACGTTATTTAATTATTTTCGGACTAAGATTTCTATAAAAGATAGAAAATAAAAAAATATAAAAGGAAACGGAATAACCGTAAAGATAGTATTTTAATAAAGAAAGATATAATAAACAAAAGTCTACGACCGTACTAAGAATAGTATATAACGGATAGTAAATAAAAAAGAGTAATTATAAAGGTATAAAGTAAAATAGTACGAAGACTTTTACTTACCGAACTTATCTTATCCGGCAAATAAAAAGCCATATTATTTATAGGACTCCTTTCTATCAGTCGAAAACCAGTCGTCGACGCATCCCGTCTCTAGCCGTAGCGTAAAAATATTTCTTTTACTAACTAACAATTAACCCACGATCTTTAAGACTCGTCGTCTTTGTTCGATCTCGTTTTAGCGGGTTAACGCCGGACGGAGTCCGACGCACCGGCGATGCTTAGTCGTCTTCTAGTCGGCGGCTGATTAATCAAATAGTCGTCTTAGAGGCTAGCCCTAGCTTATGCCTATAGCCTTGCCCATCTACGCTCTCTTTTTACATTTAAACACTTTTAAACGACCGGTTATTAAAAATATAATTATTCGACGGTATAAAATATTATTTTCTCGGTTTATATTTAATGTTAATAAAGTATATACTCGGGTTTAAAGAGAGTAATAAAAAAATAAAAACACCGAAAGCCCGTTGCCCGGTTTAAGGCTACGAAGAAAAAGTAATTTAAATATCGGTTTTATATATATTAGCTTTATATTAAATACTTAGCCTTTTCCTTAGCCTTTTTTTTAGTTTTTTTTTTAGCCTTTTTTTTAACTTTCTCTTTAGCCTTTTCTTTAACCTTTTCTTTAGCCTTTTCTTTAACTTTCTTTCCTTCGACGGTTTTTATTATTGTTTTAAAGCCTTTCGCTTTTTATAAAAGTATATATAAAATAGTTAATTATAGACTTTTTTATATATACTCGACGTAGATTTTTAAACGATAATAACGAAGAAAACGATTACTTTTTTATATTAATATATGTTATATATATTCGAGAAGAGTCGTTAAGTAATAAAGTAAAGCGTCGTTTTTTTATAAAGTTATTATATACTCCGTAAAAAATACGTATATACCTTAAAGAAAGTAGGTTTATTTTTATATAAACACGGACACTATATAAAAGTAGTAAGGAAGTTATTTAAATCTTAAACGACGAAAACGAGGATAACGTTAATATATTTATTAATGAAGTATAGTATATACCGAGCCGTACCGAGTTAAGATAAGCACCGCCGCTTACTATTAATATCGGCGAGCTTAGTCTATCTTTATAGTATACTTAGTATATACCTCGCCGGCCTAAAAATAAAAGCCGTATAAAATTAAAACAGCCGCCTTTATTTATTAATAGTATAAAAGAGCCCGGCTTTTCGTTATAATATATATAGTATATACCGCGATATATAGAGTTAAAACGGCTACCGCCGCTTTTTTTATTTAATAACGTTAAAGAGCTTAGTTTATTTTCGTAATACGCTTAGTATATGTTATATACTACTATAAAAGATAACGATAATATACCTTTTTTTTAAAACGATACTCGGTATATATAAAATAAAAAGAAAAGAAAGGTAGTCGAGGCGATAAAACGATTTATTAAACGAAGACGAAGTATTATACTTAAGGCGGATATCGATACGGAGTATATATAAAGTAAAAAAAAAAGTAAAGTAGTCGAAGAAATAAAAAAATTTACTAAACGAGGACGAGGTATTATACTTAAGGCGGATGTCGATATAAGGTATATACTACGTAAGTTTACGAAAGTTATAAAGAAAAACTAAAAGCTTTAAGAAATATAATTTTTTTTATTTATTTTTATTTATTATTTACTAAGTTTTTATTTAATTTATATTATATATATATTTTAATATTAAATATTTCGTTTTATTTTTTTATATAAAAATAAAAATAAAAATAAAAATAATTTAATATTTATTTTATTAATAAATTATATATAAAGTATATACAAAGTATATCTCTTTACATTTATAGTTATAACGAACCTTACTTTATATATATTAAGTATATATAAAATAATATTACTATAAAAAAATAAATAATATTAAATAAAACCTATCTCGTTAGTTATATATATATTATATCCGTTATTATCTCTTAGGCCTGCCTTTTTATCGTTATATTCGTTATATATTTAATACTTTAATATTAAATAACGTTATTCGTAGTACGGGTAGGAGTATATATAACGGCTATACTACTAACCGCTTTTTTAATAATCTTAACCCGTTTACGAGTAATACTTTTTTTAACGGGCGCTTTACGTTTACTATTAGCCTAGCTTTAGCCTCGAGTTTAACCGATAAAGGGCAAGGTAGATACGGTTACCGTAATAGCCGGGGATATATTTAGTATAAGTTAAACACCTTTTTAATATATACGTTAATAAATAAAACTAATAAAATAAAAATATAATAATATATACTTACTTTACGTTTAAGTAACGTTTTAAAAGCGATAAAGTCGCGGTAAAAACGAGTACCGTACTACGTTATAAAAGTAAGGTCTGTAACTTTAAATTATTAATATATATACTACGTATATATAAATTAAAATAAACTTTAACTTACGTAATATTTTCGTATTACGTAGTATATTCGCCTAAAAAAAAATTAACCGGGCTAGTATTAAAAATGTTAATATATTTTTATAATATATATATAATATAAACTTACTTAAGTTTTTATATAAACTACGCTTACCGTTACTAATAGGTTAAGATATAATAATATAATACGTTAATAAAGTTAATATATATTACTTATTTAATATATATAAAATATAAACTAATTATTATTTAACGTAACGGTGCGCCGTATTAATATTTACGCGCGTCGGGTTAGTAATAATATCGGGGTAGTTATTATATATATATTTACGTAAGCTCGGCTAGTCGCGAGTATATACTTTATATATAATACTATCGTTTATATCGACGATATAATTAATAAAGTCAGTACTATATAGTATATATAAAAAAAAAATATACTTAACTTATACTTCGTTATTTATAAAAAATAAAGTAACGTTAACTTCGTTTAAGCTTTAATTATTAACGTCGAAGGGAACGGTAACGATCGGGGCACCGTTAATACCGGTTAATTTAGTGTTAGTATATACTATAAATAAAGATACTATACTTTAAGAAAAAACTTACTTAGCTATTAACTACTATTAATATTAGTAATTAACTTAAAATAATAGCTAAAAGCCGACGGGTTAGCTGCGTTAGTTACAACGTTATTAATTATATATAATTAATATATATTTAGTAAAAAGTATTAACGAATATACTATAAATTTACTAAACGCGGCGTTTACGTTTACGGTTATTATAAAAGCGAATAGACTAAAAATTTAAATAAAAAAGTATAGTAAAGTTACTATATAGTTAGTATATGTAATAAGTAAGCCGGAGATATAAATAACGTACAGTAAAAGGTAGTTTAATAAAAAGTATATAAAAGGGAGAGAGTAAAAAAGGGGTAGAAGAGATATATATAAGTTTATGTTTATAGCTTATAGTAAATTTAAAAAAGCTTTTATAGTAAATAAAATAGTAAATAAAAAATAAATAAATCTAAATCTTACGATAAGCGTAAAAAGTAAAAGTAAAAAAGCTTTTATTAAAGTAAATTATACGGTAAAAATAAACTTAAAAGTAAAAACGAATAAGCCTTTATTAACGTAAAATTTACGTTATTTATAAATATAAAATTCACTATATTTTTACTTTTTATTAAAGTAAAGTTTATATATACCTACTTCCGAATTCGGTAATATTATTTATAGACAGTAGATATATACGTAGCATAAAGCTAGCTAGCTAGGCTAGGCTAGTTAATTATAACGTATTATATTTCTTTACTATATTGACCAATCAAATCGTACTAGTCATTTTCTAGCATATGCTGGACTTGGTTCCTGCTTGTACAGTTAAGTATATAGTGCGCTGGTCCGTGCACCCTACTGTGGCGCTAAGGAGGTTTGACCCCCTCACCAGCCATACACCCCGTCTAGAGCCTAAAGCCTATGTCGCTGTGTCGCTATTACTATTGCCAACTAACTGCCTGATAGCCATTCCCAGCCATTCCCAGTTGGCCACCGAGAGTGTAGTGAAAGAGCCGATCTTGGCCGTTGGATGGACTCTACGTAACTAAA
Source organism: Ophiostoma cf. undulatum (assembly GCA_022392935.1). Taxonomy (NCBI): domain Eukaryota; kingdom Fungi; phylum Ascomycota; class Sordariomycetes; order Ophiostomatales; family Ophiostomataceae; genus Ophiostoma; species Ophiostoma cf. undulatum. Next base: position 248,028 of record JAKRGL010000039.1, read on the forward strand.
CCGAGCCAAGCTGAAGCCAAAAAGAGATAATGGCACTGCTACCGAACATTGCCGAACCGCAGCCGTTGAACGGAGTACAGGGAGGGTTGCATCTGGCAAGGAAACCGTGTGAACGAGTGACGAGGCACAGCCAGAGGCTATTCCATTTATATGTATGTACTTATCCGTTGGAGCCGGCCAAAGTGCGGACGTACAGTTCATAGCGAGCGGCTTCATCGCCAAGGAGGGCAGCCAAGTCAGTGAGAGCAAGCAAAACCCAATACACAAGACGCCAAACAAGATGCAGGACACCTCGTATTCAAGGCGACAGCAATTTGGCCAAGTTAGCATGATCTGATGGGACCCCTCCCCTAGGATCTGCATGCAGACAACGGCCGAGATAGCACCGGCTTTGCATGTGCACAGCGCAGCCGGATCGAGTGCATAAGAGATTCGTTACTATTCTGGAAACTACAGAACAACAGGCTTGTATTACTTTTGGGGATACTGCGACTGCTGGCCGCCGACAGCCTTGGCATCACGGAGTGCCGTCGGCGTCGCATCGACCTCCTGGGGCGCATTGACCAGCGCCTTGCTAAACACCCGCTGCAGCTGTGGCACCACCTGTTCGCGGTTCTCGTAGATCTGGTAGTGGATCACCATACGGTTGCCAAACAGCCGCAGGCCCTCCTCCTCTGCCAGCTTGTCCAGCACGCCCGGCGCCACGCCCGAGGCGGCCAGGTCGACCCACACCATGTTGGTGTCTACGGGGTACAGCAGCCGGCCGCCCGCGTCCGTCCACAACTTGGCAATCTCCTTGGCCAGCGTGTGTGTGTGCTGCAGAATGCCGCCAGAGCCGCTCGCGTCCGTGCCAAACGTCTCGTCAACAGCCACACGCGCCGGCGCCGCAACGACGCCCGCCTGCCGCAGACCGCCGCCCAGCGACTTGCGGATCCATGTGGCGTGCTTGATCACATCGGCCGGGCCGACGATGACGCTGCCAATCGGCGCGCCCAGGCCCTTGGAGAAGCAGAGCGACAGCGTGTCGAAGCACGCGGCAAACTCGTCCAGGCGGCCCGCGCCCGCGGCGACCGCCTCCCACAGCCGCGCGCCGTCGCAGTGCATCTTGATGCCGTGCTTGCGTGCAAACGCAGAGATGCGGCGCACCTCGGCCAGCGGCATGACCACGCCGTTGATGGTGTTCTCGAGACTGATGACGCGCGTCGGGCACGCATGCACGTCGTCGCTCACGACCGCATTGGCCTCGACGTCCTCAAGCGTCAGGAAGATGCCGTTGCTGGGAATGACCGTCTGCAGCATGGCGCCCGTGAGTGCCGACACGCCGCCGGCCTCGTACTTGAAAATGTGCGAGCGCTGGTCGCACAGGACGGCCTGTGGCGGCTGCGTGAGGAGCGAGCGCAGCGCTATCTGGTTGCCCATGGTGCCTGACAGCACGAGCAGGCCGGCCTCTTTGCCAGCCAGCGTGGCACAGTGTGCCTCGAGGTCGAGGGTGGTGCGGTCTTCGCGGTACACGTCGTCGAGCAGTGTGCAGTTCTGGATGGCTGCCAGCATATTGGCCGTCGGAGTCGTCATGACGTCGCTGCGCAGATCACGGCCGCCGGCGCCGGCACTGCCGACCCATCGAGAAGCAGGGGCTGCCATTGTGCGAGTAGAAGAGAATGGGCGGGCTGCTGTTGGGCTGTGTCAGTAAAAGCGACGTAGAGGTGGGAATAGAAAGATGTAGATGGAAAATGGAAGTTGAAAGTTGAAAGCAAGCTGATTAAAACAGAGACGATAGCTTATCAACTCCGGCTCTCGGCTTCTCCCGTGTTACTCACCGGTGCCGGACCTGATAAGACGGCACGTGGAGGCCACCTCTAGTGCGTGCTGTCAGCGCAATCCCACCACGCCAATGATTCGCAACGGTTCATTCCTTTGTTATAGTCTTCCCTTTTCTCTTATCCTTGCATCCTTGCATCCGCGTTGTCCTCTTCTTGTCTTCTTGATTACCTTTCACGGCCGTCTGGCTCGCCGGTCTCCAGCGGCACAGGCTGCGGATTGCTGGTGTTCGTATCATTCTGGCCTGGCTTTAGTTATGATTCTTTGGCTTCTCTCAGAACTCAGAGACAAAAAGAATCACCTATCCGACAGCCCTTATCGCTTGTTTGTCACTGCTATTACTTCCACAACTCTATCCCGGCTGGCTGTCTAGCGTGGAGGGGCACCAGACTCCATCTTGAGATTGCTGTAAGGCGCAGAGTGGGGACAGGCCAGTTAACCACTGTGCACTGTGCGTGCTTCTAAAACACGGAACGCTGCCGGTGGGTTATTTGTTTGCACAATGCAGAATGAGTAGAGACTGTGGTAGATATGTTTATTGAAGGGAACTCCAGAAAAATAGTCACCAGACAAAGATTTCTTCGTATTGAAATGTCTGAGAAATAGACAACCGAAACAAATATAGAAAAATATCTTGAACTAAAAAACAAAAGCAAATATACCTTAAATTGCTTTACATTATTTCATAGTAATTATGCTAATATTGAACAAATCCCAAAATGTTGCATCAAATCTAGTTGTTTGCAAAGCACATAATAATCTCTGCTTTGATATGATATTATGCCAATCATCTAGAAACATAAGACGAAGGATATATCAATAGAAAAGGCAGGCGCGACTGCAGATACACTTTATTGGACGGCAACTCCACTTTCCTACCTTACGTGTAAGTCGCTCATATGACTGTCACGGGACTGGTCAGCACTTTGCTCTGTCAAAATGGCCGGCATTGATTAGATTCAGCTTGGCTAATGTCATCGTATCATTGGCCAGATTCCTAAGACGCCCCACACCGTTCATCTCCCTACTACGTAGTATGTTTGCCAAAGCACAAAATAGGGGTGACCTTGTGCCCTACAAGCACGTTTTGGAGCCACTGTAACGGCCCCGTAATAAGAGTTATGGTTGTGTTCCTATTGTAATCGGCTACCCAAGAACTCGGCTATTGCTTGGCTATTGCTTGGCAGACTGGCTTACTCCAGCCAGAGGGCAACGACGGTGGTCTTTCCAACTTGGGAACTCGGCGACATTGCTCGTGCTCCATTGTCTCTTGCATCGCCACCAACCTCGAGAGAATGAGCGCAGTGTAGCCAGCCGCGTCTTTGTCATATTTTGTCTCTTGTCGTTGTTTTTTGCCCTTTTGCCCGTTGGCCCCCTCATCACTTGTTTTTGGTCCTTGACTCTTTTGACTCTTGACTCTCTTCTCGACACTATCGATGCTTGCTCCTCGACACCGCGTCAAGCTTCATTTTGCTTCATTGAGCTTCATTTTTTGGATTGGTATTGCATCTTGATTGGACCAAGACATTGATTTGCCTGCCTTTGTGTTCCCGTCACCGCGTTTCTTGTTCATCTCTCTCGCGATGCGCCTGATGCTTCCGCTAGGGCCTGCGCGTGCCCTGCGCGGCTACGTTATTGTCGCTGCCGTCATGGCCGTCACATGGCTCACATGGTCTGGCACTGTCGCCACCGTGCCGCATCCCATCGGAGCTGTCCATAATCATGATGGAGGCGCGGTTGGCGGCCAGAGCAAGTCGGCCCACTCTGTATGTTCTGCCCACGGCTGGCGGCCCTTCTCCCTGCCAACATCCGCTGCCCGCCCGCGCCGCGTCTATGACCTCATCATGGTCAATGACGAGCTCGACTGGCTTGAGGTGCGCCTCAACACCACCTATGACGAGGTCGACTACTATGTCATTGTCGAGGCGCCGCTCACCTTTACCGGTCTCGAGAAGCCGCTCACCATCCGCGACAACTGGGACAAGTTTGTGCCCTACCACGCCAAGATGATCTACCACCAGCTGCAGTACCCGCCAAACTTCAACCCGCCGCGCGCCTGGGACCGCGAGGACCTGCAGCGCGATGCCATGATGCTGCAGGTGCTTGCACCGGGCGCCGCGCCTACTGGCACAGACTCGTCTTTGCAGATTGACCGGGACACAGTCACGCCGCAGTATGGCGATGTGCTCGTGGTTGCCGATGTCGACGAGATTCCGCGCCCCGAAACGCTGAGAGCCCTGCGCCTGTGCGAGTTCCCGCGCCGCCTGACTCTGGCCAGCCAGTTCTACTACTACAGCTTCCAGTTCCGCCACCGCGGCCCCGAGTGGCAGCACCCCCAGGCCACCTTTTACGACGGCCCGGCCAACACGATTGGGCCCGTGCATCTGCGCAATGGCGACGGCGGGCGTGGCCTCTCGTATGGCAAGGGCGGCTCTCTCATCTCTAAGCTGTTCGATCTTGTGTTTCTCCCCATCACGGCCCTGGCCCGCAGCCACGACAAGGCCGAGATGCCCAATGCCGGCTGGCACTGCTCGTCGTGCTTTGCCACCATGGCCGAGTTGATGCACAAGCTTGAGAGCGTGTCGCACACCTGGATGAACCATGACTACTTCCGCAACCCAGAGCGTGCCGCCCACCACGTGCGCCTCGGCCTGGATCTGTGGGACCGCCAGAGCGAGGTGTACGACCGCATTGCCGGCAACACAGACTTTCCCCAGTTTCTGCTGACACAGCCCGAGCGATTCCGGTATCTGCTCGACCGCGACGGCGATTCTGCCGGTTTTAAAGACTATCCTCCCTCGAGCTAGTTTTTTCATCTTTCCCTCCCCTTGTTTTTGTACTATCTACTATTTATTGTATATGTGCTGCGATGGCGTTTAGGAAACGGAACACAAGCGGCGTTATCATGGGGTATATAGCCTGGAGATTGGTAATATCTTGAGATGTAATTAATTTTCTGTTCAAAAGAGGCGACGAACTGAGCTGTTTTTAATTTTGATACGACACACAGTTGATTAAGCAACGCTGCACCAAAACGCCAAAACCACAAAACTACAACCGGCTGCCCATGTTGACGTGCACGGCCTTGATCTGCGAGTACGCATCCAGGCCCGCCTGGCCCAGCTCGCGCCCGATGCCGCTCTGCTTGACACCGCCAAACGGTATCCGCGGATCGCAGTCCTGGCTGCTGTTGATCCATACCATGCCCGCCTCAATCTCCTCGGCTACGCGGTGCGCACGCTCCAGGTCCTTGGTAAAGACGGCCGAGCCCAGGCCGTACTTGCTGTCGTTGGCCAGCGCCAGGGCCTCGGCCTCCGTCTTGAACTTGACAACCACGACGACAGGGCCAAAGATCTCTTCGCGGTAGATGCTCATGTCGGGCGTCACATTGGTAAAGACGGTGGGTGCCAAGAAAAAGCCCTTGTTGTTCTGGCCGGCGACGGTGACCGGGTGGCCGCCGGCAGCGACGTGTGCGCCCTCCTTCTTGCCGGCCTCGACCATGGCCAGGATGCGCTCGTACTGCACCCGGGACACTTGCGGGCCCTGGTAGCTCTTGGGGTCCCACTGGCTGCCGACGCGGCTGACGGCCGTCAGCGTCTGGAGGAACTGCGCCAGGAATGCGTCGTACAGCGTGTCCTGCACGAGAATGCGCGACGTCGCCGTGCAGATCTGGCCCTGGTTCGACATGATGCCAAAGTGCGACCACTTGACGGCCTGCTCGAGGTCGGCGTCGTCGAATACAATCAGCGGCGACTTGCCGCCCGTCTCCAGCGTAATGTTCTTGAGCGTCTTGGCCGCGACGCCCATGATGCTGCTGGCGGTTGCCGTGGACCCCGTGAACGCCACCTTGTCAACGAGCGGGTGGCCGACGAGCGCGGCGCCTGTCTCGCGGCCATACCCATTGATAATGTTGACAACGCCCGGCGGAAAGCCGGCCTCCTTGATCGTCTCGGCCAGGACCAGGATGCTCAGGGGTGTCTGCTCGGCCGCCTTGAGGACGACGGTGTTGCCGCACGCGAGGGCCGGGCCCAGCTTCCACGTGGCCATGGACAGCGGGTAGTTCCACGGGATGATCTGGGCCACGACGCCGATAGGCTGGCGCACCGTGTAGGCAAACTTTCTGTGAGTAGTACTGATCGTCTGGCCAAACGTCTTGTCGGCCCAGCCGGCATAGTAGCGGATGACGCCGACCGCCTCGACGAGGTCGCTCTCCAGCGTCTCGGCATACGTCTTGCCATTGTCCCACGCATCAATGGTGGCAAACAGCTCCCGCTTGGAATCTATCAGGTCGGCCAGACGGGTCATCAGTATGCCGCGATCTGTAGGTGGCAGCAGCTTCCACGACGCATGCTTCAGTGCCGCACTGGCGGCCTTGACGGCCTTGTCGACATCCTGTCCGTCGGCCGCCTGCACTGTGACAATTTCTTTTTCAGTTCTGTTTGTTAGTCAAGCTCGCATTTAGTCTAGCAGGGGGGGACGGCAACGCACGCAGGGTCGATCGAGACAATGGTCTGGCCCGACGACGAGGCCACAAACTCGTTGTTGATGAAGAGGCCTGTCGGCTGCCGGTACTTGACGCCGTTGGGGGCTTCGAGGTCTACGAATAACGACATGATGGTGGGTGCGTGAGATTGTAAACTATTGGGAATATTTGAGAATATTTGAAGAAGATACAGAACAAGAAGCACAAGTGCAAAGACCTTGCTGCTCTTATATCAGCCCAAACGTAATCCGATAAGCTGCGAGGTCCGTTGCGTGTTGCGGGCCCGGCGTGTTAGTCGGAAAGTGGATGGGGTGATCGGATGGACTTACCTAATCGGGATATATTGTACAGACGCCTAGCCAGGCTAGGTAATCTGGTGCCTCCCACTGATTGCGCTGTAATTGGCACTGATTGGTGTGGTGGGAGCCGAGTCAAGTGCCTAAGCGCATGATTACATAAGCTGACCAGCTGGCTTAAGTCCGATGTCGATAGAGTGACGGTGTAAATAGTGATGTGGTGTGCTATCCAACTATTTGACGCATTAAAGACAGTGTATCACTGCTGGCCAAGTTGTGGTGATGTAAGCCAAGAAATTGCATAGAAAGTAAAGAAATAGAAATGCATATTTGAAATCAAAAAGAACCCCCTATATGTGTGTCAACGCCGTGCCGGGTTGAGGACCGGACTCGGGTAGCCCCACATCAACGCTCTATACACTATATATCTTACAACCTCGCCCAGCTGTCTCGGGCACGCTCTGACCGCCAACATCGAGCTGAGAATAACCATGACAGTGACTTACTACGTCGATGATACTAGGCGTCTGCTGCCGACAGTCTTCTTGTGAGCTTGTGCTAATCAGCCATCACAGCACAGCACACACAGCTGACATTCTCCAGGACTGGCGCCACCGGGTATGTCGGCGGCCAGGTGCTCAAGGACCTTGTCTCGCAGAGCCCCGAATTCTCAATCAGAGTGCTCGTCCGGAGCAGAGAGGCTGCTGCAAATGTAGAGACCCAGTACCCGAGTGTGCGGGTGGTTGTTGGCGACCTCAACGATTCTGACCTCATCACGCTCGAGGCCTCGCGCGCGTCACTCGTCCTCAGTGAGCTCGTCTTTGTATCAAAGTAAATAGACGTGTACTGACAAAGCCAGATCTTGCATCAAACAGCAATATGGCTAGTGTCAAGGCTATCCACAAAGGCCTGGGCCTACGTGGCGATATTCCTTGTAAGTTGTGATGGCCACGTAGCAAAACTGTCTTCATCAATCTGACGGAACAGCATTCTGGGTCCAGATCTCAGGAGCCAGCCTGCTCGCCGCGAGAGAAATGGCCTCGGACTCGTATGTGCCTGGCAGCGCATCCGACCACGTGTTCAACGACCTTGATGGCATCGCAAGCCTCCACGCCCTGATCCGTGCTTACCCGTTGCGCCAAGTCGACAACTACATGCTCAGCGTGGCCGAGCAGACCCCTTCCATCCGGGGCGCGGTCGTGTTTCCACCGATCATCTACGGCAAGGGAGGGGGCCCAGGTAACCAACGAAGTGTACAGGTCCCTGAGCTGTCCCGGGTCACGCTGGAAACGGGCCACGGCGTACAAGTCGGAAAAGGCCTGAGCCGCTGGGGCAACGTGCACGTCAAAGACATTGCCTCCATTTTCGTGAAGCTGGCCCAGCAGACCCTCGAAGAAAAGATTGACGCGAAGCTCTGGGGCAAGAGTGGTCTCTATCTTGCTGGCGTTGGAGAGATGGTAAGTCGCACATACCTGTTGCTTGTTTATTACAAACGGTCGATGCTAATTACAAGACTTTTGGCGAGCTTTCCGAACGTATTGTGCACGAGGCGTACAGTAAGGAGTACATTGATTCGCAGGAGATTGAGGAGCTGTCGCGAGACAAGGCAGACAAGGCTCTTGTGGCTGGATCGCTTCTGTTTGGATCCAATGCCAGAAGCCAGGCGGCGCGTGCTACGTCGTACCTGGGATGGAAACCTGTCGGCGAGTCTCTTGAGGAGGAAATCTCTCGCGCCGTCGCCGACGAGGCATCAAAGCTGTCTGTGTAAATATAGCTTCTTATATTAATCCAAGACAACGACAGGATAATGTGCATGCTTGTATGCTTGTAATCAGCTGTGGGCACAAGATGATGTCTGTTATCTTATCGTTGGCCGCGCTTGGTTTTGGCCGCGAGTTGGCCGCTGTCCAGCCACAGCCAAGTGCAGGCAGTCTATAGTTGCTTGATTTATAATTATAAGTTTGTGTGAACTGAGAGCAGCACTCATTAAAGTCATTATTTGGATAATTCAGGTTGGCCTCTGCATCTCTGCAACAGCCTATGCAATGCCGAAGCCTACCACCTTGCCGAGAGGCATATACACTCCTCTCCCGTGCTTCTTTGACGAGTCCGAGGAAGTAGGTGAGTTTTAATCAAATTGGTGACCAAGAGACTTATGTCAGAGCTGACTGACAGACTATAATGCTTTTGTGAAACATGTCATTTGTAAGTAAGCCTGCTCGACCGCCATCATCATCTACTCATCACAGCCAGTCACATCCAAGGCCGGCACGGTGCCAGTGGTTTCAGGCACCGCTGGAGAGGCGGTCCATTTGGTAAGCTTTCTCTTTGACCTGGCATAGACGTGGCTGAAGAGATAGCTGACAGACAGTCTCGTGAGGAACGTGTGAAGCTGGTGCAGACAGCCCGTGCTGCTCTGGACAAAAATGGCCTGCAGGACGTCCCGGTGGTGGCCGGCGCAGGCGCAGCGAGCACGCGCGAGTCTATCCTGCTGGCACGAGATGCGGCAGCTGCCGGAGCCGCCTTTGTCCTCGCGATACCTCCCGGGTACTATGCCGGCAACCTGGTGGCCAACAAAATGGCTGCAGTCAAGCAGTTCTACATCGACATTGCGGCAGCCTCGCCCGTTCCTGTGTATGTGTTTGCTACTCCATGCCCTCAATATAAGGAGTTTCTAACAATGATAGCATCCTCTACAACTTCCCTGGCGTTTCCGGAGGCATCGATATGGACAGTGATTTGATTGTCGACGTGGTGCGGGCCGCACCGAATGTCTGTGGTGCCAAGCTGACGTGTGGAAATGTTGGCAAGCTTACACGCATCACGGCCCAAGTCCAGAGCCCAGAGTTCCAAGAGAGGTACCCGCGCAGCTTCGGCAGCGAGCCATTCCAGGTCATTGACGGCTTTATCGACTTTCTGCTCCCATCCATCTCGTCGGGGTCGGCTGGTGCTATCAGCGGCCTGCCCAACCTCGCACCCCGAGTGTGTGTCAAGCTGTGGACGCTCTGCCAGGAAGTAGGCGATCCCACAAGCTACAAGAACGCACAGGACCTGCAGAACCTCGTGTCTCTGGCCGACGGCATTCAGCTCAAGGTCGGCATCCCCGGCATGAAGAAGCTGCTCAATCGACAATTTGGCTACAGCGAACTGCCCCGGCGACCCTTGCTCCCGATGACTGACGAAGAGGCTGGCCCAATGTTTGCCCACGAGTTTCTAAACAAGCTCCTAGAAATGGAGATGTCGATGGAGGGCGTCTAGATTTAATTGAGCTTGAATTGACCACTATTTGTAATCACCATTCAGTTGTCTAATGTGCTGATCAGCCTAATGTGCATGCTTCTTATATATAACTTATTACTTACTGCTGACTGCTGACTGCTTACTGCTTATTGAATGCTACCTTGCAGCTACCTCGGGCTAATACAGAGCCAAAGTCACCACATGCGGGCCGAAGGTAACGGTAAAATCAACCGTGAAATATGAGCAATGACTAAAATGAGGGGATCTATGCCATTATGTCTGATTGACTTTCTCTGGCTCATCAACACCGACTATACCGTCTCAATCTTCAGGGATAGACCATCGCCATGAGAATGCGACCTCTTCATCTGCCGATCTCGCTGCCTGCAGGCGCTGGCCAGAGCCGTACTGGAAATACTATAATTCGCGATGTTGCCATAATCGGAGGAGGTGCAGCTGGAGCGCATGCTGCTGTCTGGCTGCGAGACAACAACCAGACTGTTGTGGTCGTCGAGAAAGACGATCATCTTGTGGGTGGCCTCTACGTGCTGTTCAAGAAAAAACATTTAACAAAACTAATGTTCAGGGTGGCCATACATACTACTATGACGACCCGGCTACACACAAGACCATCAATGTCGGCGTTCAGGCCTGGATGCAGTATGAAGACGCATACGACTTCCCGGCGCGCATGAACGTGTCCGCCAGCGGCTCTATGCAGTTTGCAGCCAACATGCCGCACTACGTCGACTTTGCAACGGGCCGGCCGGTGGCCAACTATACTCAGCCGTCGCTGGCAGACGAGGGCGCCGCGCTGCAGATATTTTTGGGCGTGCTGCAAAAGTACCAAGACTATCTGCTGCCAGACTACAGCAAGTTCCCAGCCGGCGCTTCCGTACCCGACGATCTACTGATGCCGTTTGTGTCTCTGGTTGAAAAGTACGGCGTCGAGAATGCAGTGCCGCAAATATGGGATGCCACCGCACTGGGCCTGGGCGATACCATGTCGGTGCCGGCAATGTGGGTGATGCAGGCGTCGACGAACCCGATGGTGGAAGCTCTGCTCGGCACCGCCCGGGCTGCCACACCGGCCTCGGGCCGTCTCTGGGATCTGTTCCAGGCCGTGGAGGACTTTCTCGGAAACGATGTCCTGTACTCGACGACTGTCACCTCAGCCAAGCGCGACAGCAAGGGTGTCACCCTCACGGCTACGAGTGCAGCCGGCAACGTCACCACCATCCAAGCCAAGAAGCTGCTTATTGCCTGCCAGCCGACGCCGGGGAACCTGGCTCCCTTTGGCATGGACAAGACCGAAGACGGCGTGTTTGGGCGCTACAATTTCTCGACCGTCTATGCCGGCATCTTGCACCACCCGTCACTGCTGCCGAACAACTCGTACAATGACCGTTCCGCTGCGGCTGGCTCGCTCAACTATACCGTCTTCCCCGTCGATCCGCAGGTTGGGAGCATTGCGTATATCGCAGGCACCGAGAACCTGTTCCAGTTCACGGCTGTCGGCACCGAGACAGACACGCCCGAGTCAATCAAGGCACTCATCGATGAAACAATCAGCACCATGATAGCCGCCGGCACTCTCCCCCCATCCAACGGGAGTGCCACCTTTTCCATTTTTCGCGACCACGGCCTGATGCACCCTCGCCTCAGCGAAGCCTCGCTCAAAGCCAACATCCTGCAGAAGCAAGTCGCTCTCCAGGGCCACCGCTCGACTTGGTACACGGGTGCTGCATTTTCAGCCCCCTTCTCGACTATACTGTGGGAATACAACAAGGCCGTCTTGCCCGGGCTCATTGCCAGCTTGTAGATAGACTGCGAAATAGACTCACTCTCTTGATATGGTGTAGGATGATGGCCGGGAATAAATGCCATTCTTTATCTTGGTGGAGGCTTATCATGGCCCACTCCGGCCGACGGATAGGGTATGTAGCTATCTGATAACTTCCTTTAGTTATCTTGCATTGACATTATCTCATTGTTTATCTCACTTGGTTTATCCGCATACCCCGGATATTGGCCTTGTACTGTTTGCTACTTTGCCAGCTTCCATGGCACTCTTCCGTGATCTTTGTAATATAGCAGTATCCGATGGATTCTTTTGTAGCTAGCAATATTGACGAAATCCCCAACAACACCAGCGAAACACATACCACGTCGGCTGCCGACACAGTCGCACCTCCAAATGGCCGCTTCTACAAGTCCCGAAAAGCCCGGCCTTGCGATGCCTGTCGACGGCGCAAAGTGACATGCCATATGCCGTCTGGTCCTCCATGCCAGCGATGTCGTGGAAAGGGCCAGGTATGCACATTTGAACAAGGGCCCGGGAAGCGGAAGCGGCCCGTGAAAAGTGTTGCGCCGCCTGTATCAGCACGGGCAGCATCAATCGCAGGGGCGGACCATCTTGACATTGCCCTCATAGAGCCCATAGAGTCTTGGCTCCCACAGGACTTCCCAGTCCCCCACGCCGGCTATACCCCAGACACCTTTCCATTCGGCCATCCCGGCAATATCGATGCACTGTGGGCCGCAGCCGACACCACTGCCCCGGACTGTGTGTCGGTGTCGGGCAGAACAAACCCACCGGAAGCGCACAGCAACATCTCCCTATACCATGGCAGCGCCGGTGCCGCCTTCTTTGATGGTTCGGAGACTCAAGCCAGCGCGGCTCATCCAACCTCACCCGATAATGCCCTCCCTACAGCCATCTCTGGCTCCTCAAGCCGCGGATCGGCCAGCCCAGCAGACTCGCTCTCAGACCAGGGCACCGGCCAAGCGCGCAGCTGCGCATCGCTCGAACTAGGCCATAAATCATCGCTTCCTACCAGCCCAGCGACACAAGAATCATACACCACTCAAGGATCACTCGAAGTACTTCCGGGTGCTTTCAGTTTCTACATCGGTCCTACGGGTGTCTCCGACTGTCTTCTCCTTCAGAGAGAAGCCTACGGCGAAGGGGGGGTGGCGCCAACTAGTGTCAAGGGGCTTCAATACCGCCGCGTCGCGAGCGGCAGCGGTATGAACGACCCAAATGATCCAAACGGTCCGAGTAATGCTAATGGGCACGACGCTGTGCTCTTTGGAATCACCGACCACGCCCTTATAGAGACCGCCGAGCCAAAGTCGGACTCTTCTGCTATGGAGGAAGCATGGGCGGTCTTGTGGAAGATGATTGATGCACCGACGGCGTGGAGTCTGATCAAACTCTACACCCGTTTTGTCGACCCATACTTTCCCATCGTGGCATCTTGCCAGCTTCCTGGCTCGGGGGCGCATGGCCTCGAGGAGGGCGGCATGTCCCTGTCATTGCTGGCTGCTCTGTGTGCAGCCGCCCTGCCGTTTGTTGTGCATGACCGCTCCTTGTACCCGCTTCTTCTTCGGCCGCCGTGTAGTGACCAACTCTACCGCCTGTGCTGGCTGAGCATCACACAAGAGCTGCACGCGCCAACCCTCGGAACCCTTCAGGCCTGCCTCCTGCTGCAGCAGCGGCTGCCCGCCAACCTCTACCTGCACGACACTGCCTTTGCATGGTCGCTGATGGCTACTGCTGCGTCCGTGGCGCAGACGCTGGGCCTGCACCGTGAGCCGTCCGGCTGGTCAGGCGTCCCCGCATGGGAACAAAGACTGCGGCGACGCCTGTGGTGGGCACTCTGGTCGACGGAGAAATGGGTTGCCCTCGCACGCGGCATGCCAAGCCACCTAGCCCCAGCTGGTGCGGACGATGAGAACTCAGACGTCGAGCCGCTCTGCCGCGCAGACACAGCGCCTGGCGATAACTTGTCGTGGAGCGAGAGTAATGACGCCGGCCGCCAGCCCCATCTCTTATATCTGGTGCGCCTAACCACCATTCTCGCCGACATCCAGCGCTCCTACTATACACTCCGTGCAACACGTCGCACGGCGCAGCACCTCGCTCTCGCCATGGATATCGGGCGACCCCTGCGGGCCCGGCTGCAATCGTGGCGCGACTCTCTGCCTGCAGGTCTCCGTTTTCGAAACCGCGACCAGCCTTCTCCAGAAGCTAGTCGGAGCAGATCAACGAGCCAGAACGTCCCGGGCGACAGTGAGCGCAGCATGCCCACGCATCAGCAAAAGCTCGATGGCAATGCATCGCTGCATCTGTCCTACATAGTAACACACATGATGCTGTTCAGAGCGCTCCTGCGCCCACTCGATAGCCCTGGAAGTGACGAAAGCAACAGCAGTGATTGCAACGCAGACGTGCGAAACCATGCAGTGACAAAGGGGTCTCTTCTGTGCGTGGGCGAGTTTGTCGAGTTTGTCGAGGCCCTGTCGCCAACCCAGTGGAACGCCTTCTGGCATGGCTGGAGCAGGGCCAACTTTGCCATGGCCGGCTCCTTCATGGTTTATCTGCTGCGCATCATCACTGCTCAGGCAGGGGATGCCCGGCCGGGATTCCAAGACGAGTATCGCGAACTGTTGTCGTGGATAAGACGCTGGCGCTGGGCAAGCCGTGTGTCGGTGAACGGCACCGCCGGGGCCAAGGGCCTGACAAACCTGATGCTCCTGAGGGTTGAGACGTTTTTGGGTGCTCTTGGTGCACAGAGTAATATGGGCGAACTGAGAGCCGGGTGAGGCAACGTGAAAACTATATAATCGGATGCGTTGAGGTTGTCTATTTGCACTGTAAGTGTTGATGAGTCATCATAGATGTGCCGTTAGTAGGATTACACACGATCTTTAATGTTGTGGGGCGGTGGAGTGCGGGGAATACCCAACAGGAAAAATGATAAATCCGGAATAGTCTATAATTAGGAGGAGGGAAGTGGCAAAATTCTTTCCCCCCCTGGCGTTGCTTTACATTCTTAGTCTTGAATAATAACAAACTTGTCGACTGGCATTTTTCTCGTAGTCGGTTTGTTCAGTGCAGTGGTCGATACGACAATATATACACTTATTTACCCACTTATTTTGCTCAGGAGACAACCAACAACGTCCCGGGAGATCAACATTCCATTGCAGTGCCACGTGTTGCCAGGCTCATCATCACCATAGAGCACCATCGACCACTATCGGACCATGGATTCGCAGGACGATTACACACTCGAGGATGATCCTCTATATTCTAATCTGACGCGGGAGCAACGGCAGGCCATATCAGCTCTTCTGGAGAGGGCGCGACGTGACCAAGTGCAAGCTCAAGAGGAGCTTCGACTGGAGAGAGAAAGGCGTCAGGAGGAGCTGCGACTGGAGAGAGAAAGGCGTCAGGAGGAGCTGCGACTGGAGAGGGAAAGGCGTCAGGAGGAGCTGCGACTGGAGAGGGAAATGTTTCAGGAGAGGCTTCGACAACAACAAGAGGAAACACGGCTGGCCCGAGAAGATGCTGCTACCGTCAGCCGCGCGCTGGAAGACGAGCGGGCAGAGCAGGCCCAACTTGATGCAGGTAAGAAAGTGTCTTAAGAAAACAAGCTGTGGTTCTGTGCTAACGAGGTATTAGGCCACGCAGTTGACCAATACGTAACGCGGGGGTTTCGTCTGCACTTTCACTTGTCGCGTCTGCTGCCACAAAAGATCACCACGGAAAAAACGGCATCGGACATACCATCGACGACCACTGGGCGCACTACCATCAAGGGCAAATACTACCCGTTGAAACTAGTCCTCTGGGACGAATGTGACAGTGCTCTGGCTCAGGCATACGGAGCCATCCGGTCGAAACTTGGGGACCAGCTCCTCTTCCCGTCTGCTCGGCAGATGGTCTTCATGGAGAACAACCTTCTCGAAGAGACACCACAAGAGTTTTCCAGCAGTGAGAAGTATCTGACGGAGCTGAAGACGTCCTACTTCTTGCACGAAGTCCTTGAAAAGCCGGCGACGCGCATTCTAAACGCTTATTTGTCTCGACACAAGGTCTTTATCGACAACAAGAATGCGGGTGCTCTTGTTCGATACATAACCAGAAATAGCACCCAGGACCAAGATGGCGAAAGCGAGCAGACGCAAGAACAGCCTTTGGGGGAGCAGGTTGAAGGGCAGGAGGCCACGCCCGCAGAAGCAGCACCCCCCAAAATCCCTGTCAAGGTTCAGGCGGACTGCATCGTTCTGTGCACAAGAGTAAAGCCAGACCGACAAGCGGTGGGTGTCGACCACGGGCATGTAGAACAGGGAGCCAATACAGAAGACGAAGGAGTGTTAGAGGGGGATGTTCTCGACGGTGGCCAGGAAGATGGCGCAGAGCCAGACCCCAAGGTCTTCCGTATTGCCTTCGGAGAGCACAAGCCTGCGCACAGTCTTCGAGCCGCCGTTGTCCGCGCAGTGATGGAAAATGGAATCAAACCGGACTATGTACTGCAGATGGCACTGCTCAAGGCAGTTGGGAGGCCTTCACTGGACGCAAAGAAGGGAGTCCTCGGGTCGGCGTCAGGTCAAGTTTACTTCACCTACGCTCTCACGCAGACGTACCACTACATGATCTCAGCCGGCATTCTGTATGGGTATGTTGCCAGCGGCGACACCTTGACGTTTCTCCATATTGATCGCGAAGACCCGACGACGCTCCAGTACTGGCCCGTTACCTTTCCAGAGTTTGCAAAGGGCTTTGACGTGATGGGATCTGAACGCGTGGCAGAGCTCCTAGCTGACACGCCGAGTCTGCCTGTTGCACGGCTGTGCAGTATTGTGCTGAAGGCTTGGCAGGATGGCACGGAAGACCAGCGCTGGCGAGCGGCTGCTTTCAGCAAACTTGCTATGTTTCCAAATCTCCCGCCGGGTGTGACTGAAAGTTCAGTGTCGTCACCAAGCCACGACGATCAGAGCTCACCCCCCTCAAGCCCGGGCCACGGGCCTAAGAAGCGTGGGTTCTCTGATTTTGAAGACAATGACGACGACGAGGATGATGATAATAGCGGGGGCGGAAGGCGTGGCAACCCGAGTCAGCACTTATCTGTGGCTATTGCAAATAGGCCACGAAACCCGTCTCCTCTACGGCAGCACAATCAAGCCATGCCTCAGCAGACATGGAATTCGCCCATGTTTGGCCTACGCGATCCCGTCTTCTTGAAGCCCAGCCGATTCGACCCGGCTTCGTTTGACCCGATCCGACCCTATTGCACCCAAGCCTGCCTCCTTGGACTTACCCGAGGTCTCCCACTGGATGACCAATGTCCGAATGTGCTCCTCCATCAGCGCGCCGCGCAACATGCTCGGTACGGCGCCATGACTCTGGATGATCTACTGCCCACACAGCCTGGGAAGATGTTGCATGCGATCCGCAGTGTTGGCGAGCTGGAGCGACTGCTTGTTTTGCAGCTTTACGGCAACATTATGCAAGACTGCAAGTGCCTGCTCGAGAACGGCCTTTTTGGGCTGATAGGCTGTCTGTACAAGCTGACGCTCACGGGCTACGGATACACCTTTGTGGCCAAGGGTGTGCAGATGTTTGACCAGAAGAAGCTACAGCGCGAGGCTGTCGTGTACAAGCATTTGGCGGAACAGCAAGGCCGACTCGTACCCGTTTACCTTGGCGCGGTGAAGCTGCTGCTACCCTATGGGCAAAATAACTCCGTCGTTGTGACTCACATGATGCTGATGTCTTATGGCGGGCCGTCGTCTGATCCAGACATAATGACGGAAGACGGCATAGGCCAGGTGGGGGTAGATCTGCGTTGGGAGGCCGACCGGACCTGGGAGGAACTGCAGGATCTGGGTATCGATGACGATGACACGGATAATATGGACAGCAACTTCACATGGTGTGAAGAGGCGAAGCGGATGATGAGAATCGACTTCCATCGTGCCCGTGTTCTTCGCGATGATGTCCAGCTGCGTGGGCAGACGACACACGAGGACGGAAAGCCATGCACACCAAGCAGCAGCAGCAGCACGCTGGTGCGGGCATCGTCGCCAATACCCAGTCTGGCCCCGCCTCTTAAGCGACTCAAGAAGTAAGGCCGCAGTGGCACCGTCTTGGCCTTGTGCAGGAGATTGTTTGGCGTGTGCCACGACTGCGGATGGTGAGGTTTGTTACCAGCACGCAGCTCGAGGCACATGCGACTGCTAAAGGTGTACGCATGTATAGTTAGGATTTACGAGTTTATGATATAGGACATCCACGATACGAAATTTACGACTTACAATATTAAATCAAGATTAAAATAAGGGAATTGGATACAATGATTATAACTATGCTAAATGCGCATTTACCACTCTGTCTCGCATTCTCCTAGGTCGTATACTTGAAGCTCTCGTTTTTCAGATCAGTAATGTCCAGCCAGTCGCTGTCGGCCACCGTTGAGCTCTCGGCGGCCGCATCCCGGCGGCGGTTGTGTGCGTGGCAGAGATAGCCATAGCCGAGAATGCAGCACATGGCGACAACGTAGCATACAATCATGGCAATTGTGCCGCCGGTGTAGGCCGGGGCCTGGTCGGCGCGGAACGTCTGCGGGCCGATGATGTTGCCCGTGGCCCAGGCGACGTAGAACCAGGCATACAGGACGACCTTCTTGGTATGGCCGGCAATGTTGGCCTGGTAGATGGAGACGAGGGTGATGTAGGGGGCCCAGTAGGTGTACAGGATGCTTTGCAAGTTAGCTCGGGAATCTATAAATGTCCAGACTCAAGAAAAGAACTTACTATAAACCGATGAGCTGGCCGGCGAGGTTGGTGCGTGGCAGATTGTAGCAGATCAGAGCCCCGAGAAGAGGCAGAAGAACGGCAGCGGACACGATGACGGTGCGGTAGCGCCGGGTTGTGGCGGCAAAGTACGACAGAAGAATGCCAGAAATAGTGCTCATGGCGCCTGGCGGCATTGCCAGAAGCGACGTGTGCAGCGAGTCGAAGCCCAGGCCAGAGATGATGAGCGTGTTGAACGTCGTGAGGCCGCCGTTGGGCACCTGGAGAGCCACAATCGCAAACCAGACGAGCCACGTCTTGGGGTCCGTAAAGGCCTCGACAATCTGCTCCTTTTTGATCTTCTTGGTCTCGACGCCCGTGTTGTCGCTGGCCTTGCGCTGGATGATAATGTACTTCTCGCGCGCCGTAAACCACCGAGCCACGAGGGGGTTGTCGGGGAGGAACATGAACACCACGCCCGCCCAGACGGCGGTAAAGGCGCCGACAAGCAGAAAGATGATCTTCCAGGTGGCAAAGGTGCCGGAGTAGTAGCCAACGACCCAGGCAAGAAAGCCGTTGATGATGGGCGCCACGACATTGAGGATGATGCTGTTGCGCTTGGGCTGCTCCTCGGGGCGGTACCACATGGACACCACCAGCGTGACGGCAGGGATCAAAAGCGCCTCGAAGCCACCCAGCAAGAAGCGGCAGACAAACAGGCCGGCAAACGACGTGCACGCGGCCATGCACATCTCGGTGATGCCCCAGCAGAGCACATTGAACGAGAAGAACATGACGGTGGGCATGCGCTGCAGGCAGTAGGCAGACGGCGCCATGAAGACAAGGCCGCCAAAGAAGGGCGCCGAGCCGACCCACGAGTACTGTGAGCCGGACAGGTTGAGGTCACCCTTGATGTTGTAGATGGCGGCAGCCGAGATGGCAGTCTTGTCGAGGCCCGAAAGCGTGGCGCAGACAAAGAGCTGTTTGTTAGTTTTCTAATAGTACAAACAGGTTTCGGAGTATACAGCGACAGTAAACGTACAATCGGAATCAGACAAAAGTCGACCTTGCGCATCAGCTTCTTCTCTTCCTCCGTGGTCCAGCCCTCGGGGCCCATGGTGTCGGCATAGTCGGCCAGAATCTGGGCTGCAATGTCCACATCCTGGGCATGGCCGGCCTTGACGGCCTTGACGGCCTTGGCAGCTGTCTCGCTCGTCGGAGTGGGAGCCTCTTCGATGGGGGCCTTGATCTCGTTGTTTTCTGTCTCCATGTTGCTACTTATTTGGTGGTATGGAATGCTGGAGAGCTCAAGTGCAGGCGTTGTCGCTGCGTTGGGAAGACAGCGGACTATATAATCCGAACGCGATTGATAACGGCATCAGCTCTTGGCCAGCAAAGTCGCGATAGACGGCTGCAACACACAGACGTGATTTAGGATAGATAACAGACTATAGGCCCAGCCAGCCAATCTCTTGTCTTCCAATTGGCCTTGTCATGATATCAAGTGCCGATAGATGGAGATGGCGGATGCACGGCACTGTACGCCGATACGCCTGATAAGCATGATGGAGTCAACAAGCACGTGGATAAGCGTGGCAATGAACAGCTGCGGTGTGCAGATTGCGCTGAGAAAGGTCAGTGCCCGGACTGGTTTTGAGATCGACAATGGAAATACAGAGTAAGTCAGCCGGTTGATGGATGCTAAGGGTGGCAGACACCCCGGCCAGCCACGAGGGCGGCCAAGTCTAAGGCGTGCTAGTGCTGGCCGATGTTGCAGCGCGGCCAACGATTAGCATCGCCGATATCTGTTATCTATGACGATAAGGATGGTCTGCAGCCAGGCCCATTGGCACAAGGCAAGGCTGCCACAATGAAAGAATGTGTCGACGGAAAAGAACCTTGGCCATTGGCCGCGGACGTGACGAGATGCAAGATGAAGCCAGAGAGCCAAAAGACAAGCGGCCTCAGTTCATATAAGAAGGCCACAAAGCGATGAACTGAGATAAAAAAAAAGCAGTCATCGTCGACATCACCAGCAATTATGATCTCCAAAGCCGGCGCCAGCGAGCTCGGGGACCCCCAGTACCCCGACTACATCCGTACGTGCTCTCAATGGATCTCTACATCCCCTATCCTACACAGCAGCTACAGACACTGACAGCCAAGCACACTATGACCCCCTCGAGTCGGTCGAGCCCGTCGGCCCGTTTGAGCATGACGAGCCCGGCCTGCGCGCCGACAAGTCGTGCCCCAACCTGCTCAATGGTGCCACCAAGATATTCGAGCTGAGCCCGCACTGCGGCACCGAGATCCAGGGCGTGCAGATCGCGGAGCTGGGCAGTGCCGGTCTCGACGAGATGGCGTACCTGTGCGCCCAGCGCGGCTGTCTCGTGTTCCGCGACCAGACGTTTGCCGACATTGGCTTCGAGGCGCAAAAGAAGATTGCCTCGTACTTTGGGCCTCTGCACAAGCACGGCTGGATGCCGCATCCCGAAAACGGGCCGGTCGAGTTTGTCATTGTCTACGACTCCAAAGAGTATGTCCCGTTTGTAGACTCTATATTTATATATGGTGCGAAAGCTGATTGAAAGTGACCTTCGCATCCGCAAGTCGTGGGCGCGCAAGAGCCCGATCCAGTTCCACGTCGACCAGTCGCCCGAGGCGCAGCCGCCCGGCCTCACGTTCTTCTGCATGCTCGAGTCGCCGCCCGGGTCTGGCGGCGACACGATCATCTCGAGCATGTACCGCGCATTCGAGCGCCTGTCGCCGTCGTTCCGCAAGCGCCTGGAAGGGCTGACGGCGCTGCACACGACGGCGAACCCGATTGCGCGCGAGCTGCGGGACAATGGCGATCTGGCCGTGCTGCGGCGCCCCATCACAAAAGCCGTGCATCCTGTCGTGCAGGTGCACCCCGTGACGGGCCGCAAGTCGCTGTTTGTCAACTCGTCGTACACGCAGCGCATCACGGGCTGGGACGACGAGGAGTCGGACATGCTGCTGCGCTTCCTGTTCGACCACGTCAACCGCGGCCAGGACTTTGCCTGCCGCGTGCGGTACGAGCCCGGCACGGTCGTGGTCTGGGACCAGCGGTGCACGCAGCACTCGCAGACGCTGGACTACGAGGCGGGCGGGCGGCGGCACGCGTTCCGGCTGACGCCGCTGGCCAATGTGCCGATCCCGAGCAAGGTCGACGACGACGACGCGGGCGAGTGCGCACAGGACGAGGGCCGCATGATGTTGAACTTGTGTTAGTGGTAATGTGCAACACTGTCAGTCACAGCATCCGGACATGAGTAGTAGAAAATAATCATCAATTCGTTCAACGCCGCCTCTACCATGCAAAGTAGTGAAAGTAAACAACACAATGGCACAACCGGCCAAGATATAATATATAAACCGACTTTTGAAGCGCCCGCTAATGTCAAGACCAATATGAAAACAATATAGGCAAGATGAAAATAGGAAAATAGGAAAATAGGAAGATGAAAGAAGAGAAGTGGGAGAGGAGGAGGAAGAGAAGATACAGCAGATCCTGGGTATTCTGTTTGCTGCAATGCCATGCCAAGAATAAAATAATGAAATGAAATGCAATCAGAGAAAGAGAGTGATGGTAGATAGATAAAAGGGTATATCCATTCAGATAAAGTCAACAAGTCAAACACAAAAGATACAACAGACACGTCTAGGCGTCCTCCTCAAAGTTGTCGTCGGAGATGTCGTCGTCGATCTCGGGAGCACACACGTCATCGTCGTCGTCGTCGTCGCTGCTGTCGCTATCGCTGTCGTCGTCGTCGTCGTCGCCGCCGAGACCGGGAATGGGCGTCCACGCCACGTAGTCGCCCTCCAACCACCGCTTGCTCACGGGCAGGTTGTACGGGTCAAACGGAAAGTTGCCCTCGAGCTGCAGCCACTTGGAGTCGTCGTCGACGGCATAGCCTGCATCCTCGCGCAGCGCGTCGCCGTGCATGTAGCGGCCCGAGGCAAACTGCGACAGGTGGATCGTCTTGTTGCTGGCAATGCGCGGGAACACATACATGAAGCGCAGCGAGTGCGCGAGCTTGGCAAACTCGGTCACAATGGGCGGCGAGCAGACCATGAGCGGGTTGAACTTGGCGTGGATGACGTTGGACAGCGCGGGCTTGAGGTCGACCATCCAGTCGAGGTCTTTGCCAACAAACGACGCCGGGTCCTCGGGGTCGACGAGGTCCTCCGGGTAGTTGTCAATCAGGTCGCGCCAGCGGAAGCAGAAAATGTACAGCAGGGCCTGCACCCACGAGTACAGCTCCTGGTACCGGCGCAGGTCCGGGCCGCGGCAGGCGTCCGAGTGGCGGTGGCGGAAGGCCTCGATGCGGTGGCACAGGATCGTGGCCACATCGCGCACAGTCTCGCGGGGCACGCGCGCCGCACGCGCGACGTAGCTGCTGAGGTAGGCGGCGGCAGACTGGCGCACGGCAGCCGGGCGGTTCGACTCGAAGCCGAGGTTGAGCAAAGTGCCGGTAAAGATGTCCTGCAGCGCCAGGCTCTTTTGGCTGAAGTGGAAGATGAGGAACTGCGTATGGCGCGAGCTCGGCACGGTGAGGACAAAGTTGGCAAAGTCGGACATCATGTCCTGGAGGCACTCGCGCGCGGCCTCGGAGTCGGGGTCCTCAAAGACGGGCGTGAACAGCTCGAAGAGCCGGTCCAGGATGAAGTCGAGCTTCTGCACCAGCTTGGTTGACTTGTCGATGCGGGCGATCTCTTCGTCATAGCCGGGCTCGCCGATCTGGGGCACGTCGTCGTCGTCGTCCTCATCCGCATCGTCGTCATCATCCGCGTCGCCCTCTTCGCTGGCGACCGAGTCGGCATCGTCGCCGTTGTCGTCCTCGTCGCTCTCGGATGACTCGCCCTCGTTGTCGCGCTCGTAGCCCTTGTCCTTGTCGCCCGTGGGGTATGTGTTCTTTTTCTTCTGCATGTCTTTGCGGGCCAGCTGGTACATGACGCGCGACACCAGCTCGTCGTCCATGTCCGACAGGTCAAGCTGGAACTCGGTGTCGATCTTGACGAGGTTACTCGTAATGGTCTCGATGATATCGGCGGCCATGGTCGGGGCATACGCACGCAGCTTGAGCATGTTGTCGACGTAGTACATGTGGACGTTCTTGGACTCGGCGGGGAAGGGGAACTTGGAGTTCATCAGCTTGCAGACAATCATGCGCGACGCCGGGAACAGCCGCAGCATATGGCGCAGCGCAAAGTGCAGACGGCCTTGCACTTCCTCCATGGAAACAGGCGCGAAGTCGGGCACCGTCCACGACGACGGGCTCGACTCTTTGAACCAATCGACAATCATCTCCAGGACGGACCGGAGGTTGCCGCCTTGGGCGCTGACGAGGGCGGACAGGACTGCATTGTTAGTTTTCGTTTGCTGCTGATTGTTATCGCCGGTCTTGGTGTATCGCGACCGAGATCGGGATCAAACCTACATTGAACATAGGCACGGACAAACTTGTCGTCGCGGCCAACCCACGAGCACTCGAGCAGCTTGCGCACAAGGTTGTTGCACGACTTGTTCAGCATCGGCGCGCAGCCCGACAGCGCCACGACGTACAGCACCAGATCGTCGGGCCGCACCATGTTGCCGTCGTCGTCGTCGTCGTCATCGTCATTACCGCCACCGTTGCCGTTGGACTCTCCCGACACCCGCTTTCGTCTTGATGTGCTGCTGGCTGGTATTGACGGGTCTTTGTACGGCTCCTTGTCGTGGGAAAAGACATCGACCAGCTCAATGTAGTCCTGGTCGTCGTGCCCCGGCCGGCCCGCGGCGACACTGTGGCTCTGCAGGGCTCGCCGCACCAGGACCTTGGTCTCTTCGAGTGTGCGCCGGCCGACCTCGGTGGTGATGTTGAGGTTCATGTCAAAGTGCACCGACTTTGTCTTTTGCTTCTGCTTCGGCCGGCCGATGACGACACCCTCGTCGAGGTCGTAGTCGTCGCCGCTGCTCGACCTGGGGCTGCCGTTGCCATGTCCATCAATGTTCTCGTCGTTGCCGACTTCCTGGTAGTCCCGGCTGCTGCCAGACGTCACACGGCGCCGCTTGTCGGCATCGCGGTCGTCCGAGTCGGGGCGGTCGTCGAGCTTGCGCTTCAGCAGGATAGACTTGTACGGCTTTGTCGAGGCTCCATTTCCGTTGGCGTTTGTGCTGGCGTTTCCATTTGCAATGATGTTCCGCTCCGAATTCACCGATGATGGCCGAGCCATCAATATCGGATTTGATGTCATCAGCGTTGCCGGGGACATGTGTCGCTGTGTACGAGAAAAACTGGGGGGAGGGGGAGGGTGTCGCGTGCGTCGCCTTGGGGGGTCTCGTGATGCACTCTCTGTTGCATGTGTCGCGCGTGGTGGGGTGTAGAGATGTGCTGGGGTCTCCTTACGCCAAACGATGGCTTCTTCTCCTCGGCGCTGTCGTCACCGTCGTCGTCGTCGTCGTCGTCGTCGTCGCCGTCGCCGTGATGCTCTCGATGCTCTCGATGCTGCTGAGACAAGGCGGTAACTCGATAGATAAATAGGTCGCTGGGTTCATTATTTATTCGCAAACAACACTCGATGCCAAGCAGTGCGCTGGTAGATTTGATTAGATTAGAAAAAGATAAAACAATACTTGTGGCGTGAATGACGATGCAGGGTGTCGCGAGAGCCCTTTGCCAGATTGAGATCAGAGGTCGGGTCTGCTAAGCAGGACAAATTTTGCAGGCAGAAAAGATGAAAAATATAGTGGGGCGATTACAGGCGGTTAGCAGGCGGGGAAAAGATAAGCATGCCAATCAGTCACGTGATGGTCCACCCGTGTTTAATAGGTTTCTTAGTCATCATTTGCATCGGGAGCAGCCATGTCGTGATATCAAGAAACGAGTTTCTCATCATCGTCTGGAAATATTTACTATATATGCATTTAAAGGAGTATAGGCTAAGAAGGCGATATCTAAGAATAGGACATTTTAGGGGGTAAGTTTGATTTTTTTTTACATAATATATAATACTGGTTGAACTTGTTTTTTTGTCATTTTTATAGAAAACTCTCACAGGGAACACATCAATTTATAAATACCGTTCTCTAATGATTACCGCATCTTGATAATATAAAACTTGATAAGCTTGCCGACGCCGGCTGCAACCCGCCTACTACATAGACCCTTCCCAGTGGCATCCGGCGCATCTAACATTCACTATCTGAAGGGGAGTCTGCCTCATCTTATTCTCTACCAACGTCCGTGCGTACCTGTACACACCAGACCAACGTTGTACAAGCCGGCTGGATAAAAGACCGTTTGGAGGCACACAGAAGCGAGACAACGGAGAGGTGCATGCGCGAGATGAACTGTTCATGGCTGCCGTGCGAGTGGTTGAGAATCGGCCACGGGCAGCTGGCAGGGCAGGGCGAGGAAAACAGAATATCCTAGAAGAGACAACAAGCAGAGACGGGAAAAGAAAAGTAGAAAGGAGAAAAGGTAAACGAGAAAAGAGAAAGCAGTCTGTATTAGGGACAAGAAACTGAGGACTGGACTGGCAGGACAAGAGCCATCATAGATGCTGTCAACCAAGGATCCGCGAGGACAAGCAGCAGCAAACATATAGACCGGGGTAGAGAAACAAGGGGAGTCGGCGACAGACGAGCAGGCAGGTTTGAAGAGGAAAAGCAGCCGACCCAATAACATGGCCAGCTGCAATCACTGCCAATAGCCCACCCGGCGCATGTTTGCCTGTGTGATAGCCAACCTGCTCCAAATGCACAATATACAAACGAAGTGATAGACATACAGTGGAATAAATAAAAAACAGGAGGGCGAGGGAAAGAAAGAAGAATGAAACATTGAAAAGTAAGATATAGCAAAGCAACAGATAACTCGAACACGGACCATACCATTGCCAGAAACAAAAAGAAACCAAAATCACAAAAACAGACACAGTAAGCGGTACATGGGATGTAACCAATCCAGAAGGGGATGCTAGGGCATTTGCCACAGACCTACTGCCCTAGTACTCGCCGCCAGTGGCCCCGTTATGGCCGGCCTGGGCATTGTACAGGTTGTAGGCGTTGGCGTCTGCACTGCCCTCGGCGGGCTGCCCGGTCAGGTCGGCGCCGGCCGGGAAACCAGTTGCGGCGCCCGCAGCGGCAGAGCCGGTAGCATAGCCTTGGCTTCCAGGGCGAACGGGCTGCTCACCGCGATTTGATTGCGACTGCTTGTCAGTATAGGCACTCAAGACGAAGGGTAGAAAGAGAGGACGTACTTCGCGGTACTTGGACAGATAAATCTTCAGGGCCTCGGCGTAGTTCTCAAACCCAAGAGAGGTCATGGCAAAGAGGATGTCTTCGCCGTTGACCGTCTTTCTCTTTTCCTGCTGGCATTTTTCGGAGGCTAGTTGTTAGTTGTTGGTCGAACGGCAAGATACAGAGAGAAAGGAAGAAACACGAAAAACAAACATACCCTCGCTGGTGATAAAAGAGATAAACTCGCTAACACATTCCTGCATGCACTCCTTGGCCTCCTTTGCAATCTTTGCATTCTCCGGGAGAGCGTGCTTCATGATGCGGGCGACTGGTGCAAAGTTTCGAATGTTAGCATCGTAGACATCGTTTTTGTCGGCCCGCGAAGAACCGCCATGCCGTCCGCCAGGCGACTGGCAAGGCGATGAGCTTTGTTGAGACATGGGAGGGGAGCAGAGGAAGAAGAAGAAGAGACAGAGACAGAGAGATGCGGCCGAGATGCAGAGTAAAGCAACAGTACACAGGATCTGCAGGATAGCGCAAAAGCAAGCCGAGCAGCGAGCGAGAGAAAAGCTTTGCCAGATGTAAAAGACAAAAGCAAAGACAAGGTGAGCGACAGGTCGAGAGATTGGCCGCTTTCGACAGAGTAGACAGATGCAGGATGTGGGATAAAGACAGCGGCGGAGAGAAGTGTAGAGCTTGGTAGCCAGAGAGAGAGTGCAGACAGGTAAAGACGCCCTGTCCTCTGCTCTCCGCTGGCTGATTCTCTGTTCGCTCGTCGGACGATCTGAGGGTTCGTTGGACATGAACAAGGCATGTCTCAGCGGCTTGTGCTTTGTGCTTTGTGCTGGACGGTTGGAGCGTGACGGGAGTGACGGGAGACAGCAGCAGGGCCCTGTCCACTCAACAAACTCAACAAAACGAACAAACTGACAAAATGACAATATAAACAAAAGGGGAGACCGGGGTGACTGGCTGTCTGGCAAATATCCAGATGCGTATCACCGTCGCGGAATCCTGCCTCGTAGCTCTCACAAGAGTGTCATGCTGTGCTGCTGTGCTCTTGTTGTGCCGATGCTCCTCTCTGACTCGTACCGAGCCCGGCACTCGTGCTTGTGCTTGTTGCCCGCTGCTTGTCGTCTACTTGCATGCGCTTCGAGTCTATGTGCCCTCTGCCGTCCTCCCTGATCAACACTGATCAACACTGATGAACACGAGTGCCGTATCAACACCCCGAGCCTCCTTTCACAGCATGGCCATGATGTTCTGCACGTGCGCCTGCAAGACCGACAGTGCATGAGCATGGTAGGGAGGCGAGAGGTGATGCATCCTGATGCGTCCCACCCAGTATACTCTCTTCGCATCTTCAACTCTTCAAGTCGACAAGTGTCATCTCCATATCTCATCTCAGTAGAACTCACCATTGGCAATGGGCAGCCACCGGTCCTGCTCCTTGACCTCAAACTCGTAGGTGCCGCCGTGAGGGTCTTGGGGGTCATTCATATCCTGTTCCTCGTCTGGCGACTGGATACCTTGCTCAACATCCTTGGGATTGGACTGTGGAGAGTCGGACATATTGGCTACTTGCAGCGGGACGAGCTGCTACTTGTATGTGGTGGAAAAAGGGGGACAAGAAGACTGCGGGCTGTTAGTGTTGGATCGAGTGATGTGTCCCTGAACACGTTGCAGGCTGCAGGCTGCAGGCTGCAGTTCAGGCTGGACATGGGCGGCCTGATTCGGTCTCCCGGCTGCCTTGGAAGTCCCTCTGAAACTGTCAGCGATTTCGATCTTATGTACATAGCCTCTCCGCTCCCTCCTTGGGCTGCTAGACGTGCAGAAGCGCGAGAACGGGCTAGGTATGCAGGCCCAATCTTTCTCCATTTTCCCTCCCATTTTCCCAGTCTTGCATCCCGTCTAGTTCCTTGCCCGACTGTTTAGCACTGCCTAGCCTCATGCACGTCTCGATAGCCCTGATGGCTCGGTGGCTTGCGAGTCCACAGGGTGGGAGCGGCCGCGGGTCTCATAGAAGGCTCACAAGGAACAAAAACCAGGGAACGCAACCAGCATTGAACGCCCGCCTCGGCCTTGTATTGGCCGTTGGTCATGCGTGCAAAGTGGAATTTGTACTGGTAGCTGCGATGGTACTCATGGCACCGACAGCACTGCACTGTCGCAGCATGTAGCGAATTGCACAGTGTTCATGCCATGGTGGCATTGTTTCGGCTTACCTGTGGTATCCCGTCCTGCGTCACAAATGGACACTCGGTAGACAGGGAGCGTGTTTAAGAAGACCAAGACTGCTTTAGAATGTGCCGTACCTCGAGATATAAGCCTTGGAGTGAGTTAGCAGACGTTTACGCCTAAAAAGAAGTGCTGTATGTAGTCTGCCGCCCGCCGCCTGAAAAATAAGTCGATCGCTAAAGGCTAGAGACCAATAAACCAATAACCAACAAGACCAATGCACCTCGATGCAGCGGTGGATGCAGCGGTGGGCCTGCACACGGTTTGCGCTGTCTTATTATATGCCGATGCTGGTTCCCCAGGGGAACGGTCCGGTGGGAGTGTGATTGAGCGTGTGAGTGTGGGCGTGGTGTATTATTTGCTAGGTGATTGCTGATTTGATGCTGTATCTTTGCGATGATTCGACAGCGATTCGACAGACTCGATAGTACTTCAATCCGACGCTGTAGGCCTGGGATGATGACTGGCTGAAATGCGGGAGCTATGTGACGGGCGGCGCGCGCGTGGCGAGCCAGGGACGACCGGTGATTTGCTGAAGCTAGCTGTAGCTTGTTGATTGTTGACGGTCGTGTTGATGCTGGCTTTGCGTTTTTCGAGCTGATGCTGCTCTGTTGATGCGATGCGATGCGATGCCCATCCTGCTAGGCTGCTGTGCAGGTTCTACTCGAGGCTGTCCTGCAGGCCACCCAGCCACAAAGTAGCACAAACAACGGACGCGATTGCAACAGGTCTCAGGCCTGCCCACGTGCAGAAGACATGAGGAGAGGACAGACAACAGAAGTAGAAAACAGATAATAGGAAGCAGAGAGACCAAGAGACAGAGAAACAGAGAGCCAGGACGGCCTGGTGACAGACCAGCCGATGCGCCGGCATGTGCGATGCGCTGGGCAGGGGTTGACTGGAGGAGGCCGAGGTTGACTGACAGCAGGATCGAGCATAGCAGAGCAAAGCAAAGAATAACAAGACAGAGCAGAAGAGCAAAACAATCGACTGGTTGGCCGTCGACAGCTGCGACCACACTGATGCGATCAATGACGAATGCGACGGAACGCGCATGCGCAGGTAGACGGTAGGCGGCAGACACAGACACAGACGCAGACACGACTTACCTTATTGGATGTTGATTTGGCAATTGAGCAATTGAACAATTGAGCAATTGACAGATGCTTGGATGTGGTTGGGCTAGATTGCGGTTGTTGCAGAGGCGGATGCACTGACGTGGGTCTTGTAGTGCAGGAGAGAGAAAGTCGTGCAGGCAAGAGAACTCAAAGTGGAAGTCGAGTCTGAGTAATCGTGAGCGAACACGGCGGCGCGATCCAAAAGGCAAGAGGTAAAAGTAAAAGTGGTAGGCAGTAAAGTGGTAAAAGGGAAGGAGCAGGGGCGGCGACGGTTTGATGCGGGAACTTGTTCGACGCGTAGAGCTGTACGGAGTAGAGCCATAGCACAGCGGTACAGCGGTACATGGCGCGCGAAAAGAGACCTGGAAAACCCACCTGAAAATGCGGGAAAGCGGGTCTGTCCTGGGTCGAGCTTTCCGCTTCGGAGGTGAGCTTTGGGGAGGGGAAGGGAAGGAGCGACTGAGAAACCAAACAAACTGCCAAAACAAGAGCAAACAAGCATCAACAAGCAGCCAACAGCCAAAACAAATAGTCACAATGTATTACTCGCTATTTCAGGCAGGCGCCGGTGCTCTCCACGAGAGTCAAACTCTAGCCAATCAGGGACGATATACGCAGTAACTGTACAGAGCACAGGCGGCCTGCCTGATAATCAGATCAATTAATCAGATGGAGCGCTGAGATGGGAATGTCTACATGCAACTATTGACAGCAATTAGCAAGACACTGCTCTAAGCGTTGCCGTAATAGCATGTTTATTGTTTACCTAGAGGCAATGTGCCGAACCGAACTTTGATCACATTGCTGCGCCTATCACATGCTTAGTCATCATTTGCGTCAATCTACATCGACATATCTTGTGATGTACGAAGCGGTGTGTCAGGCCGAGGTGTACTAACAATCCGAGCAAAAGCAAAATACAGCTTTAGTGAGACTCCAAAAGAAGCTAGAAAAATATGTTCTTATTCTTTCCTTTTCCTTCTTTTTCTCTCGTGCGGCTGATGCACGATGACGAGGCGGTAAGAGACAGTCCGGGGTGATGCGATGGTCTGTGATGCAAGACAAGGGTGATGTGACGGGGCAAGGGATAATACGAGTACAGAGTGAGTGGTAATGCAGTAGAGAGGAAAACCAAGTAGATGGTTGGCAAAAACAACACAACTGCAGAGCTGTGAGGATGTGCAAGACATGATCCGAGGATTCCCATCAAGAACAACAAACAACGAACAACTGGAACAACTGGACAGCTTTAATCGTCTTGAATTGTTACCAGCTAACAGAGATAGCACGGCCTGTTCAACGGTTGAGTGCAGGTTAAAAACGGCAGATGAAAGCAAATCTGCTCAGCCTGCCTCTGATTGCCCGCCTCTAGAAACAACCGTGTTATGCTACTGGACTCTGAGCTATTTAACACTATCAAGTATCATTGGAGGGACCGTACCTATCCAAACCAATTGCCGCACACCCTCTGCTTGCCGCAGGGCTGCTCGGCTGGCAGACAGAGGACAAGTGCTGGGTGGCCTGTCGATTGGGCCGAAATTCGTGTGTGCTGACAGGATGGAATGTCTGGTACTTTTCTGCATTTACATTGGGCGTCAGTAGCAGCGAGTAAGCGTCGTTATATTGCTTGTAGCCATAGATGCAGGGTAATGTTATTTGATTGAGTTGACTCGCGAGCTTATGAGATGAGGATGAAGTGAGCAGAAAGAATCAACAGAGGAAGACGTAAAGACTACCAGAGGATTGCAAATGAAATAACAAAACAAAGTATAGTAAACAGAATAACCAAAGTAAACAAAATAAACAAAATAAAGCCCGCAAGTCTGCCCTGGCTGTTCTCTGCATGCACCAGCACCAAGACGGTGGCCCGATGAGGGTGTGATGCCAGCTGGCCATGCACGCAGTCTGTTGGCAGTGCTACGTCTATGTCTCTGCTACTTGGTAACTACTGAGTGTCTCCTCTATTCTCTATTCACACACCTCGCTCACCGGCGCATGGGATACAGGATTCCGTGGCGGGCTGTGCTGCCAGCTGGCTAGCGGACAGCTGTAGATACTCTGTAGATACTCTGTAGATGCTGCCAGTGATGTATTGTGTATTATGTACTGGCAGCCGTATTGCCGGTGTCGTGCTGTTCTATGTTGACAAACACATGACAAAATACACAACAGACATAAGAACTACACTGCAAATACATAACAGCATAGGCTGATGTATGGCAGCCCAACTCGGGTTTTGGTTGGGCATCCAGACGCCCTGCTATCGGGTGTGCCATGCAGTCACCAGAAGAACAAGGCTTCAAATGTAGCTCATGATACTCGGCATTCTCTGACACTCGGGATACTTCAAAAACTCGATATCTCTCTCAGAGCAACTCAACAACGCATCAAACCAGCATCCGCATGCATTGGTAATCACTTCAAGATGGTCTATATGGTATCATTATTTTGTGTAGGACTGACTAGATAAGACATAAGACAGATAGACACAGACAAAGCAACAGACAGACAAAGACAACAGCACATGCCGAGTCTGCCGTCTGCTGGCATCCCACTCGGCGAGTGTCACTGACCACCATACACGACCGCACCGCCATCACCCGCCCACCATCTGGTCTTTGGGAGACGGGCTACAACGCACACCTCCTGGATCCCCATCGTGATACCGGCCGTCTCGAATCTGCTGGCCTGCTGTTCGCTGTCCGCTGTCCTCTGTCCTCTGTCCACTGTCCTATGCCCACTGCCTGCTGTCTGTCTGCATCCTGGGACATCCCGTGCCAGCTCTGGCTCTCGGTCGCGTCACGTCCGTCAGACGCTTGCCAGCTGTCGGGTAGGTGCCCGTATCCGTCCCAGTCTTGCCGAGTTGCCGTCTCGTTGCGCCCATCCGCTCAACCCCCCTATGACTGCACAACCTGCACGTTGTTCTTCTTCTTCCACTTGTCCAGGTCGTCCTGCCGCGTCTTGTACTGCTTCACCAGGTCGTCCAGCACCTTTTTCAGCCCCTCCGCGTTGGTCTTCAGCGCCGGCACCACGTCGGCCACTGTGCGCTCGACGAGCACGCCGTTGATCATGCGGAAGCACTTGCGGTCGGCCGGCAGGGGGTCGAGCGTTTCCAGCACCAGTTTGTGTTCTTCGGCTTCCTGTTCGACGTCGCCAATCTTTTGTGCAATCTGCTGGAGGGCGTTTTTGTAGCTTGTGTATTGCGTTTGGAGGTCTGCCTGTTAGTGTTTGCTCGTCTTGTCGTCGTGGCGATCACCTTCGCCCTCCCTCTCGATTACACACCCTGCTGTCTCTTGGCCGGCGCCGCGGCCGGGGCCGGTGATGATGATGCTGTTGCTGCAGACATTATGTGCTGTGTAAATGTGCCTCTGCGTATTAGAGTTTCGTCGTCTCGTCTTGCCGTTTGTCGTCTCGTGTCGTCGTCGTGTCGCGGGGCAGCTGGAAAAGGAGGAACCACTCTACTCTTGCGCGCCCGCCTAATTTTGCCTGGAGCTCCCCTCTCCCCCAGTTGCGTATTAGAGCAGCTACCGCTGCAAAATAAATATGGGGCGCTCACGAGGCAAAGCCTAGCGCTTTCCACCAGCACCCATCCCGCTAGAGCCTTTGCCGACAGCGCACCAATCAACCGGAGCCTTTTGTTTGTAGTCAACACTCTCGTAGCACCATTTTTTGCTTCCAATCTTCATCTCACTCTGCAATCTGCAATTCGGCAACTACCATACCACAACACAATGCATCCCCATCTGGACGCCGAGAGACAGCAGGGTAAGTTGGCTCGCTCTTTTTCTCCTCCTCCTCCCCAGACGGCTAACACCAACAGGCTGCGCCGAGGTCATGGCTGCCTTCGAGGAGTGCCACGCCAGGGGTTTCCTGTGGAAGGCCGCCGGCATGTGCAACGATGCCAAGTCCAAGCTGAGCATCTGCCTCAAGGCCGAGCGCAGCAAGCGCGTCGTCGCTAACCGCACTGATGCCCAGCAGAAGAAGGAGAAGGTCCGCGCTCTATGGAAGGATATTGACGAGAACCAGTAGGCGGCGAGCGAAGCTGCGGAGCAGCCACTCGTTGGCCTTGACCATGACCAACACCAAACAAAACAACTCCCCTCTGTATAATATCAAACACACCACCTGCCATGACGCAATGACGATACCCATGACCGAAAACTGAATACCGGAAACGAGCCGAGAGGACAGGCCGCGAGGAAGGACAAGACGACGGCCGGGTGGGAGGAAGAGCATCAGCAAAGCCCGAAATACCGGGAAGACCGACCAAAGCCCGGTTAATGAGCACCACTGCAAGAAATGTGCCTGAGCAAGGCTGTGCGACATACCTTGGGCCAGCAGAGCATACCAAGCGCTCGAATATCCAATGTAGGATAGCAGAAGATCAAGAGATCAGGAAAAAAAGAATCATGCTAAGAGGTCCTTATCAAAGTGTATATATTGAAATACTGGAATATTCAAAGATCCAAGAGATGTACGGGAAATGGGAAGATACCTCCTCCATGCTAAAACAGGACTCAAAATAAGCTGATGAAGCACATGAAAGCAATCAAGTTTCCAACAACAAAAGAAGAAAAAAAGACATGATCATATCACACTGATCGTTCCAAGTCATATACAAGTGTCGTGAAGAAAATAACAGAGAAAAGAAGGCGTAACCAAAAAAAAAAAACATACTACACCGAGTAGTACCAAGAAGAAGACAAAAGATAATAAAAAAGCAGACTCCTAATGAGCATAAAACTGGCCCTGCTGGAGGTGCGGAGAGTGGCCAAAGGGCGACACCGAGCCGTGCCCAGCGGACCCTTGCGGCGTGTACTCGGCACTGCCCACCGAGGGATCAATCTGGCCGTCAAAGTGCATCTGGCTGCCCATGATCGGCGTCTGCAGACCCAGCGCATTGGCATTGGTGTTGGCGTACGTCGTGTAGGATGCCGTCTCCATGTCCATGCCGCCGATGGGGTCGGTAATGTACTGGTTCGTGCTGCTGCTGCTGTTGGTGCCCAGGTAGCCGCCGCCGCCCGTCGTCGTCACAACGGGGAGGCTGCCCACATAGCCTTGGTGCACATTGACGTTCATCGCGGCTGCCGCATCCAGGCTCTGCATGTGCGCCGGGAGAGTCACCGGTGCGCCTGTGCAAAATGGCTGCGGCTGCGGCTGCAGCTGCTGCGGGTAGTATGCCTGCTGCTGGTACTGCACCTGCGTCACCGCCGGGTACATATAAGCGCTGGCGTCCGGTGCACCCGCCTGGCCGTAGCCCATTGCCGGGCCCATGTTCTGGCCCATGCTCTGCTGGTATGCCACACCCTGGCCCGGTCCCATTGCGCTCGGCGAATAGCCCGCTAGGCCGCCATGCAGGCCTTCACCGGTCGGCTGGAACGTCGGCACCGGCGCAAATGTGCGCGGTGGCGGGTCTTGCACTGGGCTGATCAGCGTATCGGGCTCGACCTCCTTGCGCTCCACTAGCCGCAGGATTGGCAGGCTGATGTGCTCCATGTGCTTGGCCAGGTGCACCGTCAGCTTCTTCCACGTCGGGAACGTCTTGCTGCAGAACCGGCACGCCTCCTCCTGCGGCAGCTTGGGCGTCTCAAAGCGGCACTGCTCGACACGCTGCCACGTCGGATCAATGGCACCCGCGCGCTTGATCGCCGCCTTGGTCTTGTTCTTGGGCTCCACAAACTTGTGCTCACGCACCAGGTGCTGCAGGAAATTGTCGCGGCGGTAGCACGTGTGCTGGCACTCGTCCACATCGCACTGCCACCACTCGAGGTGCCGGTGGCCTTCGTTCTCGTGGCGCACCCAGTCGGCCTTTCTCTTGAACATCTTGGGGTCGCGGCAACGGTCCCATGTGCACGTAAACGGCTGCACATCCTCGTGCACGTGCTTGGTCCAGTCAGACGGCTTCTTGGGGCACTTTGTCTGGAAGCACAGCTGGCACTCGAACTCGGCCGGCAGCGTCGTCGTCGGCGGCATGGGAATGTACTGTGGGAAACTGTCGCTGTTAACGGCACCGTCGAGTGGCGATGAAATGTCATCCGCATCGTCAGCATCGTATGTCGTCGACAGAGGGTCCAGGCTGCGTGGCTTGCCCTTGCTGTCGCACAAGATGGCACGGCCGCCCTGGCCAATGCACTTGGCCCGGTTGCTGCATCCATTGACCTTGACCTGGCTGAGGTGCTTAATCTTGCTGTTCAGCAGGCCCTTGTACCGCACAATCTGCTGGTGCGCAATGCGGTCGACCAGGAACGTGTTGACGGTCGCTAGCATCGGGTTAAGGCCTAGCACCAGCTCCTTGAAGCCGGCAAAGTCGGGGTTGATCTTGTCAATCAGCTCGTTCGACTCGGCGTCGAGATCACCATCGTCAAATGTCTCGTCTTCGTCGTCATCTTCATCTTCGGGATCGATCACGGCAGTGTTGGTGGCAGGAATCTTAATTGGTGCAGGTCCAGACACGGAGCCGGAACCGGCGTGGGATGGGCCAAAGGGCTTCGATGTCAGGCCGGGGAAGGTGGCGTTGGCTGTCGCCAGGGAGGCGACCGGCAGACCGCCCGTCTTCTTCAGCATCCTGGTCAGGTTGGGGTGCGCGTTGTCCGGAATGCCCCGTGCATCAGACTTGCTGCGTGGCCGCAAAATGTTGTTGCCAACCTTGAGCAGAGGACTCTTTGGCGATGTGAGAGGCGGGCTTTGACTGATCGAGTTTCCGTGTGGTCGGCTCACGGATCCGTTGCGTGTGTGGGTGGCACCGATCGAGGCCATGTTGCTGCCCATAGAGATCAGAGCAGTGTTGATGCTGGGCATCGGCTGCTTGCTCTTGCCCCAGCTGTTTGTGCGTGGCAGGCCCAGCGTGTTAGTGCTCTTGGTGCTGTCGCGGCGCTGCTCGTCGGGGGACGTGGCACCACTGTTGTCGCCGTCAAAGTAGGACGAGGCATCGTCATCCGCTGTAGCACGCGACCGCTTGTTTTGCTGGCTGGTGCTAGGCTTGCGGACGAAGTCGCGCAGGTTGCCCAGAATACTCGGCCGGCGTGAATGCGAGTCGCGGCCGATGGTAAGCTTCTTAAGAAAGTTGCCGCTGGTTACGCCCTCGATTTCGGCAATGCTGGGTGCAATGCTGGGAAGACTGCGCCGACGGGTACCCCAAGTGGCAGCACGAGACACAATGGATGCGTTGTCGCGGTACATTCTCTCAAAGCGCTCAATGGCCGCCTGTGACGACTCGGGTTGATGGCGGGTCACGCCTCTCTGGATGGGCAGCACGCTCGGGCTGTTGTCCCAGGCGCTACTCTTGAGCATGATCTCATAGTCGGTCTCGGTGACCTCGCCGCCCCGGCCGGTAAAGTACGTCCGCCCGGGCTGCTCAACGTTCTCGGTCTCGTCGCCGAGGGCAATTTCGCGGTCCGAAACGCCCTCGAAACCCATCTCGGGTGCAGGGTCTGCTGGTGCAGGGTCTGCTGTTCGGACATCGGCTCTGTCAAGCCAGTTGCTCACGGCAATCAACTGTTTCTTGACATTGCGGGCTTCGGCATCTTGGTTAATTGTTGTCGCAAACTCGGTAGACGAGCGGTTGGAAGGGTCGATGCCGCCGCGGCTGTCGGTAGAACCGGCACGCTCGGTCTTGATCTCGCTGGTGGAAAGGTAGGAGCTGCCCTCGTGGTATGCGCTATCCTTGCCCCATAGCGAGACGGTAACGTGTGGGTTCAGGTTCGACATGGGCGGTGCTGTGGTGGTGGTGGCGCCTCCGTCGGTGGAAAGGCTGCCGTTGTCGTGGTTGCCCAAGCTACCACCACTGCTGGTGGTGTCGGGGGTGAGCTGTGCGTTGATGTCGCTGACGACAAATGCCCGCAGATCGGGAAAGGGAGTAATTCCCGATGTGTCGGGTGCGCTCTTTGTGAGCTGCTCCGGTGACACAAGCCCCTCAAAGCCAGGCACGGAAGAGATGTCCCGCGGCGCAAACTTGTAGCCCAGAGATGCACCACCGGGCTGGTTATCTGGGGAGGCAGGGGCGTTGAGGGACGGGGTCTGGTCTGGACTGATGGGATATGACGGCTTAGTGCCGTTGGCGTGCGCTTGTGGGTTTGCGTTGCTGTTGAGTACGGGCTCGGGGGTTGTGTATGTGTGGGTGTTGGCGGCAGTGGCAGGCCAGCGGTTATCTGAAGAAGTGAAAAGATCAAAGTCGGCGTTGAAGCTGGCCAAGTGCTGCGCGTTGTCGCCCGCAAAGGTTGTTGCCCCCGAGTTGATATACTCGTTGAACAGCTCCTCGCCAAGCTCGTCGGCGTTGGCGTCGCTGTGACTGAAATTACTCGACTGGTAATGGATGCTGAGGACAGACTCTGCGGGGGTGCTTGCGTTGTTCTGGGCCGGCGAGGATGTAGCGTATTGCAACATTGATGGATCGACGGGAGGTTGTGAGAGGGGGAGACCTGAGCTTGCTGTTGACGGCTGGTTGTGAAGATCTTCGTTGTTGTCTGTGAGGTTTACAGAGAGGTCTGGGAAGGGGTATGAGGAGGTCATAATGAAGGTCGGAGGGGGGGAGGGGGGCTATATAAGAAGAGAGTACAAGACAGAGAAAGGCATACAAGCTACCAGAGAAATAATCAGAGCAAGGTAGTGAATGTGTAGAGAAGTAAA
This sequence comes from Ophiostoma cf. undulatum, assembly GCA_022392935.1. Classification (NCBI taxonomy): domain Eukaryota; kingdom Fungi; phylum Ascomycota; class Sordariomycetes; order Ophiostomatales; family Ophiostomataceae; genus Ophiostoma; species Ophiostoma cf. undulatum. The sequence continues at coordinate 286,674 of JAKRGL010000039.1, forward strand.
TAGAGATCCGAGAACGGGACCAGCAAGAGAGGAGGGTGGTTGTCAGCCTGATATAATAACTCGGAGTGGGTAGCGGGATAATGGTCAGGTGTGAGTGAGGAGAGTAGCGGGCAGTCGAGAGAATGTGCTCTGTAGACAAGGCCGAGGATAGGAGGGGAGTAGGATGAGTGAGTGCTCAGTAGAGGCAATCGACAAAGGTGCAGGTTGCAAAGTTAAAGAAGCAAAAGCAAAAGCAAAAGTAAGATGCGGAACACAGACACAGACACAGACACACAGGCAGAGAGGGGGGAAGGCTATGCCCCGTTTTGATTATGATGGAGAAGAGAGCAAGACAGAAAGAGGGCCGGTTAGTCCAGGCTGGGAAACGGCTGGAAACGCGACAGTGGGCTTTGTGGGATGGCGGAGGGACCCAGAAGCCAGGAATGGAATGATCCCTGTCTATGATGTGGTTTATGGTTTATGGGAGGTGGTGTCGCAGAGGATGCAGAATGGGGAGGGGAGGTGAGAGAGGGGAGCAGAGGGGTGTGCATATATGCAAAGAAGAGAATAGAGGCAAGACAAAAGACAAGACAAGACAAGACAGACAAAAGACAAAAGACAAAAGACAAAAGAGGTGCGGCTAGGGCGAAGCGGGCTGCGAGCTCGCGGGACTGTGTTCAGTCTGACTGTGGTAGGCGGCGGGAAATCAAAGCTTAAATAGGATAAGGGGGACTGGATAGGGCAGTGGATGGGTGTTTCAGGGTGTGGCAGGGTCGAGTACGGCGGTGACGACAGTCGTAGGTATTGATGTATTGATCAGAGGAGTGTAGATGGCTGGAGAGTGTGCAGAGGTGAGGCTCGAAATTGACGTGGAACTAGAAATTCACAGGATGTAGGGAGAGCGGTTGGCGATGTACTTGAACGGAAGGAGCGAATCGTGAATACTCAGTAGTAGTAGGGACGACTGGCAGTGACGGCAGCGGTTTCCCGATACGGGGTTCAGAGGTGGCCGTGAAAGATGCACAGAATAGGGAAAGAGCAGTCTTGGCTCTTGCTTCGCGCGTGTATAGTGTAAATTAGCAATACAACTCGCAGCTCAGCTGAAGCAGGCAAGATGAAGAGACTGTCTGGTTGCAAACTGATATTGGGAGGCAAGTACAAACACACCAGCGAGTCGCGCGCTATATTAATCTCGAATATAAGCAGGAGGCCCCTAAACAGGCCATACGGAGATGAGACCGACCCCGGCAGCGCTTATTCAGTCCAAAGTTTAGGCGTCGATGGTAGGACTGATGTGATCGAGTCCTGTACACACTTACAGCAGAAAAGACCTCTACAGGACAAAAGAGCGGTCGTGTTTAGGTTTTAGCTTTTAAGAACTATTAGAACGAACTATCTTACTAAAACTCCTACGATAGGACTCATGACCGAAGCCAAGACGACCGGGCCAAAAAGCATCGACTGTTGGACAAGTCGATAAAGAGAAAAAGAAAGCGGAAAAAGAAAGCAGAAAGAACAGACTTGCGAGAACACTAGGCAATGTGGGATGCGCCGGTGTGGAGAAAGCTGAAGCTGATGGCGAGAACGAGGAGCTTGAACTGGCAGCGGTGCGAAAGTACTGTGTATCCTGTCACATGAGAAGCAAGGCGTGGTACATGCTTTGAATCATCCTGTCTTGGCTGGTCGACCTGTAGTTAGACCGTGTTTGTATTAGCTTTGCGAATGGTGCCGCCGCTGCCAGCCAACGGTCGGAGTAACGGAGTACTATGCATCTTGCTGTGTCGGAGTAGGGAGAGCAGAGGAAGAGAAACAAGAGCAAAGAAACAAAAGAGACGGAACACAGCCGCAGTATCACAACGGAAGACTGCTAGAAACAAAATGGAACAAAATAGAGTGCGCCGATCGCAGGCTTGGACGTGGGCTTGGGCTTCCAAGGGATGGCTTAGGGCTGTGGTGCGAAGTACTGGCGATCACCATCTGTACAGAGTAGTACGGACTGGCTGGCTGGCTCGCAGCTGATTGGGGAGAATGCGGGCAGTTTTAGAGAAGACAGAGTACTTTTGGCGTGTGTCAGTGCTCGGTGAGTGAGAGCAGAAGTCGGAGGGAGGAAGCAAGACAAAGACTCGAAGACTCAAAATATGAAAGACAACCCGAAAAGACGATAATCTGAAAGACTGCACAGTAGGACAGAGGCTAGAGACGGAGTCAGGGACGGAATGACGCAGTACAATGTACAAAGTATCTTACTACCTGAGAGATAGGTCAATGTTATGTAGCGCATTGATGGCATGAATATAGCAAGCTGGGGCGGCTGTTTATTCTACGGCAATGCTACGAGACTTTGGAGTGCAGGAATACCACTGGGGCCGTTTACTGCGTTGAAGAGATACATAGTACTGTACTATGTACAAAGAGACAAGAAACCAAGAAAATGAGACAAGGGTGTGTGGAGAGAGTGGGTTGACAGTGGCAGGGGGAAGCGAGGTGGATGGAACGGCGTGGCCCTACGAGACGGAGGTCCACGACAAAAGAGAGAAACAGATGACGGTTGAAGTAAAAAGAAAAAGACTGCGTGGGATCTACATAGTACAAGTGCTGGAAGGGGCATAATGCACTATGTAGGGTACGAGTGTACAAGCTTATTTGGTAGAAGAAGAGAAGACGGAAGAAAAGGGGAGAGATTTCTCAGTGGAAAAGAAAAACGACAACAACGATGAGATGTCAGGCAAGGCAGACCAGCCGAACAGCAAGGAGGTAAAGTCGCGGCATTGCAGACAGAAATATAGACGTGACCAGGTTTCGGCATCGACACGGAGGGTGAATATGAATATAGTCGACGCCGACGAGGCTGGTATTCGACAAACATGCTTTGACTGCAATACTCTGGCTGCCGTCTGCCCGATCTGGCAATATAACAAAAAGGCGATGCAGGGGCAGTAGGAAGAAAGGAAATATAGGAACAATAACCCGTTGGGCATCTACATTGAATAACAATGCCGAACGTGCTAAAAGCGCCAGAACTACTCGATATAGGAGAGTTTCAAATCTAAAAGTGGCTCTACAGATCTGCTTTTCCCTTCCCAGTGGCTGCCCTTTGCATCTGCGAGGCGTATTTCGCGGCAGGCTAGGCGCATTGTGCGGGAGGTCTGTAGCAGGTGAGACCATGTTGCGAAAGGAAGATGGAGAAAAGGAAGAAAAAGGAAGAAAAGGAAAGAAGGGAAAAGGAAAAATAATGACATGACAAAAAGTAGATCAGTCGGTGCAGTGCAACGCTCAGCCCCGCGGGCGGGTCCTAGCTCTGCCCTGGGACCCTCTCAAGGCGTATTTGGGCCGGACAGGAATATGAATGCATACTTGAGCAGCGAGTAGAGTGCAGATGATATCAGATCATCGAGCTGTCTACCGGCAATGACTCCTTGCTTCGATCTTCAGAGACACTAAAAACTAAACACTAAACCTAAACACTCATACAGAGCCCCTGAGGTCTACAGCGCTCGGTCGAGATTTGGGAAACGGCCTGGCATGTGTCTCGGACAGCCTCGATTTCAAACGGGATGCGGTAGTACTGCGCAGATATCGGAGTAAATAGGCGTGAACGCAGACGTCGATAGACAATACTGCCGCGTATATTGCTGGATTCAGAATCGGAGAGCTGAACCGGCGGTCTAAACAGCAATGAGACACGCGACCCCGATTGACTTGACCGAGCAGTCACTTGTGAGCTGGCCAACCACATCCCTTGCTTTGCCACGCTGTCCGATCTTGTTGATGGTTGATATTGATATTGATATCTTTATATCATGATACCTTGATACCTTGATACATTGGTACCTTTACATCGATACCTTGATACCTTGGTATCCTGACATCCTGACACCCTGACACCCTGACATCTTGATCTGATCAGCGCGACCTGATGCCGTAGTCCAGTCGGTCAAGCTCATCGAGCTCTGTCCTGTCCTATCAACATCACTCTATCTAAATTTAAACCAAGACAAAAACAAAACAAAAACTAAACACTCGGCAAAGCGCGATACAACCAATATTGCCAACATCCAGACGTCCATCTACGCAGTACTTGCTATCACGAGCCACCGGCAATTGATGTCATAGCCACCACGAGGCCGCTCTGGCTGGGGCATTGCCGACACAAGCCTATCTCCCGCCGAGTTCTGGAGTACTGATAGTCTCTATGCCGACATCCGCGATGTACAGAGTATTATGTAAACTCTGCCGTCTGTGCTCCTCGTCATCGCAGCGTGGAACAACAAGCTCGTCCACTACTGCATGCAAGACCAATCAGTCCACCGAGGCCTTCTGGAACCGGGCTGAAAACAAGGCTGTCCTGAGGTCTTTCTATCAAGCCGATTAATCTACGAGACGACGGACAACTGTGTTGACTCATCCGGTCCCTGACTCAGGTCTAGTTTCCTCCGGCGTCGGTGTCGGTCTCGACATGTCCCACCTGATGTGACGATCAAGGTTTAGCCGTCTTCCATCCGGCCTTCTATATTCTTTTTCTTTTTCTTTCTCATTTCTTTTTTCTCTTTCTCTTACTCAACTAGATGTGCTGATCGCATCCGTCCGATGTCTTTTGATATCGCCTTGCCCAATACACAACACGGGAAATAAACAATGATATCATACTTGGCACTTGTCTTTATCTATTTGCCTCTCATTACTCGCAGTATTGCTGGCATCACTCGCATGGCATCCGCATGTCTCGCTTACCACCCCGTGCTCCGCCATCGTACAGATTGTGATCTTCAATTGTCGGTGAGATGTTACTCAGTAAATTTTATTTATAATGTACTGTATTGGCCTCATGTTGCCATATATTTTTACATCATACATCATCTCATCCCTCATCGTATGCAATACCAATACTATCGATTCGTGCAGCCGTGAGTGTGGCAGGGCAAAGCGCAGCTGGGGGCTGTGCACAGCCTCACCCAGGCTAGGTACTGTACTATGAATATAGCCTCATACCCTAGCGTATAGGCTAATCATGTACGGTCTTCTTACAACGGTCGGCCAGAACAGCCAATCGCGTAACCTCGGCAGCCATTGCTTTTCGATTGGTGATATTATCCAATACTGCAGTGTGTATGAGAGCAATAATGTGACAGCTGCCAATGGGTAGATCGTATCAATATCAAAAACTAGTGTTAAAATCAGAAATCAAAGTATCAGAAATCAAAATATCAAAATACCAGGCATCAGAAACGCCAATATTGCTCAGTGCGACCTGCGGTTGATGGGAGCACAGATCTAAAGAAGTAACCAGCCCAGCCAATGAAAAGACGCGCCTTGTCGAGTTGATTAAATAATGGAGTTTATTCTCTATCATATCGGCACCACTATCAAATTTCAAAACAGATAAAGACAAATAAAAAATAGAGCTGACGGACGGCTGGACAAGGCGCAGGCGGTACAACACTGTCGGTGTGCTGGATGTGAGCCGGCGGACAGCAATAGCATGGAAAGGACAAGAGCTCAAGACAAAATCAAAGAACAGAATCAATATTGTCTTTATTCGGTCAGTAGAGTTGAGCAATGCCACGCTGGTAGCCAGCACGGCGTCATAGCTATTGATGACTAATCTGCTGCTGGACTTACATAGTACTCGCGGCAGTATCGGGCCCAGTAATTATCAAAGAAAAAGAGGTTTAGAGCATTGGCAATGTAAAAATAGAGAGCGGAAAGAGCTGCCGTCATGTCAGCAATACAGCCACCTATTGGCTGTTTCAGGCGGTAGTTGGCCAGGCCTCTCCGCAGAAGACAGAAGACAATAGGCGACATCCAGCCACCGAGCTGACAAACTAGTCGCAGCCAATCCGGGGCAGGGGCCACCTGCCAAACAAGCACCGCAAACCCTCGACACCACGCTCTACACGCTACGCTCTCCCACACTCTACACAGCCTCCCAGACGACCAAGAAACAGAAACGAACCCAGAAACCATCGGCCAGGACCAACAGTAAGATGCCGGAACTGCCCCTCGCCGAGATCGCAAGCGCAAGCATGCTCAATCGCATCCCATGATCAAGCCGAGCTAACTGTTGATCTAGCTTCTAGCTTCTCCTCGACTCTCGCCTGAAAGCCTTAAGCCGACACAATGGTAAGCATCGGCTTAAAAAGGGAAAAGAATGCAGTCCGCCTTTGCTCTGGCCCATCTGACAATCCAGTCTCTCGATACCCAGTCCTACATCCTCGCAGCGCTGACTGCCACTGGCGGCATCATCGGCTATGCCCGCACTGGCTCGGTGCCCTCCGTCGCTGCCGGCCTCGCCGTCGGCCTTTTGTGTGAGTCCATGGTTTTAAAGGATATCGTACAGATGTTGAAAACTGTCAGAAAGACAGAAAGACAGAAAGACATAAAGACACTAACAACAACAGACGGCCTGGGTGGCTATCGCCAGCAGAACCGCCAGGCATATGGCGTCGAGCTCAGCCTGCTCGCGTCCGTGGTGCTCGGCGGCGCGTCCATTCCGCGCGCCATCCGCCTGCGCAAGCCCGTGCCCGTCATGCTGAGCCTGATTGCGACTTTTGGTATGTACAAGTTTGGCTCGGCCTACATCAAGCGGGCTTAAGAGGGGAAGGCCGAGGCCTAGGACTTGTCATTTTAAGAAAAAGGTTGATAGCATGCCAATATACTATATTGAGTCACCGAACCATGGCATCACAAGACGGTATTGGCCGAGAGTCGGCGTAAAGGCTATCGAGGAGACATGCAAGACTTGGACCGTCGGTGTAGTGTGTGCCGAGGGTCGAGATATGGCGTTCGATGTCGGCCTGGAGGGCGCAACATGTGTTGTAGCGGTGCCGAGGAGGGCAAGTGCCGGATCCAGGCAGCCGTGTGCAGTGTGTGCAGGTGCACCCAACAAAAGGCCTGCCGGGCTATGGCCAGGAATCTCGCGAGCATGCTACATGAGAGCATGCAACCACGGGCACGCCATGGTCACGGTGTGTATCATCCCCCAACACCATGAACAGGGCAGCTTCTGTGCACGTAGCGTCTTGGTGCCGTGTCTGATGACAGTATGGCCTATGGCTATTATCTTGAACTGATCTGATGGCATTTCGGAGAGGTCGTTTCTCTGATGATCCGTCTTTGCAGATGCAACTCCACGGCTCGATGTCGTGTGCGTGGTAGCTACACCATGGATGCATGAGATATAGTCATAATAAGAGTAGGAAACAGTATATAAGAAATAGACAAGCTACACGGTCGGATTTACACACGACTATGCAATTACTGGTCTTTGTTATGCGGCGTATACGTGATGGTTGCCACTTCGTGGGCATGCGAGCTGTCTTAACAGACGATTGTCAACCCTGGTGAAAGGCGACGACAGTGGGTGAGTCTTTTCGTCTGTTATGTGTTTATGAGCACGACAGAGATTTATAAAATATAGATGTCAATCTTAATGATTATGAATATTTCTGATTTATTTCAAACTTTTGCGTTCATAATTTCGTTCATAATTAAAATAAAATAGAAAAGTCTATGATGTCAAAGAAAATAAATAAAACAACCAAGACAGTTTGAAATAGAATGTAGAGGCAAAAAAAAAGAAGAACAGAAAGGCTGTAAAAAACACACAAAAATAAAAAAAGAATGGGATCGGTGAGGCTCGAACTCACGACCTTAAGATAAATCAGATATTTGATATGAGACTTACGCGCTAGCCAACTGCGCCACGATCCCATTTGGATCTTGTTGATGACTGGATTAAGTTAGGTAGGGTTATATAGCCACAGCGGCTCCGTGTTTTCACCAAAAGCTGCCTCAAGCTGTCAACAAGAACTACAGCAACAACATCGAAAAAGATTGGATTAAATCCGTTTCATTACTCACCACATTTTGAGAATAATCAACGATGCTACTTGATTGCGCAATGGAGGCTGTTTAAGACTATCGACCGGCGGCTGGTAGAAACGATACCGCTGTGCATCGTACATAGTAGAAACAAAGAGAACAAGAGACCGGCCGAAGCGTTCGAGAAGAGATAGGAAGACACAGAAATAGAAGAAAGAAAAGGAAGAGAACAAAATCGGGATATCTGAAGCAGTTTGTGCCGGAGAGAGAGGAGGCTGTGGCTGCCCCTGTCTGTGGACAATGTACCTTTTGGCGTGTTTTGGGTGCACAAGGTACCTGCCCAAGACGGAAGCACGAAACCAGATTATGCGACAATGCGACGTCGCCGAATATCTTGACAGCCGGCCGTCTGGTTGTTTGTGAGGCATGGGGCGCATGAAGCAGGCGAGAGACCAGATGAGAATCTCCCGGCGCGTAGAGGCCGAGTGCTGTATACCATTGGAATATTGATGAAGAGAAAAGGAAAATAAGAAAAAAGAAGAAAAAAAAGAAGAAGAAAAAAAAAGACAGAAATATATAGAAATAATGGCACATATCAAAGCGGCCGGTACTGCTCGTTGTTCTCTTTATGCGATTGAAGTTGAAGATGACCATTAGAGGGCCTTGAGCAGTGGTGAGTTGGACCGGGCGCAGTCATGGCGGCCATCCAACAGTCAACAGACAGCTATTTCATAGTATTACACATTTTCTCTCCAGCACACTGATCGGGTCAATCTTCAAGACCCCTGGTGTTTCATATAGAAACACCAAGCTTCGACTACCGGAGAGGTAAAGCTGAGGGAGAAGGTGGAAGAAAGACTTGATTTTCTTTTTCTTTTCTTTTCTTTTTGATTCTCTGGCTTTGCTTCTTCATTTCCCGAAATCAATCATTACGCGCAATTCAAAACCTATTCAGGTCAAGAAGAAATCAAGGAGAATCAAGAAGACAGCAATCATGCACCGACTCGCAACGCTTCAATGCATAATGGTTTCCATCCCATAGTGCCTCTAATGATCGCCGCATGATGAAGAACACGAGAGCGAGGAGATCCACGGTTGATTATGTGACTGTACAGATGGTTGATTTGGGACCAGTCCACCGCTGGTAATACAACCATAATAAGTAAGAGGCTTCGCCAGTAATACAGTAATAAACTCTATTGCCAATGCAGGGGTTGTCGGACCAGAGCCGCCAAAACAGGTTCGAGCGCAGGGAGACCAAGACGAGGAAAAGAACATGCCAACAGAGGAGTGCAGAGAAAAGGGAGCAAAAGAACCTACTCTATTTACTTGTGGAAAGCACTCGGTGCTTTTGGTCTTGTCCATCGGTCTATTACGCAGAACAGGTACATCGTGCATTGTGTATACACCCCTGAGTTGACCATCCTCTCCTACATAGTATAGTGATGCCATTGGATGAGACAGCAATACCAGATACAGAGACAATACCGGATAACCATAATACTAGATAGTGCTACTCTGCAATACTAATTCAACTCCATGTCGTATTGCCCACGATCCAAAACATACCGGCCTCCTGGTTCTTGTCCACCCACCTCTTGATCCATATCATTCAAACTCACGGCTTCTCCATATTCGGGCCCCTTGCTGCTTCGTGCTTCGTGCTGTCGTGCTTTGCTTTGCCTTGCTTGCCTTGCTTGCCTTGCCTTGCCATTGCCTTTCACCTATGGCTATCCGTCACACGGCTGCTCCTTGTTGACTGCTCCCACCCCCTGCCTCTTCTCCATACATCGTCTTTTCCTCTTTGTTTCTCATGCACCTCTCATTCTTCGGTTCTCAGTCTTTTGATTTTGTTTCTTCTTCTCTTCCTCTCCTTCTCTTCTCCTACTCTTCTACTCTTCTGTCTCATCCTCCTATCCTATCCCTTCTTCTTGTTTCCCTTCCCTTTTGTTTCTCTTGCCTCGAAAGCTTGCTTTCTTGATTTCTGTCGTTTTCTTAATCTACCTTTGTTTATCTCCTGTTGTATTTTCACCTTCTTTCCCCGTCCTTCGTTCTCTCTACAGCCACATCGACACAGCATCGGCGTCTCCTCCTGCACTCGATCACGACATCTCTTCATCGACATCGACTCAGCCATCTGCCTACACACATTGCCACTGATGGTCTGACGTCCGGCCCTCTCCTTCATCTTTCTTTCTTTCCAGGTTGACCCTCGGCCCCCAGTACACCAGTGTTTGTAACATTGCGTGCTCTTGTTCGTTTCTCGTCTCTTTGCTGGTCATCATTGTCTGATTCACTTTCTATCTTTATTCTCTTTCCTTTGATTTATATTGTACTCTTGACTCTTTGTCCTCTATACACATCACTCTTTCACTCGATACTTGTTCAACAAACCCTTTGTTAGACTATCACTTTTGCTATTCGGACCAATATCAACACATCGACATCGACGACACTCTCGCCCTCATCGATCAATGCTCTAGATACGACACGACTCACGACTTGCATCTTATTTCTTATTTCTTATTATCTCTTCTACGAAACATCCACAAATACACACCGTAATCATGATTCCTATAAAATCTCTCGGCTTCACGGCCCTGGCCGCTGCGCTGCTCGCCTCCACCGCCGCCGCCGACAACATCCTCCAGACCTCCAGCTTCGCCAACTGCGGCAACAACACGGACATCACCGTCCAGAAAGTCGACATCACCTACAACAGCAACAACCAGACTGTGTCTTTCGATGTTGCCGGCACCAGCAACAAGCTCCAGAATGTCACCGCCATTCTCAACGTCACCGCCTACGGCATTCAGGTCTACTCCAACTCGTTCAACCCCTGCGATGCCAGCACCTTTGTCTCCCAGCTGTGCCCCGTGCCCGTCGGCTCCTTCTCCGCCCGCGGCGTCCAGGCCATCCCCGCCCAGTTCGCCGATGCCGTGCCCTCCATCGCTTTCCAGATCCCCGACATTGCCGCCCAGGCCACCCTGCAGCTGCAAGCAACAGACGATGCGACCGGCAGCAACTCCACCGGCGGCGACACCCAGGTCGCGTGCATCCAGTCCCAGGTCACCAACGGCAAGACCACCGATGTGCCGGCCGTGTCGTATGTTGCGGCCAGCGTTGCCGGTGCTGCCCTTGTGCTCGGCGGCGTCAGTGCCGTGGGTGCTGCTATTGCCAGCGGCGGCGGCGGCGCTGTGGCCGGCGGCTCGACGGCGGCCGGCATGGGCACCATCAGCCCCAGCTTCGGCGAGGTCCTGGGCTGGTTCCAGGGCATGGCCATGAACAGCATGCTGTCCGTCAACTACCCCCGGGTCTACCGCAGCTTTGCCAAGAACTTTGGCTTCTCGACCGGCCTCGTTCCCTGGACCCACCTCCAGGTCGCCATTGACGACTTCCGCGCCGCCACCGGCGGCAACCTGACCAACGACAGCGTCCAGTTCCTCAAGAATGCAACGCTCGTCTTCCCCGACGGCTCGTCCGAGTCTCTGTCGACGGCCTCGACCATCAAGATGCGACTGGCCCGCAGCGCCCTCGCGCTCGGCAACGTCAAGGACCGCCGCGTGCACAAGCTGCTGCTGCGCGCCATTGAGACGAGCGTCAACGGCACGGGCGCCGACGCTGCGGACAGCATCGCGGACAGCGATGCCGCCAACACGGTGCGCGTTGCCGTCTCCGGCATCCAGGCCTATGTCGAGGAGCTCAGCATCCCGTCGGCCAGCACGTTCATGACCGTGCTGCTGATCGTCGCCATCGTGATTGCCTCCATCACCGTCGGCCTGCTGCTCGTCAAGGTCATCCTCGAGGCCTGGGCCCTCTTCGGCCGCTTCCCCGAGTCGCTCACCGAGTTCCGCCAGCACTACTGGCGCTCGATTGCGCGCGCCATCACGACGCTGATCCTGCTGCTCTACGGCGTCTGGGTGCTCTACTGCATGTTCCAGTTCACCCAGGGCGACTCGTGGGCCGCCAAGGCGCTTGCCGGCGTCACGCTCGGCCTCTTTACCGCCGTGCTGGCCTTTTTCTCCTTCAAGATCTGGTACACGGCGCAGAAGCTCAAGGACGAAGAGGGCGACACCTCGGGCCTGTACGACGACCAGAACATCTGGTCCAAGTACAGCCTGTTCTACGAGTCCTACCGCAAGCAGTACTGGTGGGTCTTTGTGCCCGCCATCCTCTACATGTTTGCCAAGGGCGTCGCCCTCGCCGTCGGCGACGGCCACGGCATGTCCCAGACCATTGCCCAGCTCACCATCGAGTCGCTCATGCTCATCCTGCTCATGTACAGCCGGCCCTACGAGCGCCGCTCCGGCAACGTCGTCAACATTGTCATCCAGATCGTGCGTGTGCTCTCCGTCATCTGCATCCTCATCTTTGTCGAGGAGTTTGGCGTTGCCGAGACCACCTCGACCGTCGCCGGCGTCGTGCTCATTGTCGTCCAGTCCGCCCTCAGCGGCATCCTCGCCCTCCTCATTGCCTGGAACGCCATCTCCGCCTGCATCAAGAAGAACCCACACGAGCTGCGCCGCAAGGAGATGCTCGAAAAGGCCCGCGCCGACGACAACCTCACGTCCCTCGAGCCGCGCAACTCGCTGCTGCGCGGCAAGTCGTCCCGCACCGACGAGGAGTCGTTCATCAACAACATGGCCCCCGCCGCGACCGCCTTCCGCTCGGAGAAGAGCGCCGCCGCACTGATGCCTGCCACTGGCATCACCACGACCGCAGCCTCTGCCGCGCCGGCCAACCTCGCCGTGCCCCGCATGCCGCCGTCCAGACAGGCCTCGTCGGTCGCCTACAGCACCCTGTCTGCGTCGTCGGGCGCCGTCATGATCGGGCTGGCCACTGCCGCGCCAGACAACCGGTCGCTCACGCCCAATCCAAGCGGACTGCGGTGGCAGAACGGCAACGATGGCGGCGGTGGCCTGTTGAGCAATGCGGCCTCCATGGGCCAGGCAGAGCCGGCCAGAAACAACGGGTACAACCCGCGCCTGAGCGCCTACTCGGAGAGCAACTACTCTGCCTTCCCCGGCCCGGCCCAGCCCAATGGCGGGTATGCCGACAACGGATACAACAACAGCCAGAACAGCTACGGCCAGAACAACTACAACAACAACAACAGCAATGCGCAGTACATGGGGTACAACGCTGACAACTACAGCCAAGGCTATGGTCCATACCGTGGCCAGCAAGGCGGGTACTAGTGAACATTGTCTGTTGTAATCTGATGTAATCTGTTTCCTTTGTTATTCTGTTGTTCTTCTTTCCTTTGTCGATTTGTTTCTTTTCCGTTCTTTGAGATATCCACATGTACACGAATAGGGGCAGTATGAGATGTTGGCTGGATGTAAGATAGCTAGATGCCAGTTAGTCGGTGAAATAATAGCCATTCGATGAGTATTTGAGAGTGCAAGATCGGAACTATTAGTCGTGTCTAACAAACTCAAATCAAGTAAGCCTCTTCGCCGCCTTGCCCCCGTCGGACCCGCAGCCGTGCAGACCTCGCGCGATTGCATGCGCAATGATTTGAATTTGCGGCTCCTGTCTCAGTATTTGTATTCTCTGAATTTGAGGTGTAGAGATGAAATTCAATGTATGATATGTCCCGTTTCTGCTTTATCCCGGTGCGTGGCAGGGAGCGGAGTCTGCAGTAGCAGTGCGGAGGTACTGTGCAGGAAGGCCATACCGAGTATGCAGCAATATGGAGCATGGAATATACCGGGATGGAGTCATTATGACAGTTGGACCCGAGCTATGCTCCGAGGATCGCGCGTATTTGGGTATTTGGATTTCTGTGCAGCAGTCTGCAAATAGGACGTACTCCTGGCCAATCACAGCCCCCTCACAGCCCGCCGCGAGGGACCCATAAAAATAAACTGTCATCATCCAAGCTAGCGGTAAAACCCAATGTACTGTCCATACTAGACTGGGTGTACGGTACATCGAACTGTTCCTATGTCACTGCAGACCCATACAGTGAATGCACAGTGCCGAATGCTTCGCTTACGATCCGTACTTCTACATACTATGTAGTATTTCTCACATTATTACATTGTAACTCTACCTCTGACTTCTAGATGAGGAAACATTCGTGCCATTGTGTGGTGACGTCTGCTTTACATAGTATAGTAGTCTTTTCTCCGATACTGTGATTCTTCTACCTCGCCGATCCTTTCGGGGCACAAAGACAAGGGCGGCAAATCGGACACCATGATCCTTATCGTGTACGATATATGTTTACAGAGCACGAGCTTCGGTCTCGTCTCATCCCAGCTGTTCCTTCATTTCCTTTTGTTGTTCTGGCCCATCACCCCAGCTTTGTCGGCTGGCTTCCGCGGCCATGTTGTATCACGGCTCCGTATCGTGGCTTGAGATGTCCTGGTTCTGGAGGATAGGCCGTAGATTGCAATTTGATTTCAACCGGCAAACTTTAATGCTTCCCCGGATACTACATCGTTCTGCTGTTCTAATGACTGTGATTTAATCATACTATCTCTCGCTATCGTCGCTCTCGCCCAAGTCATGCAGGGTGTCCATCAAATGCACATCTGACAATACCAGCATCTGCACCGCTCTTTGCTCCGTTTCTATCTACACACTGCTGCCTTCTAGCTATGTACCCTGTACTACATGTAATAAATCGCCATCACCGCAACTTGATGATCGTCGCTAGACTCTCGGTCAGGCCGTCAAAGGCGGCTTCGTTCCGAGCATAGGGGCTGCAGGCGTTGAAACAAAACATTTCAAATAAACAGAACACCGCCACAAATGCTAATCGCTATCTGACACAATCGCATCCTTGCCGCGTCTGCAGCAGAAACACAAATACTTCCATGCTCTCTGCAGCTGATGCCGTCTATATATACGGTGCCCATGTACTGTGTGCACTGTGCACAGTGAGAAACGTACTATCACTATGCGACATTCCGTATTAGTTGGTCCCCTACTTGTTTTTCTATTTAATTTCTCCATTATCTTTATTTGCGCTGACGGTACATCAGCCTCCATAATTCCAAATATTCATATTCCAAATTCATGTATTAAAGTAAATACACGAATAAACTGGTTTATTGGAACAATAATCGGTTTATTTACTATGTATATCAACGGCAGGTGCGACACAGCAATACTACAAGGGCCTCATCGGCTGCGAATAGCATGGCTGAGAGAAATAACGTAAAAGTTCTTGCCGTTTTCGAACGTGTTGCCCGTTTTGGTCGAAGAATATAATGATTGATATAAAATCACAAAAATAAAACACAAAAATCAGAATTGACCTCAACAGTGCTAGCCACACCTTCCCGCCCCGGTTCATCGTTCCTTCGTGATTTCCGCCCTACAGATCTTTCATTCTACCCCCATCTGTCTTCTCCTCACATAGTATACCGCCTCTTGCCCGTTTCGTTTTTTTATCTATCCCCCCTCCCTTTCCTGCCGTACGCAACACTCCTCTGCCCCTTCCTTATTTATACATTGCCTTGATTACACATACTTGCAGTCGTGTCCCGCAGCCTGCCTTTGTCATCGCCTGCACTGCCTCTGGACGCCGTGCCTCTCTGTCTTCACATCCAAAACGCCAGAACTCTACAAGGTACACTCGGCAGAGCCTACCACCACCTCCTATTGTACCGTATCGTCGCCTACATTGCCATCATTTGCAATGGACGAAGCTCCGTCGTCGCCGCCGGACTCGGGCAGCCGGCCCACGTTCTCTTCGTTTTGGAAACGAACCAAAGAGGCCTCGGCGTCGGCAACGCGCCAGGTGACCTTTGTTCCGATTGATAGTGAGTGTTTATAATGGGATAGTCTTGTTGTCCGGCACTGGCGGTACTCGTCTACTTATACGCCGCTGCTTGCCCTCGAGTCGGGGTGTGTGGTGAGACGCTCGGGTGGGATTGCCAGATAGCAGTGTGCTGCACTTGGAAGCTTCGAGTGGAGCTGGATATTATATTGGCAGATACTCGCAATATGCGGCACAGCTACAATCACCTCTTTGGTCTGCCGCGGCTGCACAGTCCCGCGTCTTCACGTCTGCTACATCTGTTTCTAGACCGCATCAGACACTGGCACTTTCTCACCGCACTGCTTTGAGTCCAGGCAGATATATGCAGAGATTTGTCATGGTCATGCTGGGTGCAGTGATTAGAGTCAAAGATCAAAGACGGGGAGTATCCGAAAGCGGATATCGAGCGGTAGCCAAAGGCCAATATTGCTAAAGCCCGCGGCCCCCCCCCCCCCCCCCCCCCCCCCGCCCCCCGCCCCCCCCCCCCCCCCCCCCCCATGCACACCGTATTACTTTGCAGATTCGCTATGTTTGGAATATGGAGATATCGGACACTTTGTGTTTATTTCTTCCTCCCTTCTTCCTCCCTTCATCCTCCTCATAACTCCTTCTTCCTTCTCCTCTTTTAACAGCTGTTTTGTTTCATTACAGTACAACTTGTCCGATTTTCTTTGTAATTCCAAGAGACGGAGCTCGGGTGGTTGCTCAAAATGCCAAGGCAATTCTTGCTCTTCTCAGCACATTGCTTACTTAGATACTCTAACTACCATTCCCATCTATTAGTTGCCTTCGTATCTTTTGTTTGCATTTCTTCGGTCTCGTAAAGTACACTTGCCCGTCATTCATTCGTCTCGTATATCCGCGTAATCAAAGACCATCCTGCTGCTCTCAGCTACCTGACCGCTGGAACATGGGTGAGTCAGCATTCGCACGGCGAGGAAGTTCCGGGTGAAACACCTACTAAATTGTGGCAGCCTCGTTCTGTGGGCTTCTAGATAAACTACCATTGATATACAATCCGCGACCACCATGTATATATATCTGTATGCACCTGGGTAAGGACTCGTCAGCCACTATTCCTTCGTTTTCTGTCTATGTGCACGCCAGGTAGTGATTGGCAAAGTGCTTCTTTTTACGGTGTGTCTCCTATGTATTTGCCTATGCATGCCCGATTTTTTTACCACGATAGACCCATCGTATAGATCGTAGCTTCGCAGCCTGGTGTACCGAGATATAGCTCGATGTAGCCTTGTATTGCTCAGTATGCATATATATGTGGGCGGCAGCAAGCCATAATATACAAGCAGAGAGAGTCTGTCTGGCCCATTGACCCATCTCAGGCCCGTCGATGCACAGACGTTTATTACAAGTGTATCTTATATATCCTGACTCGGGCGCGAGAACGGGAGCAGATATCCATGTACTGTTGGGATGCGGCATATATATGCATCCGATAAATATCGGTATCGGGTGTCCAAATGCTGGTGCGGGATATATGCCATTTGCTATCGAATCATACGGAGGAGTGCTTTTCACGTTCGGCAGGCAACCTCTTCATCAATATAGGTATGAATGATTATATCAAGGCTGCACGACACGAGGTGTATCCGCAAAGCCCAATCACTAGCATGATCACCGACAGCGGATGCGGGACATCAATAATGAT
Organism: Ophiostoma cf. undulatum; assembly: GCA_022392935.1. Taxonomy (NCBI): domain Eukaryota; kingdom Fungi; phylum Ascomycota; class Sordariomycetes; order Ophiostomatales; family Ophiostomataceae; genus Ophiostoma; species Ophiostoma cf. undulatum. The sequence continues at coordinate 303,917 of JAKRGL010000039.1, forward strand.
TCCGCCTTGCAGGTCCTTACCACACAATTCCATCCTGGACGGTATCTTTGCTCGTCCAAACTTTGGTACATAGTATCATGAAGGCAGCTTCCGCCTTCAAAGATCATGCGTCACTTTGAGGTTCTACATGACCTCCCTTCCGATGGCCGCGAGTCTGGATTCACATATACGCGTATTTATATTTGATGGCAAAGACAGCATATTCCAGTGTACTTCTTGGCCGCTTAGAGTGCGGCTCGGTTATCAAAAACTGACGTCGATGAACTATAATGCGTTAGTATACCCCCTCCAGTGATATGCAACTTCAGTCTTGTCTGGCAAGATGACTGTTTGTCGTGATGTTGAACATCAAGAGGTCCCAGTCCAGTTTGCGGAATGCTACTGAAGATTCAATAATCTGACATCTACCTGAAAGCCTTTGATTTGAAGAGTTTTTTGTATCCAAGTTGATTTCCATAAAAAGAAGGTAAATATATTAATGAAAACGATAGTTGTAAGTTGCATGAAGCTGAAGCCCACGGGACGGGAGAGAAACACCACACGAGATACTGTACATGGTCCGCTCATTCATGAAGCCAACGACACAGACGGGTTGGCATCTCCAGCACAGTTACCAAACGCAGCCTTTGACGCATCGATGCCGGAGTTGCTGCCTAGTGCTGCCGCGAGATCATATTGAGTCTGGTTCCAGTACAGCTGTGTCAGTCCCGCGTAGCCTTCAACAGGAATCCATTGGAAGCCCTGGATGTGCACCGTGGACAATGGATTATACCACATGAGAATCCCGTATGGGCTGTAGAAGCCCCATGTCGTTTCACCCTTCCCCAAGGTTGAATTGCCTCCAGATACAAAGCCGACTGGGGCGTAAGCGCCGGTCGATACGTTGATGTAGAGCTGCTCATCAAGAGCCTCGTACACGTGTGTGCTTTTCATCTGGGCTGGCATGACTGGGTCCAGGGGTGTGCCTGAATGGCTCGAGACGGCCACTGAGATCGTTAGATTGATACAGATTCGCGCGGCATAAGAGGCGACAGTAATGGTTGTTTACATACTGTACAGGGGGAAGGTCACTTTTGCTGGGAAACTTCCAATGCTGCTTGATGAGCTCCGGTAGATGAAGCCTGGATGGGTCAGTACAAAGGCAGTGTCTGAAAGGGGGGGTATGACACGAACCATCGGCGTAGACGTTGGATGTGCATATCATGACCGAGTTGACATCGTCAACACTAGCTCCGTGAGCTATTCCGTGAAGCGCAATAAGCGATGCTGCTACTAGGGTGCGAAACATCTTCGCAATATCGATGATAGGTCAAGTGAGAAGGTTTCGTGACTGAGGTGTTGGTGTTCGGCTACATAGACTTGAAAATGTTTTTGCACTGGAATGCTAAATGTCTGATATAAAAATGATATGTTATCACGGTCAAAGCCCACGTTTTTTGCATTCATCCAGGACAGAAGACGCTCGCCCCATGACCACATATATATATAAATTACCTCTCCTCGCGTGGGGTAAATTTGTTTACCAATATGGGCTTCTGATTGTGTGTGTGGCACTGTCTCACTTTGTCTGTCGCATTAAATGACACAGGAATGCCGACTGATCAATCAGTAGTTAATTCGGTGCCCGGCTCGGGCGAATCATCACGGCACAGACGTCACCATCATCAAGGGCGGGTCAACCATGACCAAATTAAGAAGTTGGTGACGATGTGAGAGGGGGTCAAATGCAGGAAGGGGTAGTTAAAGATGCAGATCCGTTCCGGGAAGCAGACATCCACGTTGTAGTCATGGTTCAATAAAGCGGTCATTGGCCATCAATGAATGCACTAGTCAGTGACTGCTGACATTGTCTCTGACAACTTGATGTTACTTGCGTCCTGCTAGGTACTATTGTGTTGATATTTTAAATTGAGACTTTATGTTTCTTTTGCCACCTAGACATCCTCATATATACACCGGTTTCCAGAAGACTGTGCTGTTATTTTTTGTCTTCTTCTTTTTTTCTTTCTTATTTGCTTGTTTGGTAGTGAACCCTGGACTGTTCTCGTTTTGACACTTTTGATTTTCAGCTATCTTACATATCGGGGAGCAAGTCTTGAGATACACTCGATGAATGGGGAAGGTTATATTGTTCGGCATGATGGCGAAAGTCCCGCAATCGTAGCTACATATTTTCTTGGATTGCACAGTATCCGAAAGTTTAGTTAAATTAAGGTTACGGATCGCTGTAACTAGCCTCATTAATGTAGCATGGTTGGTGTGCATGTTCTGGTCAGTGTGTGCAGGGCCTTTTTTCCGTGCTGCAGCATTCTGGTTTGACCCGAGACTTTCGAGCGTGTAAAGCTTATGTTCGTCTATCTAGAAAAGCAAATAACGGGGGAGGACTCCCTTCAAGCTAAGACCATAGCTTTGCTGATCCGGGCTGATACATCACGAATTCAATATTGTTTATGATTTTTTTTTAATTATATTTCAATTTTCTTAATTTAATAGATACAAAATACTAATCAAAAACAAGATCAAAGTAGAATTAAACAATAAAAAATAAAGTGATCCCTAAGATACATCTTCGCTAGTAAATGCATTTTGGTGACCTGACTTAAGTGGAACAAAAAAAAACAAAAAAACAAAGCGTGTACTCCGATACGGGGAATCGAACCCCGAGCTCGACGGTGAGAGCGTCGGATGTTGACCATTACACCATATCGGATGGTCGGTTGTTATTATTGTTATCAATAAGATGATAATATAAAGTACCTGTGAAAAGCCATCAACGTCATTGATGTGTGTTTTATTGCTCGAGGTTGATAGTAACAAGGCTTGACGTTGGGACGGTCGTGCCTTCCTCTCACGAAAACAGAGACACTTGGCATGTCTGTCACCTCCCCACTTACCGCAAAATAGCCACGTGCTTTGCCGTCTTATTTCGTCCGGCCGTCATTGAGAAAAGGAAGGTGCGACGCGCTCTTGCTCTTTCCTGTTCTGCTATGCATACCACAATCGAATTTCCATTGTCATCAACCACTTAGTAGATACGCCTTGCACCAACACTCTACATGCTGTACTTTGACCGTTTGCACAGCCGTTTTGATTTACAGCACTGTACCACGCTAGGCTCATTCCTTCGAGGCGGTGCGCGCAGCTAGACATATGCCCCGCTTTAAAGAAAGCTCGTTGGTACGAGTCTGGCCATCTCACGTCTTTCCATCACTCGACCCAAAACGCTCTTCGATATTTCTTTGATAGTAGGCCTTGCATACGCCCGAAATATCTAACAAAACCTCCGTCGTACAGATGCTTGGTGCCCGATATGAAGGTGCTCTTGCTCCACCATGATAAATAGGCGCCTGGAACTAGGGCTTCAGTCAGTCCTGCAGACGGATCCCAACCTGAGCAGGACCAGAAATGGGAGACGGGATGGGGTCATTTATGTACTGCATGTTTTTCTTCTCCCCGCTGTGTTTCAGGGCCACATCGTATTCTTGTGTCGCCTAAATGCCGCTGAGCGCTCTCTTTGGCCAGGGAGGCTTGTGCTTCAAGCAGGCGAACCTCATCTCGCAGTTCGCGCCTTAGGAAAACGCACATCCTCTAAATAGGCGCCCGGAGGCCCATACATGAATGCGACCTCATATGAAGCAATGATTGGTTCTGAATGACTTTTTGCTGTCAGCTTGGAGGCTTAAATCACGTGTACTGTCGCCTTTCTTTAATCCTTCTATGCCAGAATGCCTTGGCAAAGTAGAGGGGAAGACTACTGCCTGCAATGTTACCATGATATGAATACCTAGAGGCATACATAATAGAGACCTGCGCCCAGGCAAAACCATGAGGCTGACTTCGAACTCTGACCATCTCCCTCCCTCCCTCTCCCTCTCGCCTCACAATACCAGCTCCTCTGTGTCTTGTATTCCTTCTCTCCCACTCTTGTGTTTTGATTTATCCTTCAACTCCTTTGTCTATTTTGCCTCTATCTCTGCCCACGTATTACCACTTCTCAACCAAGCGACAAGTTAGAGGTTGTTGCCCGGAAACAACATTACCTTCAACCCACATCCAAATTATCTTTAAACTATCTGTATCTGTGTCCTCTGTCCCTCTTCATTCACACCTTCTTGTGGTCCGGTGTGATACCGCCCCCACCAGTCGACACCGTCACCGGCCCATCTTCAGCCAGCACCGACTTTTCGCATCTCTATCATCTAGGCCCACGATGCTTTACTACAATGGTATCCATGGCCATACAGAAAACAACATGAACTTTGGCGATCACGGCATGGCCGGGTATGGCGGTCTAGGTGTCCAAGCTGCAGACTTCCCTCGCCCGGCGAGCGACATCAGCAACCAGGGTAGCGATAATGGCGGCTACGGGTCGAGTCAGATGCCTATGCAAAGCCCTGCATACGATGGCTCCCCGACGGTATACCAGCCTTACAATCTGGGCCAGCAGAACTACCAACAGAACCACCAGCTGAACAGTCCTCAAGAGAGCTACTCTTTAAGCCAAGAACCGAGCCCTATCTTCTACCAGAGCGGCTTTCCACAGCAGCAGCAGCAGCAGTTGCAGCTACCGAGCCAGCAAGTTCACATGGGGGTTGCCCATTCTAGCATACAACCCCTTTCTGAGCTACATCAACGAAACACAGGCCTTCCTAACTGGCCGCCGCCACAACAACAACAACCACAACAACAACCACATCAACGCCTCCAGATTTCCATTGCGGAACCACAACAGCCGTTAAACAGCCGGAACGCTGACCACACGGGTCATTTTTGCACCGGGAGCTTTGGTAGCGCCAGCCCACAAGGCTACACCCCCGCAGGGGTAGGCACACCCGGTTCCATCGGATTTCCGCTCCAAGCCCAGGCTTTGTCGGGCGGGAGACAGCCGTCCTACACGCCCGATATGGACATAAGTCGATTCGGAGAACCTGAAACTATGTTCATGGGTGGGGGAATGAACTTGTTTTATTTCGACAGTTCCAACTGCCCCGATACTCCTGCTTCCCAGCCGCCCGTCGACCTTGATTCGCAAATGCCCATCCCATCCCATAGCAGCCCTTACCCACTGACTACCGTGGACGATGTAGTCAATCGAGACACCATGTTGCAGTCGGCTGCCGCCAACCACATGGTGCATATACCACAAGATAGACTGCCGGTCCCAACTGGTACACATTTGAGTGGACGCCGCCCAAGCTGCAGCACGGTGGAGTCTGACAACAGCTATGCAAACATTAGGCTGCATAAAAGCAACAGTTTGCAAGCCACCATACCTTCTGCGTTACACTCAACACTGGTCTCGGCGCTGCCCTTGGTGCAACCGCCTACGTCCACCGTCTTCATGAGAGCAGAACCGATCTCGCCTTCCCTTGAGAGGGGTGCAAACAAGTCCGCTATCCCGCCAAATCAGTTGAATAGCTTCAAAATGAACACGAGAAAAAAGCGGCGCGAGGCAGACATGGAGCCAGGTCCGTCAACCAGACGACAGAAGCGCGACGCCAAGCGTGCTTGTATCTCGTGCTATCTCACCAGAAAAAAGGTGAGCAATAAATCTATCATCGAAATTCGCCGTGTCCTATGCTAATATATTATCTCCAGTGCGAGGGCGGAACACCATGTTCTAAATGTCGAGAAACTGTGAGCTGCGGTTCGCCTGGAAGCGATGAGCCGATTCCCTTTCCGCAATGTTTCAGCTCTCGGTTCGAGGACCAGAACATCTTCTTGCAGTGTAAGTCTGCCTTTGTCCTGTATAATGATATCGTCTTTCTGACAACCTTATAGGCCTACCCGAAGCGCTCAAACAGAGAGTGGCTGAGATCACAACTAAGCCGGAATGGAAAGCCACACGCGCCGATAAGCTCGTACATATCAATTTGGATCCTGCGCTCGAGGTCCTGTCCATGGAAAAGCTTGGCCACACACATGCCTACGAGCAGTCGGTCGAGAGAATCAAGTTTGAGAGAGACGCTGTCTTTGGGCCCATGTACAAAGTGTGCCTTCTGCTGCAGGCCCGACATGTGCTCAAAAAGAACACAGAGGGCAGCACTTTCCGGTACACAGCCGACTTTGAGAATGACTTGATGGTGCTGCGTGCAATCAGCGCCCACCGCGTCTTCCACATGGTAGAACACCGCATGGAAAAGAACAAGATCGGCAGTACAGTCCAGCCTGGATCACGGAGAGCTTGCATTTTGACCACGATCTTGGGCATGCTGCTCGAGCAGACACTCGGCTTCCACAACTCGCTCCCCACCACAGCTGCGCCCGACAAGGATCTCGAAGAGAGTAGACGCCAACTCGCATATCACCTGGCGCATCGGCTCCTGTTCATGGCGAAGCGAGCTTTGAAAGAAACCAACCAGAGTGTTGACAAGTATATTCAGATCGGCAACAAGTTGGGTGACATCAAAGTCGATAGCAAACTCTGGGCGGAGATCAACGAGGCTCACAATTTGCACGACACAAACGATGCACACGCTGCACGGGGTGGCTCGACTCTCCATGCTGGAGAGAATGGCTGCGTATCAGCAAACAGCAATACTCCACTTTCGACCACCAATACGCCGAGCATCAATGGTGGCGCTGGAGGCAGCCCTGGGCAGAATGGAAATGATGTCGCTGGCCTCGTTGACGCAGGTGGATCTTCCCAATATGTCAAATCATGTCTGGAACCCCCCCAGGTCGTGCTGAGGTCAAGTACCTGGGAGGGATCAACGGTGAAGAGGCTCGACGTCCCTAATACCGAGCAGACACAGCCGCGCCGTGGCCGTAAGGGTGGCGAGGACCTGGCTGAGTTTGATGATGACCGGGAAAAGCACGAGGTAAGGGCGGTAAACTTGCTGATGATGGCCCAAGACGTTCCAATTGCCGACTTGATGGCTGGTATGTCCTTGGGTACTTACCCCGGGGGGGTTGGCATCGAGACCCCGTCATCACAACACAATGAGGAAGAGACACGGGGAGGTTTCGATTTTGGCACACAAAGCGGTGCGCATCTCTCTGAAGATGATGGAGACGGGCTCTCTATTGGTGGTGGAGTTGAACAACCTGCCGGCGAATTATCTGGATTCCAGTACAACCCCGACGCGAACAGTACGATGGGCCAGACACCAGACTTTGAGTACCCTCTTATATCATCCAGTGCAGATAGCCCCAATTACGGCGAAGACAACTACATCACTTGCGGATACGCCACTCCGTCCGATATTTTCGCCGACAGTGATCACGGCAATGAGGATCTCGTAAACCAGACCTGGAACAATTCAAGCCAAAACCCAGCATACCAGGCCAACTACGACGTATCAGTGCTGCCCTCAGCAGAACCCGAGGCCAGGGGATCCCCTACTCTTGCAAGCGACTCTATCCCACGCACAATCAATCCCTTTCACGAGTCTCCGTCGTCATCCGCAGCCAACACTCCCTCTTGCGTCATGTCTTTGCGCCGCCACATCTCCAAGAGCCAAGAAAAGGGCAAGGGTATTGTCTCTGGCTTCCTAACCCGGTCCCACAGCCGGAGTGGTAAATAGCTTTCTCTTTATGTGGCCTTTGTTGATTTGATTTTGAAATTGTTTTGCGTTATGACGATTGCATGTTGTCACGCTTCTGAGTTTGGCGGTTAGTGTTTCTTTTTTTTCTTCCAAGCCCCTCGCCTACATAGGCTTTTTATGTACCCCATCTGTCACAATTTGTTTGGCGGTTTTTCAATCCTGTTTGTGAGGCTATCTCTTTCTTCTCTTTCTATTTTCCAACACATTTTTCGTCATTAGTTCCACTCAATACATTCAATCACTAGAATCAATGAGTTTTAATGAGAAATTCCAAAAGATGTCTGTTATATGTACGACACAAAGAAAAATATAGAAAATAACCAAAGTCTAAAAAAACAATGCCAGAATACAAAGAAAAGAGTCACCGTCTATACAGACTCCATATTAACAACAGCCGCCCGTTTGTGATTAATCCTCTAAATAGAGACCTGTTTACAGGATATGGTCGTTGACTTGGATGAGCGCGGGAGCCGCCAGAGTCACGGCGGAAATAGCATCAGGGCCGGCAATGTCCTGAGTAGTGGTGAGGGCACCAATAGTAAGGCCGCTCATGACAAACTCGTCAAAGGGGAACTCGGCCTGGAAGGTCATGACATTGCCGTACCAAGAGATGGAGGTGATGGGCATGCTGATAGGCAGATTCTGGCCGGTGAGGTAGGTGAGGAACAGGGTTTCGGCGGCGGTAGTGTTGCCACAGTAGGAAGCAGCAGCGGCGACACCGGTCAGGTCGACGGAGAAGGTGAGAGTCTGGTTCCAGGGCTGGACATCATTGCCGTTGTTGCCAGACAGGACCTGGATGGTAGGGTAGCGGGGGATGGCGATCTCGTTGAGATCGAAGGGGCAGGACTCGACGTAGTCCTGGAGAGACGAGTAGAGGAAAGTAGCAACAGAGGTGGTCAGGAAGGGCTTCTCTGAAGGCTTGCGGTTAAGAAGGCCGCGGAAAAAGCCGACTTGCTCACCCTCCTGGCCAATGACAGAGGCAACGGAGCGGGCGGGGCCATTGTCACCGTTGATGGCAAGGCCCTGGACGGCATCCTGCAGAGTACCAAGGACCAGCGAGGTAAAAGTCTGGGACAGGGCAATGGCGCCGGCCAGGTCGCTGGTCGGGAACTTGTAAACACAAGGAGGGGGTGCGAACGCCTCAAAGTGGGTCAAGACACCGGCAGCATTGATGGCATGAAGCTCCTCCTGGGCAAGGATGGTCTTCAGGACGTTGATGAGAGAGGCCTTCTCGCCACCCCAGGGAACCTGGAAGCCGGAGACATCGTTGGTGACATTGTAGATGAGGGAGTTGAAGAAGGCAACCTCAAAGTTCTCGTTAAAGTTGATGAGCTGGAAGATAGGAACGCTGCTGGCATTGACAGAAGCAGGCGGGGGAGCATTGGAGAGCGTGCCATCGGCAGCCTTTTGAATGGCCTCAAGCTCCGTGGCGTTTGGGTTGGGGAAACCCTGAGGAAGAGCCGAGGGAGTGGGAGCGGCAAGCACGCCGGTGAGAAGGGCGACCGAAGCAAAAACGTTCTTGTAAAACATGGTGATGGTTATGGTGGTGGAAGGAGAGTAATAATTAATTATTAGGCGTAATAGTAGAAGGAGTATGGATGTGGGTGAGAGTGAAGAGGTGATGATGTGATGCGAATGGTGAGTTGAAACAGAATAAACAAGCAGCTGGGACGTTGATGTTATATATACATCTGAGGCCATGGACCAGCATCTACAAGCTTACTCTCACCACTTAAAACCATACTATGAAAATAACACTGCCATGCAAAATAATAACAACAATAGATGACATCTCACTGCGCGCAAAGACCAAAGAGGAGTGGACAGAGTCAAAGACCTGCTAGCGGTGCTGCCGCCTCCCGCAGGATGGGCGCATCCTATGTCGTGACGTTATTGTTTGTTTCCAGAATAAGAAACAGATTAGATAAAACAGATAAAAGCAAAGAAAGAAACAAAATAAGAAACATAACATGGAAAAGCAAACCGAAGCCAATGTTTGCCCGATGCCGTGTCTCGGCTCATGGGCGTTCCGGGACAAGCCACGGTCTTTGAATTGAGACCTGATATTCAAAGAGTATGAAAAATACACTGAGCGAGGACCCAAGCGATACTGAGAATAGACACAGACGCAGAGTTAGTGTGGCTGCCGTACTTAGTGTTGTGAGATGGTATTTGAGATATTCGATGTGAGCTCTTTGATATGTACCAAAAGCTTCCGCCATCATAGTGGCTTTTCTTTCACTACCCTTGTGAGGCTTGGCTTTATTCTGTCGACTGCAGGCCTTCCTTCCATTGGCCATTGTTGCGGTGTGGTCCCAAGCGATCTTATTTTTGAACATTGAGAACAAGGGGGCTGAGCCGGAAGTGGCCTGGCCGTTGCAACAGGCAGGTTAACCCTATTTGTGGTACTATGTATCAGCGAGGTACCTTTGCTGGTCATTATAGTTGAGAGGTACATACACCCGCTTGTATACAGCTACATAGCTGGGACGGAACACGGCTATCCGTTGGGCATGCGTTGGGGGTATATCAACAAAGAGTGATTGAAATATTCTTGGCGAGCCAGGTCACCTTTTTTATTTGCATTCGTACATTTTTGTGTTTTTATTTTCTTGTATTTACATAGTAGATTTGCGCTGTTTAGTGTCATTATGCTACCAACTACCCATACCCATGGCCTTAGCATCCATGCCACCCATGCTGCCAGCTGCCACACTTCCAAGCCTCGTCCTTCACGGATGTGCTTTTACCGGGCGAAACGAAATGGAACATGCGGATCGTTTATTAAACATTAAAGTATAAACTGTCGATCATGTACCGATCCTGGACTGGACAAAGTCAGGTCAACACAGATGTCAAGCCCGCAACTAAAGTCGATATTGTCGAGGCTTGCCGTGCATATGGTGGATCAACGATGAACGTGACGGACAATGATGACTGACAATGACATTACCTCTAGATGAAGTGAGTAATCTGGATAACCTCGATTTGCTAGAAAGGTCTCGATTTCTCTTAGCCGGAACAGAGTTTCCCGCGTGGGTGCTCCTCTTTGTCCTTGTATTGACTGCGGCTAGCCTCTGGACAGGCTTGTCTACCCGGATGAGCTGCTCGCCGGGCCGTGACAGGCAGTGATGTTCAGTGAGTTTAGTGTTTCTCAGTTACTGTAATATGACTTACTGGAAGGGCAGCTGTTCCGGCCCGGAAGTTGACGCAGTCATGATGTCTTAATACTAAATGCCTTTGCTCATTTCATGATGCGAGGAGGTAAAAGTGCGAGGAAAGCGGAGAAACTTTAAAATAATAACGGGATGTGAAAATAGAAAAGGGAAAAAAAAAGGTAGAGATATTTAGAAACAATAAAAACAAATGACTACATAACGTAGGATTATCCCTTTAGTTCTGACCAAACAACAGTAAGACAATACGTGCCCCAACGTATGCCAAATCCTACACGCACACAGCGCCAAGCTATTTATATCTTTCTCCAATCGGCCGTCTCACTGCGGCTCACAAATCTAAATCTCCATAGAAGAAGAGGATGAGAGACAAGCTTTTAGACGCGCAGACCTCCATGTGAGGGTGGCCTGTTTCATATGCACTTCATGTACTCTGTGTTGTTGATGATTTTGGTGTCAAGGACTCTATCAGCTTATCGTGGTTCAAGAGCATTTCCATGATGAACTGACTCACATCTCAATTTTTCTTAGGATATGCTAATCGGAATATGGCTACTTGTAGTTTCTGAGACGAATTGCAGAAAGTGTAGTTGTCAAGCGACATGAAGAAGCAATAATGAACATCGTAAATGCCGCTCAGACGGCTGCTATGATACAGGCAGGCGGTAATCACAATCGTAGGAGAAGATAATTAAAATTACATAGTTTGACTGGAAATAAACACATTAAGGTATGTGGCAATGCTTGGGTTTTCGATGGCGTTAAGCGCCGGACCTACAATAAATGATGCAAGGCTGAGCTGCGGCTATGATGCTACTTGCGAATGAACTACTCTTCAAATGCTGGGGTTGAGGGTTGAGGACGACAGTACTTTTCACGAAAATTGTTTGAGTGGAATTTAATATTAGATCTTTTGAGTGATTTCTAGTTTATCGCCATTACAACGGCACATTCAACGAATCAACATATCATACAAATAATACAAACAGTGCAGAACAAAATACCATTGCAGCAAAATACAAATCACCCAAAATCTAATCAGCGGTGCCCTGACACAAAAGAGGCCATTTATTTAAGCTGTGGCTTGTTGGGGCCTGGCCGACCCGGCGTTGGCTCCTTCGGATACGGATTTTTGATTGGTTTCTTGAGCTTGCGGTAGTTGCTTTTCGAGCCGCCCGAGCAGCAATCGTTGCTGTCGCACTTGTGATGGTTTACGAGACCGTCAGAGCGGACCTCCGGGCTGCAGTCGGGGCAGATCTTTGACTGCATTGTTTTGTAAGTGAGCTGAGAGGAAGAAATTGAGTACTGTGTGATTCCGTGAAAAGCGTGATATCTGAAAGATATCAGAAGATGATGTAGTAATAAAAATAACAACAAAACTTTGCCCGCGCGACAGGGCCTTATATACACCCCGGATAAAACGAGACTGAAACAATGTAAAGCAGTGATCGAGTAATGAGAAGGTAAGCCGGCACCTCGTCATAAGCTGCATTCTACTTGCTCAATGGCCACCCCGTTGCTCCGTGCTTGGCTAGCTCACTAGTCGTCCACTCCCAGAGCTTGTCAATATGACCTTGGTCGGCAGACACGCCCTTGTAGGTGTGCAGCTTGCCCACAGGAAAGTAAAATGCGCCCGACTTCACCTCGTCAGCCGGCGCAGTGGCACACCACAGCTGTGTCTTGGCTCCCTCGTCGATGCCAATCATTAATGGAATCACTAGATAGCGTAGGAAAAAACTTAAGAGGCTGCCACCGCTTTTGTCCCAAATGTCCGACCTGACAACTCCCGGGTGCACGGCCGTGACTGACAAGGTGGGATACAGCTTGGCCAGCTTTCGCGCGAAGAGTGCATTCGCTAGCTTGGACTGCCCGTACAGCGCAAAGGGCATGTAGTCACCTGTGTGGTGAAGACTTGCATAGTCAATACCGTCCTTGGGAAGGATGGGGAGGAAGGATGCATTGGAGGACACAACGACGACACGAACGTCTGGCTGAATCGTCTGTGTCTGAAGTAGAGTTGGTAGGAGAAGCTGTGTCAGGAGAGCATGGCCCATGTGGTTGGTACCAAACTGTAGCTCGTAGCCCTCCTTTGAGAGCGCGGGAGCTGTGCTGGCGATTCCGGCGTTGAGGAAGAGCAGGTCCAGACGCGACTCCTGGGCCGCAAAAAATAAGACACACTGCCGGACGCTTTCAAACGACGAAAGGTCGAGATCAAGGAGGACAATACCCCCGTAGCCAGTTTCCTTTTCAATTTCCTCAACCGCTGCCAAAGCAGCCTCTCGCCTCCGCGCGGCAAGGTAGATCTTGGCCGGATTGTGGTACGCGAGCGCGAGAACGGTGCTCTTGCCGACACCTGCATTGCCGCCGGTTACCAGCACCACCTTGCCGGAAAGGTCTGGGATATCTCTGCGAGGCTCGAAAGGCATATTGATTAGTTGCAGTGATTGTGGGTGTTTTTGATTAATACGAAACTGAGAGGACAAGACACGACGAGGTTGCAGCAAGGGGTTCTTCTACCCTTCTATACATAGTGCAGACAAATCCGACTCAGTGCCACTGGCTGGGTTTGACACATATCTTCGATCTTTGAGAATGAAATTGATAATCGCCGATTGCTTTGTGCGGACGCGGTAGCAACGGGCTTTCTAGACCGGGGACTAACACGACATTAGCGCCGGGGCTGCTTTGTGAGCTGAAAAGGCTTGGCGTCGGTGAATTTTGGCCGATGGGCATAGCCACTTATTAGGCCGTAGACCACAATTTCGGGTTCCAGTGCTCAGCTCCTAGACCTGCTACAACAATCTACTCCGTGTAACACTTTATGTCCAATACTATCTACCCTTCCCATAATCCACAATACGCAATACACACAATGTCATCTTTAAGCCGTGCTTGCAAAGGGTGCAGCCAGCTCAAGGTGCGATGCCATCCCAGCGCAGCGGACCCCAATACGTGCGAGCGGTGTTTGTTGGGCGGTCGCACGTGTGTGCCGGCAGATAAGCGCCGACGACCACGCGACCGCATTGCCGAGCTTGAGGCGCAGGTCGCCGCCCTTAGCAAAGCCCTGGAGCAGCAAATGCTGTCATCCGCTGAATCTGCTAATGCGGCACGGGAGCAGGGCTCAATCCCGATCGCAGCAGCGAAAAAGGAAAAACATTTGCCGGTCGAGAACGTCTACTCCTTTGACAGAGGGAGCGAGGCCCTGCCCGCCGGCGAGGCGACCCTCAAATTTCTCGACGAGCGCGTTTCTTTGAGTTCACAGCAAGAAGCACTCGACGTCTATCGCCACCGCTGCCAGAATATGGTACCCTGCTTGGCCAGTGGAACCGATCTGGCCAGCCTCCGTCGCGACAACCCCATACTATTGTTCACCATAACTATGTTTTCTTCAGCCTCACCAGTTTCGTCTGGGGATGTACGAAGACAACTTCTGCAAGAAGTGACATGCATGTTCGCCGCCGAGATAATTGCACAGCCCGGCGAGAGGCCAGAGATAGTATGGGCGCTGCTGGTCTCATGCTTTTGGTTCCGCGCACGGCCTGGCGGCGCGAAAATCACAGTGCACCAGCTCGCAAAAATGTCCAACAGCCTTGCCAACCAGCTCCGCGTCACCGGACCCAACGTTTCAAGAGACTCGCGGCTTGCGTGCCTGGCATCCTTCATCGCGGCATCCAGTCTTGCCATTGGAGTTCGGCGGCCGGACCCCAATGCAACATGGACGACCCGGCACGACGCTTGCTTGAATGGATTGTCCAGTGCATCGCTACCAGAAGATGAGATCTTCCTTTGTATTGTACGTGGCGAGCGACTCTGCCATCGCGTGACAGAAGCAGTCCACCTCTGTGACCCTTCATACCACTGGGACCTCGCTGTCGATACATCAAACCGACGACGAACAGTAGCCGATATGCAAATCGAGATTGACGACTGGACAGCCACGTCACGTCGCAGGGCCGATCACAAGTATCTCTTGTTTTATCGCTATGCCGCCTTGATTTACCTCCACGAGCCAGTGCTGCACACACCAACCAACAAGATGACGTTTGGCGCACCCTTTCGCACTGAAAAGATGGCCGAGACCGACTTTGCACGACCGGCACCGGATTCCATTTCGGGAGGACACGTCAACGCACTCTATGCCTTGCGGGATGCGTGTCATTCTATGCTTGACCTTGCTACAGGCGATACCGATGTCACTCGCTTCCTTGCTGATAGTCCTCTTCCCTACGTGGCCAAGGTGTTTCATGCCGCGCTGGTCCTGGCCAAACTGCACATTGCCGTCACGGGTTCGGGCAACACATATGGGGCCGTTCTGTGTCCAGAGGAACTCCGACTCGCCCAGTACCCCGACAAGATCGCCAATGTGGCTGCGATCTGTGAACAGTTCAACCCAGGCGCCTTCAACGGGCGTATCTTTACATGTTGTTCCGGCTTGGGAGATTGGCTGAGGACCTATGATGCAAAACTCAACTCGCCCTTGTCACTGTCACAGCCGACGTTGCCACCGGCCGACGGCACTCCTTTGAGTGGCGGGCAATGGACAGGAGAGCTGACTGGACAAGTGATCGATCTGCCTGAGATCTACGGACCACTAGCAACTGATGACCTGGCCTTGCACCTCACGGCCTATGACTACCACGGCTTTGGCATGGACGACGTGGAGTGGCAGCTATTAGACAAGTATCTCGAAGACCCTAACAATGCCGTCACTGGGTAATCTCATAGTTTTCTAGTCAATGAATCTTTTCATAACTCCGGCTGCCACCGCCTTACAGCCATCTTGACATACAACTGCAACCTATGAGCTGATAAACATCAATATCAACCGAAACGAAGAACTCATACGGAGCCGCAGCTGCCGCTGTCGGGGTGAGTTTACCAGTTTTATGAGGTAGACTGACACGGCCTCGCAGTCTACCGCCAAAAGACCGGACGACCCGTTAAGAGCGCCTCCATAAGAATAGCCGTTCCTCAATAAATATTAGAACACCTTTACAGTGTATTTAAGAGTGAACGTCGGCATCGGGTAAAGAGTCAAGAAAGTCCTGGATCTAAGCAACATACGTAAACATGGTCTATCTCGCTTCTTTTTCCTTAGTTTGTGTAACGTTGTGGTATATAATTTGTTGCCATTAATATCGTGGTAGAGGTGACGAAACCATGTGACCGAGGGTGTCCAAGGGTGTCCCTGATATTAGTCTTGACAGCACTACTCGTCCAAACACACCTTGTGGCACAGGAGAGTGGTACATCGCCAGGTCACTGGGCAACTACAGGCACATCTTCGACGACCCGGAGGAGGGCCAAGTCGGAGCCATTATGTCAATTGCAGAGAACGGAGAGCGCATCACATATCACACGACTCCAGGCTGAACAATAGCCTCGTGAGTGAAATTGAGACGCAGCTGACCCGTGACCCGGCAGGTGCTGCGATGCATGAGAGTAATGTGCTTACCAGAGATTAGGCCATAGGCCGAAAAGCCGAGCCCGTGAGAGGTGATTCCGTGACTTTGAGCAGTGTTAATAGTAATAGATGCCGTGTACCCGTTTTGTGAGGAGCCCGGGCGTAATCATGCCCAAGCCGGGATATAAGCAGGTTACACTGGGACGTGCATAACTGACTCGGAGCTCCGAGGTTGGTCGAGCTGTTGGATGCTTTGTAATGTGCCAGTGAAGATCTGGGTAAGCCGGCAATTCAAAAAGACATGGTGCCACAGCCGTGTTAAAGCTTAGACAGATATGTGTATATCCGGCAGTGAGTATTGAATTGAATTGCACGTTCAAGTCGCAATTTTGCGTATGCCATAACGAGTAGCTCAACAATGGGCGGCAGCGAGTGCGAGAAGCGTTGGTTGGGCTTAGACTCGTACATACGACAGGCCCCGGAAGCAGCCATCCGCGATTTTGAACGGCGGTACTTGTAACGCGGCTCGCGTCATCGTGGATTTAGATCGTATTTTCTTTCTTTCTTTTTTTTTTGCCAAAAAAGTAAAGAGTAAAGACCGATAAAAAGAATCACCAAAGCTCGTGGGGTGTACAGGAAAAATATATGAATGCTGCAACGAAAGCAGATGCCCATCGGCAACATGAGAAAGGTTGCCTTCATGGCGGAGCACCTCCGGCATAGGGCCGCTAATGAAACAGAATTAACTTAAACAATGACGAAGATCAACCCATAGAGCCATGTACTTTGTAGAAGAAGACAGCGGAAAGCCGTTGGTAGCGGCGGATATAATTAAAAAAAACTCTTGGCCCTTACTATCAGGGACCTCCAACGACCTTCTTGATAGACCTCTGCTTTTGCTCATTATTTTTCTTTCAATAATCTCCTATCTCTGCAGGGCAACTACATCTTTGGCCGACGTCTACCACAAGTCGTTCGAATCCCATAAAAGGACACGAGAGAGGGCGAGGCGCATATTAAGACCAGTTCCCGCCTGCCATGATCCCGCAAACTCTTGCCACCCCCCGCACGTTCGAATCAATATGACAACAGAAAAGAGGGAATCGGTTGCGAATGACAGCCCTGTCGGCACTGCAAACCTACCTGCTGCAGATGATCTTGAAAAAGGCCAGCAGCAGCCATCACATACACCATCACGCACATCAACATCATCATTAGATGCACGCCAGCCCCAGCAAGTACCACCGCCAGCACAAACGCCAGCACAAAATGCACTGTCTCGCGCACTATCAGCAGCCTCCTCTGGTTTGCAGCGCCGCCCGACTCGTGCACGTACCGACATGGACCCCGGCTTTCTCGTCAAGTTTGGCGGCGCCGACGACAAAGACGACCCGCATAATCTGCCGCCGCTGACAAAGTGCTGCTTCACTCTCATTCTCGGGTTGCTGGCTTTCACCGGCTCGCTCGGGTCCTCCATTGTGACACCCGCCGAGACGCTCATTGCAGCCGACCTCGGCATGTCGCACGAAGAGACGGTACTGCTGCTTGCCCTGTTTGTGCTCGGCTTTGCCCTCGGTCCCATGCTGTGGGCACCCGTCAGTGAAGCCTACGGCCGCCGCTGGTCTATGCTGCCGGCCGTCCTTATCCTTGGGCTGTTCAGTATAGGCTCGGCCACGAGCAAGACTAAGGGTGCACTGCTGGCGACGCGTTTCATTGGCGGCGTGTTCGGCTCAGCGCCCATTAGCAATGTGTCGGCGGCGCTCGGAGACATATTTCCTCCCAAGACGCGCGGTGTTGCCATGGCATTTTACTCGGTGTGTGTCGTCGGTGGACCGTGTCTTGGCCCCGTTGTCGGTGCCGCCATTGCGTACAATCCGCACCTTGGCTGGCGCTGGAACCTGTATATCGAAGCGTTCATTGCATTCTTTAGCTGTGCCATTGCATTTGTTTTCTTGCCAGAGACATACGGCCCTGTCTTGCTGGAACGCAAGGCAGCACGGCTTCGGGCTGAGATGGGCGAGCAGCGGTACTGGCACCCACACGAGTTTGAGCGCGTGACACTCGAGACGGTCATCACCAAGCATTTAAGTCGACCACTGCGCATGTTCTTTACCGAGCCCATTGTGGCATGTGTTGCATTATACGCGTCGTTTGTCTACGGCCTCATCTTTATGGTGCTCGAGGTGTACCCGATTGTCTTCCGAGACCACCGGCACTGGGGTCCCATCACATCCAACTTGCCTTTCCTAGCCCTTTTTATCGGCGCACTGTTTGCCGTGTGCATAAATATCGCCAATCAGCCGCTCTACATGCGCGCCGTCGAGCGCCAGGGAAACGGCAAGGCGGTCCCCGAGGCGCGACTCCCACCCATCGTCCTGGGTGGTACGTTCTTCGCGATAGGATTTTTTTGGTACGGCTGGACAGCCGACCCGCGCTTCCACTGGGCGATACCAACGGTCGCGGGCGGCTTTATCGGGTGCGGTTTTAACATTGTATTCCAGCAGTGCCTTAACTATCTCGTGGATTCGTACGGCAAGTATGCAGCCAGTGCGACGTCGGCCAACACCATCTTGCGATCATTTCTTGCGTGCGGTCTGCCTCTTGCGGCCAAGCCCATGTTCAACAACCTCGGAGTCGGCCCAGCGGCGAGTATTCTTGGAGGTGTTTCGGTTCTTGCGTTGCCATTACCGCTCATATTCATGCGGTATGGTCCCAAATTGCGGCAGAGGTCAACGTTTGTTGACTAGATGATGGTGGACTCTCGGCTGTGTTTGAAGTAGAGGTATCAACTTATGGTCACAAAGTAAAGCAATGTAATAAATACAATGAAAATAGGACAGTTAAACAGAATCAAAACACGCTATGCATCAAACTCATCTCACTCATCTCGCCGTCACACCGCTTTGACCCTTGGAGACACTATCTCTTGAAAAGGACCTGTGTCGGAGGGAAGAGTGCGAGCCCATCTTCGATCAGGCTGGTGCGGACCATGCGCAACTCGCCGCGATCTTTCATGGCGACTGTCCACAGCACACAGCCGCAGTTGCCGCAAAAGTGCTTCTCTTTGGGCTGTCCGCTCTCGGTGCCATCCTTGATGGTGTAGATCTTCCACAGACTGAGGGGGTCTGCCACAACGACATCGCGGATGTGGTACTCGGCCATCTTCATTACTTTGTTAGTATGCATAGCAAGCCATCAGTTGAGAGTGAAAGGAGGATTGCCTACAGTCTGGTAGTCACTTCCGCCGTTCTTCTGGCAGTCGGTACAGTGGCATTGGATGACCACCCGTGGTCGCCGTGTCAGCGTGTACTGAATGCCGCCACAGATGCAGCGGCCTTTGAAGGGTGGCTCAGGCAGAGGCATCTCTTGCGTGTGATATTTGATTGTAATTTGTAGCGGTATGTTTTGGATTTTTTTATTGTTATTTTCGGTATTATCAAAAAGTAAACAAGGGATTAAGCCGTTGAGCCGCGAGCCGTTGTAGAACTCAGGCTCCAGGCTCCAGCTGCCAGGTGGGATGTGGAAAAAGGAGTGATTGGCAGCACTCTCTGAAGGAACAAAAAAATCGAATTTATTATCTGACCAAGCAAATCTGAGCGAAAGCCGCATTCACAAATCAGAGGGCCCACAGCGCTTGACGCGCCGAATCCTCCTCACGTCTTACCTGTGTACTCTCTGCTGACTTTTACATGACTCTTTTCAGAGCTCTCTTTTTATTTCTGGATAAACATTATAAACATCCGAAGCCAAAGTGCATATGCAGCATGCCCCAATATATATGAAATATACAACATAAAGGCAAAACACATCCAACAATCTTTCATCATCCTGGCAAGGGCGAATCGGCCAGGAGGTACGGCATCGCCTCAGTTGGATAACGGGCACCCACGACCTCTGTGGCGTCCACGGCCGCCCGGACCTGCTTGCTCTCTTCGCCGCTCAATTCGATAACGAGCGCTCCCATGTTCTCGTCATAGTGCGTGGCCTGCTTTGTGCCGGGGATGGGGATCACCATCTCCCATTGCCGCAGCAGCCATGCCAGGCACAACTGTCCAGCCGTCACGCCATTTGCCATTGCCAGTGATCCAATTTTGTTGGATAGCTGCATGTTCTTGGCGAAGTTCTCTTCACTAAAACGCGGCAGCATATGCCGGAAGTCACTTTGTTCAAAGTCGTCGAGTGATCGGTATTGGCCAGTCAACATCCCACGGCCCAGCGGCGAGTATGCGACGACGGCGATGCCAAGTTCCTTGCACATTCTTAGTAGCCCAATCTCTGGCCTTTCAATGTCGGTAAAGAACGCGCTGTACTCAATCTGAAATGCAGAAATGGGGTGTACTTTGTGGGCACGCCGCAGAGTCGTTGCTGATACCTCGGAAAGGCCGATATGCCGAATCTTGCCGGCGTCCTTCAGTTCCACAAGAGCGGCTATGGTCTCTTCGATGGGCGTGACACCGTCGATGCGGTGCACGTAATAGAGGTCGATTGAATCGACACCCAG
Organism: Ophiostoma cf. undulatum; assembly: GCA_022392935.1. Classification (NCBI taxonomy): domain Eukaryota; kingdom Fungi; phylum Ascomycota; class Sordariomycetes; order Ophiostomatales; family Ophiostomataceae; genus Ophiostoma; species Ophiostoma cf. undulatum. Next base: position 324,545 of record JAKRGL010000039.1, read on the forward strand.
GCGAGCAAGGCTGCTGGCAACGGCTTCATATACGTAGGGGATGTCAGAGCGAACGCCTGCTGACGTGCAGCCGAATTTTGTGGCCAAAAAGATGTCACGACGGCGGCCGGGGTGCAGCTTAAACCACTTGCCGAGTAGGTCTTCACTGTCGCCGTACATGTCGGCAGTATCCCAGAAACGATTGCCTGAGGCGTAGACATGGTCGAGAAAGACAAAGCGCTCGGTGTCGCTCTGGGGTGTGCCGTAGAAGTCGCTTAGGCCCATGAGCCCGAGCCCGATGGACGTAACCCGAGGGCCATCCTTGCCGAGCTGGCGGGTAGGAAGGGACATTGTTATCTGATATACATGTATTTAGGAAGGGGAACGGGAAATATTCATATTCATACTTGAAGAGGCCCATGGCAAGTGATAAGGTCCTTGGTGCATCTATTGGCCCTTTGCGGTGCCCTTTATCTCTCGCCACTACTAGAAGCCTGCAACATGAGGGAGATACCCAGCTCGCAACCGATACGGCCTGTATGTTCAGCCGTCCCGCGTCTGTCCAACTCATATGCACTCTCGGAAATAACGGAAAAGGCAACCTCTTTTTCACTTCTCAGACAACTTTGACAAGGCCTGTTAAATACATGTGACGTAAATCTCCTTTTCAACTGGGAGTGAAATAGAAGTCCCGGGCCTCCAGATCGTGGACCGGCAGACCGCCAGTATGGTGTCGGCTTTGGGAGTGTTTCCTGGCCCGTATTCCGACGCTTGATTATACTTCTAAAATTATTATTATTTTATCAATTCTACTTCATTCTGAAATGTACACACTGTGTCTGGTCTGCTCTAGATGTCAGAATATGGGCATGCAGAATACCTATAGCATTTATTGATTGCCCTGAACCTCTCCCGGAGATACACAACATCGACATCACCGAGCACCGCCTTATCGGCGCTGTGCACGGCCGTCCTCCGCCACCACTGGCTTGCTTAGCTATGGCCAGTATCTCCTCTTTCCGTATATTATATAATAGCGTGCGCTGCTGCTGAATCCAGCACAGCTCGACAATATCGGCGTCATCGAAGATGGCCTGACTGGAGTCATGACAGTCCAAGGTTTCTTTGATGAAAGTGCTAAAAGTTGTCAAATCGCGGGTACTTGGGCCAGTGTGGGGCTCAGATACGGCGTGGGTGGCTTTGTTGCTTGTCTTCTTCGTGAATTGTAGGTTGTTCTTGGTACACAGACTGTCTTTCAGAGATACATAGACATTGAAAGCCCGTAGGCAGCCGAATAAACGGACGCCTTTTTATCGGGCACCGATTCAGAAGGTTATCGCAAATGTGCCTATCAACAACTTGAATATCTATGGTGGAGTGATAAAAAGAGAGTAAGAACATAGGGGAAAAGCCAAAAGACAACAGCGAAACAAATCTATATATTCCAGCGCAACCGATCGCAAGCCTATGTAAACAATATTGAATAAAACAAACAGCAGAACATATTAGACAAATTGTACAATGTCACTGTAGAGACTGATCATCCTCTCCAATACGTCCTGGCCCTGCTTGTGTTTCAGTGCATCCAGCCCCTCGCCGTCACCTGGGAGAGCCAGTACACTTGGGTGAAAGACAGCTGCCAGGCTCGATGCCGGCATGCGTGTCGTCTCAGCGTGTACTGCAAATGTTGCCAGCAGATCCAGGAGGTACAGCAGCAGGTGTCGGTTGGCTGTGGGAAGCGATTTGATGAGGGCTGCATATGCTTCTGCCTGCTCGGGTGTGACTGTGATGGCAACAGGTGCTGTAGGCGTTGCTGGTGTTGTCGGAGTCCGTGGCGTCGTTGGTGATATCGGCAACGTGGTCAGCATCGGCAGGGTAGGTGATGTGGGTGAGACTGGTGTTTTCGGCTCGTTTGCGTTTGCGTTGGGCAGGATTGGCTGTGCTGAGTGGGTGGCTTGAGTGTGTGTCCCATTTGCAGCCGTCACCGTCATTGGGCCCTTGTCGGCCGGAATGTCGCCAGGCACAGCTTGTATAAAGTTCTTGTAAAAAGATGGCGGGATCACAGGTTCTGGCAGTCGTGTCAGGTATCGGCGCAGGAGGTCTGCAACATCTTCGATTGTGTATGGCTCCCAGTCGCTGCCGGAGATGCCTCTGCCATAGTCGCGTCCAGGATCGTCAAACACCTCCTGGAGCTCGGCGATGCGACGGGCAGCACCGGGTTTGCGGAAAATTCCTTCGCTGTTAAGGCCTTTTAATTAGCTTGTCCCGCACTTGCCATCTGATATTCCTTTATATAATCATACCAACATCTCGCAGTCGCGATACGCATTTATCGACGACGACAGGCACGATGACGTCATCACTAGCGCTGAAGTTTGCGCTGTCTATGGGTCCAGTAAGCCCTGTAGCCCCTGTAGCCCCTGGGGGCTCCGTAGGGGTAGGAGTTTGGTTGACAAGCGCATCTTTTGTCAGAGAAACGTGCGATCCGGCGTAATCGAGACTATTAGCGAGGGGGATCGAGAAGACGAGTGCAGGCGGTTCTGTAGGGTTAGATTACAGCCGAATTGATGACGCAGACATGAGTATGCGCTTAAAGTGAGGATGAAGACTCACTCCGTGCGTTGGACAGCCGGTGCTTGATGAAGCTTCTCATGGTATCGGTAGTATGTAGGTAGGATGGGCAGCGGTTACTAATGGTCAAGAGGAGCTGACTGTCAAATTGAAACTACAAAAGGTTGATGAGAAGCAAGAGAAAAAGGTTTGAAAACCAAAAGGTGTAACTACATACAGGTGAAGCTGAACGGCATGAGACAGAGCTATCTGGAATGCAAGAGACTACGACTATCTTAAAATAGAACAGGCCCAGATCTTGGTCCACGACGCCGAAGGCCCTGATTTGCTCTTCTTTGCCCTTCTCTGCATCTTACGTTGTCTCATTCAGCCCCCCCAACCACAGGGTACAAATAGCAATACTCATTGAGCCACCAGTGGGAAATGTACGAACTAGAGGATAAACGTGAAGCGAAAAGCAAAAAGCAAAAAGCAGCAGGCAGGGTGTAAAATTCAAACCTTGGAGTGAGACTCTGCCTGCAGGATTTCTGTCACATTTGCCCACGTAGTAGGCTGAGCTGGTGGAAAAGACGGGGGAAGAGGAAAACGCAAAGGGCAAACGATAAGAGATAAAAAGAATATCATTGGATCAAACTGGCAAAAGGACCAACTACATAGTAGCTCGGCCGACGTTTAGAATGCTGTCAACATATTCAGCTGTTATCGCTCTTTGTTCACCCCGATCGCAAGTACGTTCACTATCAGATTTTCCATCAACATTCCTTCCCATAAATAAGTTTCATAGTTAGCCTATCGTCGGGGTAGCCACGACGGAATCGTAAACAAACGAGCCGGGTTTCTTCCTCTAGGCAATTCCCGTGTCATTGCGACTGCGATGAGCTTCGGCGAATGAGTAGATGGCGCTGTAGTCGCGGCACTGGTGTGTCACTCCCCATCCGTCCACACCGCGCACCGTCTTTGGCACGCCATTTTCGGTCACAGTGCGTGCTTTTTCGAGGGTGGTGTCGCCGTGGCATATCAGTGTCTGCCGCAAATAGTCGAAGCAGTGGTAGATGTGCTCGTCTGACACATGGTCTTCGCCGAGCGCGAAACGAAGATATTCGCTATCACTGCCGCCCTCGTACCAGTCCTGCAGCCTCGACATCTTTGATTTGATAGCAGCCAGGCAGTGCAGCTGATGGAACATGGCAATGGTATACTCTTCTGCAAGCGTGCTACCAGTGTTGTGCAGGGGAAAGCCGCCGGACAGCTTCCACCGTGCCGGGTTGTCTACTTTGATATGACCTTTGCCCATCGGCGCAAGCATGTTCCATGGCGTGTCGATCTCATCTGGGCCAAACGGGTCGACATTGTAAGTTGCGTCTGGGTTGAATATGGTATTTTTCGCAGGTACTACAAAGTTAATACACCGCACAGGTAAACAAGATAATGCGTGTATTTAATCGACATACTGTCTCCAAGCATGGCATGTGCAGGGCTCGCGCCGAGATGGTCCGTCTTTGGAGACGACACAATCCATACTGCTAAAACCATTCCCGCGCCGAGCAAAGCATACAGCACACTCGCCGATATGCGGTTCTGGGACGGGTTAGAACGCGTAGGTGCATCTCCTTCGCTGTGTAGAAACGCAGCCGACTCTGAGTCTGTGGGTTCAGGTTGCCTCATGATTGAGTAGAGATTGTGCGTACAGCATGCGTTGCGATTATTGAGAGGATGCCTTGAGCTTTTTGCATAAAATCGAGAGATGCAGGATTCGAGTGTCGTGGCATGGCTGTGTTTAGGCAAAATGCTCTTTTCCGGGCAATCAGCCGGTGAACTCCGGGAACATGGATGAATCAACAGTTGACAGAAAGTCATCCCACTGGAAACTGTTGATGTTGTCGAGTCCCTCGAAGTTGAATGACAGCGGGTTATCCAGAGGCATATCTTCTACACCAAAATCGGCCACAGGGGCCACAAAAGGCTCAACCACGGTAGCCTCACGCACACCAGGCTTCTGTTCCGGGGCGGCAGGTGTTTCAGGAGGCAGCCGGAGCACGCCATTCGACAACAGTTGCGGCCGATGCTTGGCCACAAACTGCATCAGCGTCGAGTAGAGCTCGGCCGCTGCAGGCGACTGGCTGCTAGCATTAGCAACAATGCGTAGTGCCTCGACGGCCTCGCCGTGTTGTTTCAACAAGTCTTCTTGCATCTCTGCATTGTTGCCCTGCGGACTGACAACACACAAATCAATCATCAGGACGATGCTCGCCAAAAAGATTCCATAGAGAATGCACGACAGTCGGCTCTTAACGATGGGGTGGCTGCCAGACCGACGCTTGAGTTTGGTGCCCGCGCGGATTATTTGCCGTGCTGCTTCGATACAAATGCGGCGCGACGTTTCCGATGCGGAAGGCATGGCTGATGCAGCTGACGACAAAGACGTTGGCACCGCAGGGGCGCAGACGTGTGCAGCCGCCGTGGTCGCCGGGCCGTTGGGACAGCAAGTCTCATGGCGCCAAGATGCCAGGTATGACAGATGCAGTTTGCATCGCTGCGTGTAAATATGCGAATGGATCATGTATGCCGGGATGAATCGGTCGTCGGGAATGTTGAGATTTTCCTCGTCGAAGGTGTCGAGGCGGAAGAAACCAGGCATTTCACGAAGCATAGCGTCCAGCTCAGCATCCGACACTGTATCCAAATGAGGCGAAAACCCAGGCATTCCTACAGAAGCATACGGCCGCGAGATCATGGGCATGCGATCGACGATGCCGCGTGCAATCTTGGCAAGACGGATCCGTTGCAGGCAGTAGGACATGTCGGTGGCCTGGCTCAGGGGACGGTTGGCTGGCTCACCACCGTCTGTTGTTAGCTCAATGTCGTCAATGTTCCGAGGCTCGTTGACGCGCATCAAATGGGGGTGCACCTGGTACACGCCCACGCCTCCGCCGCCATATCTTTCTGCCAAAAGCCAGTCTGTCGAAGCCATGTACCACCAAACACGGCGACCAAGTTCACGCTCAATGGGTGTCCATGTAGACGTCAGTGTACTCGCCTCGAGGTCGATACAGTGCAAGCCGAGCTCACGGCCAAGCATAAGGCCATTGTTGATGAGATAGCGATACCGAAAAGCAACGCCCTCGACATTGCTTATCAGGAATGACAGTGTGATAATGCCCTGGATAGCAACCAGGTTGGGCGGCGCTGGTCCGCGGAGCAAGGCGTCCAGTACATGGAGCGAGGCTTGGATCCATAGTGGCGTCTGGCGTGTACCTTCTGCCCTGGATATAAATATGCCATCGTGCTGGTTGTTGGGTGGACTATACAGATACGTGCCTGTTGCCACGATCGCCAGCAGCAAAAGTGCTTCGCCCAGCGGGATCGGCTCTCCTTGCTCGATATGGTCGTAGATGCTGCGAATCTGGCCGTGCAGCGACGGGTGGTGCACAATATGGTGCAAGTAGCTCACGCTGTTCAGAAATGTGTCGGCTAGAACCATGGCTTCGTTGAACTCGGGCAGGTAGATACACCGTGTCGGCGCCCGCAGCCGGTCATCGACCACATTGTAGGTGTACTCGGGTGCCGATGGGATCGCCAGAATCCGCTCCACCTTGAACAGGAGATCGGCATTGCTGTTGCGAGCTTGGGGCATCATGTAGAGGCCCTTGCCCATGGAAACGCGGTCTAGGTGCGTGACCACCGTGCAAATATGGCCCAGGTGGTCTGGCGGGGTCTGAGCCGGCGTTGCAACCGATGCCGCCTGGGTCGATTCCGGACTATACGGCACCGCCGTGCTTGCCAAGCGCGTCGTGGTCGCTCTGTGTGCCGTCCCATACGCTGCTCCATGCCCATGCCCTTGCCCATGAGACGCCGTTGCCCGTATTTCATCTGATGCCAGCCGCCGCTCCAAGTCCTCGGCCAATTGTTTCAGTCTCTGTACCTCGCCCAGGAGATCACTTGGAGGCGCTTGTGGCGGCTGATAATTTGGGGGCACGGCGGCCCCAGCTCCCAGTCCAGTGCTGGTTTCCGCGTCGTGTCCAGCATCACGATTCGGTACATTCCCGCCCCCATCTGCATTCAAGACACATGTCTTTCCTCTCGATACACAGTTGATACAAGGCAGTGGTCTGCTGCATCGAAGCTTGCGCACCCGGCAAAAGTCGCACGAGTAGTGGCCTTTGGTGCGGCCAAGACGTGGCATCGTTGACTTTCAGCGGGCGGCAGGCCAGTTCTAGGCAGTTCAGGAGATAATTAGAACTATTCTCGCAGCGCCAAGTGTGCCAACAAACTCCCACGGAATGCAAAGTATATGCCAGCAATGTAATTTTGCGAGTGTATGGTGTGTCTGTGACGTTCAGAGCCGTACACCATCTTGTGTTTGATCCGCGGAGCAAACGGAAGCGCCGGATTTTCCGTGGGTACGTGTAAGAGATAATTAGTCATCGGTTCGATGTTATGATTATATAATCTTGTTTTTATCTCTTGAATCTCACTATTAATTCTACGAATAGCAACATACGTTATTGTTCCCTTCGCTTTAGGATTGTTTCGTTATTTGTTTGATATTTTCTATCAGTTTTTCAGTACAGGTGATGTTTTTAATTATTTATTAAAGTATGTGAAGCATCAATATAATGTGTCAGTTTTTCATAAATTATTTTGACTCCAAATTATTTCCAAGTCAGTGAATTTTAATTCCGCTTAGGACCAACTTTAGATAAGAAAATAAGGTTTCCTTCACTGTAGCGAGGGTTGACAGTCAACTAGGTGGGAATACACACGATCAGAGGCATTTCGTAACTGTTTGGCAGTCTGACGTGCTGATATATTTAGACAGCCTCATCCATGATGTAAGGAACTGATATATCCGAGGAAGAACGGCCTGTCACCGCCATCTCTTGTATTGTGGGCTATGGAAGCTGTCTTTGTTATAATTTACTCCACATGCCGGCTAGATCGATTCGAGCTGATTCGGGTTTCTCGCCATCATGACGAAGCCCCGTTTCACATATTCCTTTCCAGCTGAAAGAGCCACGAAGAGGACCAGCCATCCTCGGCCTGCATGCATCTATTGTATGTATTGTCAATCACATTGTCCCCTTCATCGACACTCTATCTCAGTAGACCACATAAGCATACAAGTAGCATGAGTGTCGGTTACGGAGCATGGGCCACTTGGCGTCGTCGATCAAGACCGCTTGAGGACTAATCAGACTTAAGAGCTGTCTCGTGTCGGGTCAGCCACCTTCAATCCAGGCTCAAGGAAACTTGGTGTTGGCTGTGAGTGTACGTATGCCTTTAGCATCGTGCACAATATGGGGTAAAGGTACTTTTATACCCAATGCCAGCAGTGCATGACATCAGCTTCCAGACCGCAGTAGGCGGACAGCTCAGACTTGACGTAATCTTTCAGGCCAATCCACGATCAACATGAGCATAACGACTGACTCACTTGTCAAAGTTACATTTGTCATTCTAGTCCAAGAGCCAGTCAGTTTATTCTTTTGTCTGGCGCCAGTCTGCCCTCATTCTGTTGTCGACTCGGCCACTCGCGACACATCCCACATTCATCGAATCTCCTCAATTTACCCTCTTCCACCCTCCTGACCCCGCCTGTCCCCATCACAGCTTCCATCACTGTCCCAGAGCGTCCATAACTGCTTTGGATCTCTCTCTCTATTCCCTTTCCTGTCTTCTCGGGCTCCCCTTCTAGAGATTGTATGACGCGTCCATCAGCTGCGGACCCTTTCTTAGTTGCGTTAGCGCACACAAGCTTTCAGCTCTACATGCTTTGTGAGCTGTTCGTCATACAAATGGGACACTTCCATACACATCACCTAATTATCTGTTCTGATACCCCATTGTAGAGAAGGAGAGCAGCATGTTCCTGTACATTACTCACCAACTCTGGGTGGACCCATCTCTGCCATGTATAGTTCTCAATAGCCAACTGACTGGCCTCGAGTCATTCTGACTGGCCAATGGCTCTACCGAATGGGCCATCTAACACTCCACGATGGCGATCTTGTACATGTACTCATGCACTTCGACCTTTTCCAGCTGCTCCAATATGTCTTGGCAAAACATGTGGATGTCTAACTGAGGGGATGTCGACATCAGTACCTAGTTGCCATAATCAACTCCTCTGGTTGGGGCTGTCAAAGCAGTATTGGTGTGTTTTGCCCGCCTCATAGATCTCGCTGGTTGCGTATAAAAGGGCATCTTCTTCCTCCCATTTCAAGTCAGCTTGTTTTCTCTTCATCCATCTCATACCTCTTCTCCCACTCCAACCAACCCAACCAACCCAATCAAAATGTTCGGCGAGCGTATGTATTACCATTCTAGACATACATACTGGCTGGCAACTTACTAACCTTTGTATAGACCACAACAACGGCGGCCACGGCGGCCAGCAGCACGGCGGTCCTCAGGGCGGCCAGGGCGGTTTCGGCGGCCAGGGCGGTCCCCAGGGTGGCCAGGGTGGCCACGGCGGTCCCCAGGGCGGCCAGGGTGGCTTCGGCGGTCCCCAGGGTGGCCAGGGTGGTCAGGGCGGTTTCGGCGGCCAGGGCGGTCCCCAGGGTGGCCAGCAGCACGGCGGTCCCCAGGGCGGTCAGGGCGGCTTCGGCGGCCAGGGCGGCCACGGTGGTCCCCAGGGTGGCCAGGGCGGTCACGGCGGTCCCCAGGGCGGCCAGGGCGGCCGCTTCTAAGCGTTGTCGTCTTGACCCAATCCAATGTACCCCACGACGGCACACCAGAGAACACGCAAAAAATATAGCGGGATATGTACTCCCTTCTAATACAATAGCCACTCTGGCGAGATCATGACTAAACTTTTGTTGCCTTTTTGTGTGAAGATCAAGCATAACGTTAAAGCTACGGTACTTGTTTATTATGGAGTTGCCTTTAGCTTGCTCCAAATCGCTGCCGCCTCTTCAGGCTACTCTTTTTGTCGATGCTGGGACACCAAGATGTTGAACTTTCAATTGTGCACTCACAGTAATCTAGTATCTCTAGATGCCTTTCGGGATGTCCTGCTGTATACTGGGTCTAAAATAACTGGAAGGTCGTCAGTCTCGTGGCTCGGCAAAAGCTTAACTCCCCTGGTACGTGCAATCTGCTTAATCTGCAGAATTATGGCCATGACAAGACAATCAATGGGAAACCATGACAGGCGCAGTCGCGTCACATCTATGCCTATAATGTAGCAGATTGGGTTGGACGACGATGTAAATGAACTTGCGCCACCGCATCATTGCGATGACGTCACTGACTCCGTCTTGTTCCTCCGCCTTGCCACTAGCATTGAACAAAATAATATGGCCCTGCTGGAAACCCATACCAGGTGCCAGCTCGGCAGAGCTCATGCTTGCGATGCCAGAGACACATATGTTTTTGCGAGACGCTGCAAAAGATGGTCTCCTTAATACCGCGGCCGTTTTGAACGAGTCGAAATCCTTTTTCCTTTTTCTTTGACCGAGTCGTAGTTAGACCGCAGCACAGCAGTCGCCGACGCCTGGCTGCCAAGCTCGAGGTTTTTTACAGTCACGGTGCCTATGCTACTAAGGCCGACAACCAGCACGTTTCCCGTTCCAGCCGTTATATATATTGTCAATATTTATGAAAGAAGGCATTGCTGCTTGAAACTGGATAATGAGTTCCGAAAAGTGCCACACTTTGCCTTCCACTTTTTTGAAGATGTATAAAGCAGCTCCTACCATACTCTAGGTCTGAACAAAATAGAAACATATTGCTCGGATAAGGACGTATGCATTACTTACTTTGGAACGAGGAAGTCGTATTGCCATACGGAGTTAAGGCCGTTGATCAAACTCGGAGCGAACCGAGCTTCCCATTCGGGTAAGATATGCGACACTCACTGCTCTGCCGCCTCACAGTATGCGCCGATAACTATGCACTGCGATACGTCGATACGCCCATATGGATATGTTGGTAGCTGTATATTACTTTTCATATAATATTTCAATTATTAGTAGAACATTTCGTTCTCTAAAATAAGATACAAATTCAGCACTTCATGTGGCCATTGCTAGCATCGAGGCGAGATTCGTGGGATTCAACTTGGCGACATGACACCCCAGCAGCGCGACGAGGTCGTTCTTCTCGTGGCCAAGCGCGGTGTTGTCGTTTTTTTGTGACCAAGACCTGGCTAAACGTGGCACTGACGTGGCACTGATTTCATGCAAAGCTTCGGCAGCTACTATGGCTAGCTTCACTGCCATCCGTGGGGTGGACACCCCAAAGACTTGCCGGACATCACGGCCGTGTTCCGCAATTCGACAAGGGGAAGTACCTTCACAAGAAAACGCAGCAGACATTCAATGCGCTAGCCTGGCATCACGACATGTCATACGAGCTGAACCCGACCGGCCTTAGCTTTCTAACACGCCTCGTGGACGGACCGGCCTCTGGCGGCGACACGCTGTACGTAGACATGTGCGTTGCTTACGAATCGCTATTGCCCCAACCGTTTTCGGAAACTCTTCAAGTCGTGCACTCTGCCGCGGAACAATTTTGGGTGGCTGAGACCAGCACTTGGTCGCGTCGTGCCTGTGTCAAGGACACTCCCCACCCTCTGGTCCGTACGCACCCGGTTACAGACCGCAAGGCACTGTACATCAGCAAAATGTATTGCCGCAAGGAGGCGATGCCGTCCTGGACGCTTTACAATATCCTGTACACGGGCATCGATTTTCTCTGCATGTGAAATGGGCTAATGGTGCTGTGGTGGCCCGTGACAACCGCACGACCTGCCACTCTGCTCTTTACCCCCTTGGGAACTACGCCACCTCGCCCGTCTGGCCATCCAGAGTGAGCGCCCTTTTCTGAAGTGATACATTTCGATTACAATACGGTGTGCGATGGTTCTTGAGCCGCTCAAATATACATAAATTTAGCACTGATGAACGAATCGCGGATGCATAGAAGATAATTAACATGAGACCCATAGTGTGTTTATACACAACAGATGCCACCCGTTGCTGAGACTTAATACAAAGCACATTTCCTTTTTATCCCGCCCACGTGGATACTTGATCACTTTCTCGTATGCCACTTGCCGCGTGACGAACCTCCGTTGATGACAAGACCATTCTTGCGTACATCCAGAGTATCAAGGCGACGGTTGACAGCAGCGTAGTCGCCAAGAAAGCTATGAATGCGCACATCTTCGGGGTTGGCGGCACTGTCTTTGTCTACCAGACCGTGACCAAGCGTGACAACCCAGATTCCCTCGATATTCATGGCATGTGCATCGGCGTCCGCATTTTCCTCCAACAGAATGGAGTAGATGTATCCGGTGTAGCGCACAGGTGTATTCCGGCGGGCCTTGTCTTTGCACGGGAAAACCCAGTCCGCACCGTTGTGCGATACGGGGTGCCAAGGTGTGATGAGGAGACGGCCAATGGTTATCATGGAGATGCTGGCGACAGGGGTCTTCAGCACACGACTGACGGCACGCGGTCCGCACGGAGTCTGCACATGCATGCCACCGCGCAACTGGTTGACGCGAACAGTCTTTCCGTTGGCCATGTTGACGCGGCAAAAGCTTGCAAAGCAGGGGCCAGAAGCCTGGCGGTAGCTACTCATGCTGAACGAAGCCAGGCGTGGGTTTGGTGATAACCGGGTGTTGAATGACCGCATGCCAGATTGACCAAAACTGGCATTGGAGTAGCTACTGCTGATAGTGCCGTGAGTACCGGAGTTACTGGGAGTCGGAGGCGGCAGTGTATCAAAAGCAGTGTCGAGGGCATTACGGCAAGCTATGAAGCTTGGGCTCGCGGAAGCGTACAAAAGGGGACCGGGGTCTTTGAAAGAGTTGCACTGCTGAGATGCATGGGCTCCTTGCAAGCTAGGAAGATAGTGTCTTCCCCAGCGCCGGTATGACTCGGGGTCAGACAGTGCCAATTTCACCTGACCCGTGACATCCTTCAATAGGGCCTTGCACATGGGACTGTCAGCATTATCGGGCTTGCCTGCGGGGAGTGATGCGATGAACTCGTCGACCTTTTGTGGATTGGCGGCATCATATGGTGCAGGAATGTGCTCCTCGAAATTATCAAGTGGGAACAGCTGGGCGATGAAGCTGCACAGCATCGAGCGCGAGATGTGAAAGTCAATCTCACCAACGCTTAGGGAATAAGGTGAAGGGAGATCTGAAACCGAGTCGATAACGTCCCACGTGGCGTCGACATCCATTCCGATACTGCTGTTGGGCAGCCGACACACGGTTTCGATGCTGGTCTCGTCGCTGGTCATGCGCGTATACACAAGCTTAGCCTTGACAAACACGTTGTCGCCTGACTGAGGTGCGATGTCGTACGACAGGTAAATATCGCGTGACTGGCCATACTGGAGTGCACCGACGTTGACGCTGAGCACTCTGCTCTTATGGGGGAACAGCGTCTTGTGTGGCTTCTTGACAGCCTCGCCCAAAGTGTCCTTCAGAGTCACCTCGTCTGGGATTGTTACATGAATAACGGCATCTGAAGCATAAGTGGTCTGCATGTTTGCAACAGCATGGACAAAGACGGTACCGATCATGCCGGCGTCAGGAATGAACGAGTAGTTCCCGCCTGTGAACTCAGATATGGACTTCAGCAAGCCGGAACGAAGACTGTAGCCGAAACCAAACGTGTGGATAGGTGCCGCACTTGGTGGCAGACTGCGCATCTTGGGAACGTAGCCTTGTGCCGGCGACATGTGGTTGGGTAGGCCGTCGGTGAGGACCATGATAGCCGGCACACGACCAGAATCGGTCTTACCGTCAAACTGCCTCATACCGGTAACTATGCCCTGCCACAAGTTTGTTGCATTCTCGGGCTCCATTTGGGCAATATTTTCCTCTGTTGTCTTTTTGTTGTCCTGGGTCATATCGATGAGCCCCTGGACGACCTTGGCCCCAGAGGAAAATGTGACAATAGCAAGGCGGTCTGATTCGTTGAGTGTCTCGAGAATGGTGCGCGAGGCATGCTTGACGAGGTCTAGGACTGAAAGGCCAGTGTTTTCTGCCGTCTCACCCGCAACGGTCGGGATCGGGGCGCCCATTCCCATACTGCCAGAGACATCAATGACAAGCACGATGTCGCAAGGAACGTGCGGTGGGTGCGTCTCTGCCGCGTCGGCACCAATTGAAGCTGTAGCTGCGACGGTCGAGGTGTGCGACTCCCAGTCGCCAGGCGGCGTCACTTTGATGATGATGCCGTCCTTTGACGGCAAGCAGTGGATGTCGATCTTGGCATCGCTGCTCTTCTTGTGCCGTAAAGCCAGCGGATCCTGGAAGTTGACGGCATGCTTCCTTTCAGCGTTGCTCACCATCTTGGTGTCCTTTTCTTGCTCGCTATTCTTCTTGGCGAATTGTCTGGTCGAGACCTAACATGTTAGTTGAGTCCATGGTCAACAGGGCGCAAGGGAAATATATAGCAAAGTTAAACAGAGTAGATAACGCCAGATACTTACCATTTCGTTTGCAGTCCTGAGACCTGAGACAAGTGTGGGCGTGTGCTTTATCGTAGTTTGTTTCCGATGTGTGGGGGGCAGAAGTAAATAACAGCGCGGCTTCGGGGCGACCACCGAAGGAAGGAGTGGCAAGCAAAGGCAGTGAATGAGGCAGGTGCGGTGCACAACTGGGCGATGGTGTGAGTGAAGATGAAAAGCAAACACCGCGGAAGTAGAGCATGTCTTTATATTGGGGTTACACTACAGTGCCTGTCTGACAAGATGCCTCGCAATTTGCTATATTGGAGCCAAGACGACGAACGATGGATTTCTGCTGGGCGATGGCATAGTGTGGGTGCTACGGGCAGCAGGGCTGAGTTACAGGCGGTAGTATGTATGTGATTCGATGGTTTTATGGAGATGCAGTGCTAAAGTGTTGTGTGCCTGTCTTTGCTCGGTACAGCGGCCGTTTAAGCAGCCTTGCAGTTGGCCTCACCTTGGCGAAGCAAAGGCGTATGTTTTCGTCGAGAAGTATTCCAAGAGCCAGCCGTATTCCAGGAGTATTCTGTGTAGATAGTGCCGTATATAGATCTTTTACTTTTTATCATTCATAACATATTTTCGGAGAGGGGTTTGACACACAAACCGTCCTGAGTGTGTTGATTCTATCGCCGTGCAAATGTCCAAAATGCCTTGTAGAAAGCCCTGCTGAAGCCAATCATGATTCCGGGCTGGTGTAAGCCATATAAGTGGGTCAAGTGCCGTCACCCAAAGCAGTCCAGGAAAAATTGTGTGGCCTGGCCAAGATCTGGTTGCTTTCAATCAGTTCATACAACCCATATACTCAGTGATGTTTTTTTCTTTGTTCTTTTTACTGATATACAGGGAAACTACCACCAAATTACCGAGAGGAATATGATCGCAAATTGACGGCGTAATAGGCGATGGGCGAGACTCACCCGGCCTTGTGTCGATGCGCCTTTGTTGACAGCACACAAAAGATTATCTTTGACGTAGTTTCCCCTTATGATATATATTTTTGGTTCATCAAGAATACTGTATACAACTGTCAACAAGTCTTGAGGTAGGAGACACTCTCCGGTGGATGAGGCTCAGGTCACAGGGTATGGATGAAGTGGGTAAAGCAGGGGCACCGCAAAATGCATAAGCTATTACAGTATCTGCTTAGAATTCTCATCATGCGAGCAACCCGCTGGCTCACAAGTGGCCCGGGCACTGCATTTTATGTCCGTCGGGCATATATTCCCAAGGTGATGAACGAGATCCCGGGCTCACTCCACCCTACACGCACGGCATCTCCAAGCGGGATCGCATCAATATGCCAGCTTAACATCATACAAAGCAATATAATAATGAAACCTTTCAGATGGCTCTCTCGGCTAGATGGCTCGCCCTGGTCATACAGAAAATGATGCTTGGTTCTCCCAGTATTATCATCTTCATATTCGCTTCTCATCAGCTGGAGCAAAGAGCAGAGCCAAACAGGCGGGTCAAAGGCGATGCCAACGGCTCCCAGTAAGATATGCCAGGATAGACGAGGGCCAGGCAGAACCGGATGTTATATATTATTGCCTTGCCAATCAAAGTGATTCAAAGTGCGGGGAACACTATTTTCTGCTCTCCCCGTTTTCTTTGTCTTGCTCCCATCAGACATTGTTTCGCGTTCAAAAGCCTTTGCAGCTTGCCTGGCAAACGGGTTGCGCATATATTATTTACCTCAGTAGTTCACTATGGTTGTTGACTGGGAAAACTACGGCCATGTGACCCTTCACCATTGATCAGCTAAATTCTCTTTGTTTCCTCAGCATCGTCAAGTTTCAACCTCATACTACGTAAGCCCTTTGTTCGTGGAATTACATACTACCTCTTGGCCTACCTCATCAGATGTGGCGCATCATTTCCCATTGGTGCCAGCGTTAGTCGGCCCTCATGTGTCGGCCAAGGCGTAAGGTGCGAGGATGCAGTTGCACTACATCCAGCACGATGCGGGCCCTGCATACGATGCAACGCCGTTCTCGCTCCCCACAACAAAAAAATAAAGAAGCAAAGCCAAGAGATGCAGAATCAAGACTCATCAGTGCGTAAGTGAAAGAAACATTGCATCCCGCGTTCAGTGTCGGTGTGGGGGGGTGCCGTTCCGCTGACTGATGCGGACCCTGCTGCAAGACAATGCAAAGCCACCTCACGCTCACCTGTGCGGAGTAAGTATTGCTCTGTATTTTGTGTGATAATATCCATGACAAGTCTCTCCTAATCGCAGGCCGTTCCTTGGCCAGATTTGTGCACCTGTGGCTTGAGCGAATCCCGTTGCATATCCTTGTTCCAGCTGTGCTCACCTAGGCTAGATTTTGCCTTTGGCATCCCTGTTTCTGCGCCTTTCTGCGCTCCTTCTCTCGGTTTATTTCCCTTTTTCCACACGCTCAGTGCCAGAATCTGGGGAAGGTCGCCCTAATTAGCTCCCCCAGAACTAGCCTCTGGTACTTATGTGTCACCTGTCGGGTTCGACTACATTTTGTCTGTCAATCATCCCTCTGCGCATCAATATTTTCTGTGTTGATTGCCGTAATAGCTACTAGTAATGCAATCCGGGCTCGCGGGGAAAAGGGTCTCCTTCCTGTGGCGCTTACTTCTCGAGACACTAAGCCGGGGATTTGCCACTCTCCGTGTCTACAGCGTAAGTATATGCCGGTTCGACTCATGCGTCTTTTCCCGCCGCGAGTTGTGGTTCGTCAGTTTTTTCTTTGCGTGTCTCAGTATTTTCATTTCCAATATCTTGATGTCTACTATTTAATTTGGCTGGAACAGAATACTGACTCCTCGCCGCCTGATTATTTGGTTATAAAATACACGCTCCCTCTTCTCTTCCTCGACTTTTAAAGATCTCCTTGCCAGTCGTACAGTCAACTAACTTCGTCTCTTTACCAAACTCAATAATATATTTTCACATACCCAACTTTAACTACACTACCGCACCCCCCAAACAACAACAAGCACAACACCACAATGGAGCCCATCACCAAGACCGTCTCTAAGCCGATGCCTATGAGCGCTCATGCTGTCCACTGCCACCTCTGCGGTGGAATTTTTGTCATCAGCAACACCTGCACGAGCTGTGCTCACTCCCAGTGCCAAAAGTGCCTGTAAAGCCTCAATTCAGGATGTCTTGGTAACGCCACCATCTTGCCAGCCTCGCCGTACCGAAGTAGGGCGAGCGAGTCCAAGCAGGGGCATTCGTACACCTCAGATGTCCTCCGTCGGCGACAACTACAACTTAATATATACGGCAAAAAAACCCAGTCTCGGCCACAGTCTGTCGATAAATACAGTGCTTTATGAGCGTTCTTCGATATCCCAGTTTTTTTACCTATATTTTGCTCTTTTTTCTTGGTCTTTCGCCCACCAGTTTGCATACCCATACCCACGCGCGGCTACGATCATGTACTCGTATTATTTGAATATGTACAATAGTAAAATAACTTCAGCCAAATCTGACATACTTTTATACCTCAATTCTGAACCTGTTCCGACGGTTGCAGGTGTGTGATTGTTTGGTCTCGGTCTACGAAGCTGAAAATAGCACGACTTGCAAGTCTTACTCAACACAAAAGTGCACCAATCTCACTGCATGTGGTTGCCAGACTGATTTTGTTTCAATTAAAGACACAATTTTATTCAATCAGATATCAATTAACAAAAGACTTGCGTCCTGGGTATCCATTCCCAAACTCCGTGATTGGTAATCAGCAGTACTCGAAATTCCATGCGGCCCTGTTGTGTCTACTCCTGCACGCGGATGATAATCTTGCCGCGAGCGCGCTTCGTGGCCAGCTTCTCGTAGGCCTTGACGACATCAGCCATCTTGTACTCAGAGTCAATAGGCATCTGCTTCAGAGTGCCGTCCTCGACCCATTTAGCGACGCCACGGGCACGGTCACCCGACGGCATCATGCCCAGGATCTTGAAAGTGCGCGCCGTACCGCCCAGGAACGTCGGAATTAGCTTGTTGCGCACAAACGGCATCACGCCCTGCGTAGGGCCACCAACAATGCTGATAAACGCGCCATTGTAGGTCAGATAGCCGGTACTGTTGCTGAACAGCTGCTGGTCGCCAACGCAGTCGTAAATCAGGCTGAAGGGCTGCTTGTTGTAACTTGTCGTGAGGTGTGCGGACAGCGAAGCGTGCTCGTTGTAGTCGATGGCCTCGTCGGCGCCCAGCCCCTTGACCATCTCCGCATTGGCAGCAGAGCAGACGGCTGCGACATATGCACCGCGAGCCTTGGCAATCTGGATCAGCAGCGAGCCGACACCGCCGCTGGCGCCGTTAATGAGAACGCGCGGGGACTCGACAGCAAGAGCAGCCTGGGCGGCCGAGTCGTTGATCACAAGGTGCGCGGTTTGTCCAGCACAGCCGAGGAAGCCAACGGCAGTTGACAGACTGGCAGAAGCGCTTCCGCCGCCCATGGCGGATTCATCGAGACCGGAAGGCAGGCGCGACACAAGCTCTGCAGGAACGCACACGTACTGTGCCAGCGAGCCGTGGCCAGTGGCAACACGGGGCACACTCATGCAACCAGCAACAAGGGTACCGATTTCGAGGGGATGAGCAGCATGGGCTTCAACACTGGCCACGTTGGGGCCGACAGCAATCACCTCGCCGGCAAAGTCGAGTCCGGGGATGGCGCTACGGCGGAAAGGCACCCAGGTAGGGATGACCTTCATAAACTGCAGGTCGGCGGGGTTGAGCGCGGCATGGCTGACACGAATAAGAATATCGGCACCCTTGGGAGGGTTGGCAGCGGCATACTTCTCGGGGGTGCTCTCACTAGACTCGGCGACGCGCAGGGACAAAGCTTGCGCAGGCTGGTCCGAGTTCTTGACTACAACCCATGAGCTCATAGTGACGGCAGTAGTAATAGTGATTGTTTGGATTGTGACGTACAGGTGAGACTGGTGATAAAAACCAGTCGGATAGATGAAGCAAATGAGATGAAGAAACCAGTGGTGTCTTTCTTGATGAAGGTTGATGACGTCGGAACGAAGAGATACGCAAATTCCGAAATGAATGGTGCCCCACCTCGATAAAACAAGAGTCTCAAAACACTTGTGCGGACCTTCTGTTCAATTCTATACGACTGTACATAGTGTATTTTACTGCTGTTCTGGACCACGGATACCAACCCAGACTGGTTAAACGTGTGGTGTTTCAAGTCACACATCGCAACAGGAGGCGAACGTGACCTTTTCCCATACCATCATGATCGGTGCATCGTTACTTACACTCCATACTCGATCTTACAAAGAAACACAATAACCAACAGACAGCTTGCCCTTGCTAGCGGGAGGGTTTTTACGCAGCACACACAGAGCATGTGATTGCTCGTCACAAAAGTACCTCGAAGCTCAACGTTGAATAAACATCAAGCGACGGGTTGTTCAATAGTCGATATTAGCTTGGAATCACTCGAGATAGACCATATATTGAGTTGTAATGACTTTCTGGGAAGAAAGAAGGGAGTGA
Source organism: Ophiostoma cf. undulatum (assembly GCA_022392935.1). Classification (NCBI taxonomy): domain Eukaryota; kingdom Fungi; phylum Ascomycota; class Sordariomycetes; order Ophiostomatales; family Ophiostomataceae; genus Ophiostoma; species Ophiostoma cf. undulatum. The sequence goes on from JAKRGL010000039.1 coordinate 344,070, forward strand.
ATAGAATATAAAGACGAGCATAAATAAAAAAAGAAAAAAAGATGTATAAGAAAAAATAACGTCGCTTGTTCCCAGGCCAAAGAGCTTTATCCTCTGCTTCTCCATCCTTCCTCTGTGTTTGCGTTTCTCTCCACGCAGTGAATCCGACTTCTGGCACTGCCTATCTGTGCTCAGAGAATATGCCACGGTAACGGTAAAGTGTTTCACTTAACAGCCCATCGCCAACTGCGACAACGGCATTGTGAGTGTTGTGTTGGGTTGGTAAAATAGACACCGCAGCTCCAAGTGTTCACATTCTCGATATCTCGATCGTTCTCGTGCCCACCAGGGTCCATGCCGTCGCTGTAGTCGTATGCGCACAACCACTGTCCGTTACAGCTATTGGTTCGTCATGGCTAGAATCACCAGTACTGCTGGCCATGGTATAGCCAAGAATAACGCTGCTAATACAGAGAGAAATCCAGTCGGGTTGTCGTCACGAGGACCCCGCCAGCGGTCGATAATCTGGGCAGTTGTAAAGACCATGCCGATGGAGTAGAAAGTGCCAGCCCAGGCGATGGCGAGAATCAGCTCAGAGCGTGCATCCTGAGGGCTAATGACGTCCAGAGACTCGTCTGGGAACTCGACGGAGAAAGCTTGACCCATATTGATGTTTTTTGTGTGTTTTATTGAGTTGTATGAGAAAGAAATCAGAATGCGTCGAGAGTGACAACAACAAAGGTGATGAGGTTGGCGCAAATTAAATGCGTGTTGTATTGGGATATCACGGTTCGAGACCTTGGTATCCAAGTTGACTTGGCAAAGTATTGGCGAGAATTAACAAAATAGAGACGAAAGTTGAATAAGATGTAGAGACGAAGCGACAAAAGGCGTAGAGGACGAAGATGCGTTAGATTCAAAAGAGAGACAAGAGTCGAAGAAAAGAAAGATGTTTATTGACCAGCAATTGACAACCGGTCCACGGTGCCAAGAAGAAAACGAAAGGATGAGGTTGAGGGTGAGAGAAATGGAGGTGAAGAAAAAAGGACGGAAAGACAGAGAGAAAGGAGGAAGGGGTCGAAAGAAAAGAAAAGCAAGACGAGAGAGGAAGACGGGAGAGAGGAAGAAAAGGATGGGAATTATTGAAGGGGAAAGGGAAATAAACCCTATTTCTAAAGAATTCGATACATTTTTTGAAAATCACCATTCAACTTTCCGATACTGGCTCGTTGTCTCCTCGTTTTCTCTCTGTTTTCTCCATATTTGCTATGATAATGGCTATTATTTTGCTCGTGTATTATTATTATTTTTGTTTTCGCATGTCTCTTACCGCCCCCTACCCACTGTTTGATGTGTCTCACAACCGGAAAATGAGAGCGAAACCACTCCGTCGATGCTAAGGGGGTGAAGTCGTGCGAGGCTTCCTTTTTTAGGGAGATTATTACTGCTGCTCCGAGACTATTGGAAATATGTAGTATGGGGCCAGATAGTAGGTTACCAAGATGATAAATTATTCGCTGAAGTAATACCCTATAGTACCAATATGAAAACGGCAAGACTGCACTCGGCACTTGGTGCTCGGCAGAAAATGTGACCACTGAGAGGATCAGAACAACAGCAGATGGGCATAGAAAGACAAGAAGAAAGCACTGAACAAGCAAAAGCAAGTAAGGGCGTAAAAAGAGAACCAAAGAAAGGAAGAGATAGTACCTTTACAGCCCACAACCCTCCCGATGGCCACTTCGGACACCGACTTTCTCTAACAGCATCCGTCTCAGGTTCAGGGACTATCCAGCTCCGCGCTTCGGGTCTTAATGGGGTTCATAGATTGTTATTGTATGGAATAAGATGATGGCCTGAGACCTTACGAAAGGATTCCCGAAAGGTGTGTCTTGAACATCCGTTCTCTACTATCATCATCTGAGATTATTCTCCTTTGGGGTTCTGACGTGAAGTGAGACACTTTGATGGATGTCAAGGTGATGGTTTGCGGGGACCGTCCTACATTGTTGATGATAAAAGCTTTCCGTGCAACTGTACATATTAACTAATAACCATCACACCCCACCCTGGGCGGTGTCTCCCTATCTCTTGTTTTACAGCCATCCTCATCGTCGAAACAATAACCTCAATTCAAAGTAACGATGTTACGGCACACAGAATATCCTCAGATGTGCCGCTTTTCCGGAGTTCTCATCACACTACTAACCTTCACCGTCTTGATGCCAGTACCGGCATAGCGCTGTCACGATTGCACCAAAGATATGACGCATACATACATACATACATACAGTACCTGTATGTACTATGTACATGCTTTAGTTGCCTCCATGCCTGCTCTGACTTAACACTGTGTTTTCCAATCAAACTTTGATCTTCAGAGTCAGGCATTTTCATCGTGTACTTGACGAGGCCTATAGTTTTTGTCACTCAAACATTACGAGCACGATGCCGATTTCAGAGTGTTAAAAAGCTATTAAACATGTCGCCAAGAGAAGCCACATGTTTAGATACACAATAATACGATTTGTTCTAAAAATACACTGCAGAATAGTATGGTGCTAGTGATCGCCAATTACAGACCAATCTCGGTGCAACCAATTATCACTCTCGTCGAGCCGCCGGCCATTTTTTCTGGAATTGTAGCTAACCTTGGTAGCACCATGGATGACAACTATTTACGGAATAAGCCAACATCGGTACTCAGATTCAGCACATTTATCTCAATATCTTATCTCATCGTCGGGTGTCGGAAGGCGGCGGCAGATGCGGTATGGATCAAATTGAAAGGTCATCCCAGTTCTGGGGTAAGCTATAGCTGCCATGACAATTATTTTTTGGTGCAGCGACGGACGCCGATTCAAAATATCAGCACAAGTGATTATCTACGGCAGATATGTACTAATGCTCTATATCCTGCATTCACGATGTCCAGGTCGTGAAATAGAAATTGATGTTGTTTTTGTCAAATTTATATTCTTTAATTCACCAAATAAATTGGTTCTGTTATTGTTCGAAAGAAAAATAGCAGCGTGCGTCTTAGGTAAATACAGATCTACTTAATTGAATATATTCTTCTTTTATTGTTCACTCTTCTTTTATTATTAAATTTTAACTAAAAGCTCACATTTTTGTATTTTTATCGCATGCGTACTTTCGCAAACAAAAACGACTCTTCAAAATAAAGGGAAAAAAAGATATCACTGATATCTCCTTACACTGTTATCTCCTAACGACATATGAAAAGGCCTCGATTAAGAGGAATTTCATTGATATGCGTTCCGTTGTGATGTATTTTTTGAGCAAACTCGGATACCAGCTAGGAACAAATGGACTGCACTTTGACAACGAAATCCGTTTCAGACTCCAAATAATAAGTCTCTAAACGATGCTAACAGACAAACTGACACATTCGAGTGACGTTCTAAAAGGCAACGATGACAAAGCAAAAAAATCCAGAAACATAGCCTCGTCGCGTGGTGGTAGCCTTGTCAACGCGTACCTTCCTCATCCGTTGACGCAACCATGGGTTCCTTCCTTGTTGGTAAAGCAGTGAATCTGCATATTGTACAAAACGGAAGTAGCGACCGTCAAGTAAGAATAAAACGTTATTTTCAAGCAGATCTAACAATCTGCTGTTCGCTCATCAACCCCCCCAAAGTGCAAACCCCAACCTAGGCCACGATCACGAAAAAAGACAGTATCAACCTCGCAAAGTTCTCAATATACCCCTTCCACACCAGCGTCATCAACCAGTATTCCACGCGGTTATCCACGACGAACCACGATGCCAGATCAATACCGCGGTTGCCGGGTCGTGTCTGCCCTGCCATTCGCCTTCAACGACTTTGGATACCGAACTGGGCTGCTCAAAAACCTTACATTTACCGAGATTGACACGGTTATAGACGGTCTCAATTCCGGCAACGATGTGGTGCCAAACTTCAATGCCATCGTTCTTGCCTTCTCAGGGCAAATTGAGTACGACCTGGTGGACCGACCGTCGTCTATGGATGATCGCAAGCTCGGTATTGTGTCATTGGTGCCCAAAATGTGGCCAATCCCAGACGTCTATGCTTTCTTACACGCCGTCTTCAACTCGGGCCACGATGCCATCGGAAGTAAGTGCCATTCCGAGGGGCTCCTGAGGAACTACCGCCACGATAAAGCACGACACTAACCTTACAGAGCCCGATTCCATCATCGATACCCTCTACCATGAATGCAAAGCCGTCGAGAAGCAACACCGGACACGCATTATCAACACTGCCGCTGCACTTCAGTCGGCGTACGCGACGGCCGTATGCCAGGGCATGTGGGTTTCTCTGCAACCAAAGCCGAAGAAGCAGACATCTGCCCCTGTTGCTATTCCTGCCTCAGCTGTCGCCGCTGGCTTCGGGCCACCCAAGACCGACATTCCTACAGATGTCCCCCGTTTTTTTGTCTTCGTGCACGCAGCCGCGACGAAATCTATTGTTCTGATTGATGGCGAGCATATCATCCCGCTTGCGCGGACGACTGCCGAATCGCCTCCTGGCGTCCTCTGCGACAAGGTCGCCAACTGCATCAAGTATCTCCGTGAATTTGCCAGCCCTGGTGTCGAGAGCTGCGTTTTCGGTCTTTCCTCACGAAAGGCCTAGTGCAGAGGCAGACGCTTGAAGCCGAAGAACCATTGATGGTGGCGAGCCGACGACTGACGTAGGAGCAGAAGAAGAACGAAGTAAGAAAGAGGTGAGGGTCACCACAGTTTTGCACGGAACAAATCCGCCTATGTAAATGAGTACTATCGATGAGAGAATACTAACAGCTTGTAGGCTCAGCCCTAGCATGCTTGTTCTACAAACGTGTAGTTATTCCCGCCACAACAGCGGAGAAGCACAGCCCCCGCTATATTTAAGATTTTAACTAAACTTAATTCTTACGGGCACATAACTCTATTTTGAGCACCATAGGTGCTACGGGATGGCGGACAAATAACGGCAACGGTCGACAAGACAAGAACAAAAGTTCAGCTCCTGATGCCTTTCACCTTTCATATCTTGGGGTTTGCTATCGGAACTGAGATGAGTCGATCATGGACCCAAGAGGACTAGAGTTTTCAAATGAATACGAGATTGTGGGATTGGCTGGTGGCAGATTGGCAGGGAGATGTTACACGCCAAAATACATCAAAGTGTCAGGAAAGGGAAAAAAGGGTCCTTGTTGTCTACATCGTACGCATTATGTAGTCTCCGGACTCTCGCGAGTTCACCCACCCCTGCAACAATTCCTTTAGCAATGCTATTGTCGTCTGTGCTTTGTGCCCCCTATTTCTTTAAACCTTTTCCATCTGACGCTGTTGGATTTAATACTTCATTGTATATCTCTCAGAATATTCTAACAGAACTGCCTTACTACGGAGGATGTACTTGTGAGTATCTGGTTAGCATTTCTGGTCCGGCCAGTTCATATGGCCAGGCCATATGCAGAAGCAGGCACGTATGGGACACTGGTGAAGGAGGAGGCCAATAGCCTAACGGTACTATGTCGTAAATCAGTTCTGTGGTCGTCCAGAAATCACAGATGTTTTGGGAATTTTGAGGTATTCTTTTGGCGTCCAGCTAGACTTTTCGGTTTGTATGGTGGCTTGCATAAGCTGTCTGATCTGAATAGGCTGGTCTTCACTTGATAGTCTTGTCTTGGGACGGACAGCCACCACAATATACGCCCCTGCTCATAACAATCCCACTCAATGCATGCATGAAAAAGAAGAAGAGGAAGAATTAAGCTGCTGGATACATGGGCTGGGTGGCTCAGCTGTTGTGATCTGCCTTGTCATCTGAAATTGTCGTCCCTCCCTCTTCTTTGGACTACAGAATGCACCCGACTTTCTTAACCCTACTTTCCCATACCGCTAGATTTGAACCCTTCCCTGTAATTTCTTGTTGTCCTCTTTATTCTTTTCTCTCTCTGGTATTTTCTACTTAATTTCCATTTTGCTACGGTGTACTGAGTGAATCTGTTGGACCGTGACATTGCGTTTTCTACATTCTTTGTGGCCATCGTTTGAGCATCTTTACCCCATTCCTTCCTGGCACCCTCCCCCCTTTATCGGTTTCCCTACAGATGGCGTTTGATACCAGCCTTCTGAACGCGAGCTCCTGAATCCCTCTCCCCTTCGTCACTACAACGGTTTTCTGGAACTTGGCTGGAAAAGCCACTCACATCTTCGGTTGTTTCTGCCTCGACACTTTGCGACTCGCCATATATTGTCAACGAAGAGCCTCACTGTCGTCGCTTGGCTACTGTCTTCGTCTGGAAGATCAAGAATCAAGCATTCGAGCAGACTACTTGGGTTTCTCTCCAGTGGCGGCCCCCAACACTTGCTTACACAACAGAGAGTGTCTCTTATACGCATTACAACGAGGACTATCTCCTGCCGACGGCGCCGCGACACCGACACTTATCTACGAAAATATACACAAACTAATACATCATGCCCGCCACACGACTATGCGCGCGGCCGCCATCGCTCGTGCTTCTTCTCGCTCTTTCTCAGTCTGTCGCTGTCGTGTCCGCATTCACAAACAACTTTGATGCATACCCTACCAACTCTCAAGCGTGCTTGTACGATGCCAGCAGCTCTAGTAATTGCGAAGGCTCTGATGTCTCAGCTATGAATGAGTGCCTATGCGGTAACGGTGGCGGATTTGTGATAAATTCGGCCACGTGCATCGGCCAGTCGGACAGCACCGACCTTGCGACCGTTTATAGTGTTATGGCAAGCGCTTGCGCCTACAGTGATACGCCTATGAGTGTGTCTCAAAAAGAGTTTATGGCAGCCGGTGAGGGCACACTTTCATCGTCCTCGTCATCTGCCGACACTTCCACCACATCTGCAGCCTCCACAACCTCTGCAGCCTCTGCAACTTCTGCAACTTCTACAGCGTCTGCGCCATCCGAAACATCTGGAACAGACTCGGCTACATCTCACATATCATCGACCAGCGCCACAACAATAACGTCAGTATCGAGCGGCCATACGGTTACGATTACGAGTACCGGAAGCACTGCAACAAACACAGGTGGAAGCAGTACCAGCAACAGCGATTCTGATGCCATATCGAGCACGTCCAAGATTGGGATTATTTCTGGTGCTGCTGTTGCAGGAGTGGCTATAGTGTCAGCACTGATTTTCTTTGTTATCCGCATGCGGCGCAATAAGAATTCAAGTGACGAGCAGCACCCGATGCTAGGAAGACCACCAATGGGCATGAACACGGGAGCCGGTCACAGTGGTACCGAAGTATCGCTCTACGCGGGCTATCCGGGTCACCCGGCACCCCCTGGCAGCACATACGACTACAAGATGCACGACGGAGCCGTGGGGAGCCCCATGTGGATGGCAACGCCAACGGAGCCATACCCGTCAACACCATCACCGGCCTTTCACCAAGGGAGATTCCATTCACCACAGTCCCAGCCGGCTCCCGTTTTCGAACTATCATCCGAGCCGCCACAGTCGGTGGTTGCAGAGATGCCATCGGCACCCATGGAAGATACCAGCCACCCAACCAACCCGCCGACAGAAACATCGCACAAGCCGTGCGGTCCATCCGACTTCAAGCAGCCTGCTTTGTAAAGTATTCTAGACAGTCGTTCGAGCTTCGTCGCCATGAAGGGCCATGGTATTAATGCATTTTTGGGGTACGAAATACGGGACACAACATTATTTTATCATCACATTCTTTATTTATTCATTTGTCATGGGAGTCTGTTCCGGTTTGTTTTTATGTAGTGATTTGTTTCTGGCGGGTTAACGTCATAGAGCGGCATCAGCGGCACTCGAGGCCTACATTATTATAAAGTTTAATTATCACTTTCCACAACAATATCTCTATGCTCATTGCGATTGATTATATAAGTTTTCAAACTGCGTACACAGTCTGTCGAAACCACCGGGTTGATGGCTATACACTGTTAACTATTGTATTAAAAAGTTAAACTATTAACACCGTCACCGTCGAGGCGTCACAAGTAGCTATCCGAATCATGAAAAGATATGCTACTCTTGTGGAGTCGGGAGAAGGCTTATCGAATACAAATCTTCTACATCACTGATTTAATTTATCTGATGTCGGTGTCTCTTCTTAGGCGGTATTATGCACACATCTTGAGAAGACGGCACAAAACTAGCGACCGCTGCCGTGTCATGGTATTGAAGAGCAGCGGATGTCATGTACAGTTTGAGATATGATTACAATATCAGCTTAGCCCATGACGGCCTCTACAATCTTGGTGTTCTGTGAGCATTGGATGAATAAACAAGCATTCCGTGACTAGACAAGTGGCTGGCCACTATTTGCTCATATCTCGCCCATAAGGGTTTCTAGCCCGCCCATATTCATGCATGCGCTTAAGCATATATCGTGAGCGATGCGTTCTTTACTAGTCCCTGGCATCTCCTCTAAGCATTCGGCATATTGATACAAATACTTCTGTTTTGTTTTTCAACGTCGGTACCGTCTCGGACACGGTATGGTACCTTTAATGAACCCGACTATTGCCTGCTCTTTCCGTATACTTGCTCACTGTGTTCACTCGTTGTCGGACATTTTACGACATAAGTTCGAGAGAGGATGCTAATCATTAATAAATATGTATATGGAGACACAGTGCGGCTCTCTCACTGGCCGTTGGCGTCATTGGTCAGCCTTGTCTCTCGCATCGGCCGAGTGAAAGATGCTACAATGCGCTTGAGGAGATTACCGAAAAAAAGATAAAAATATTGATATGACTTAGCTCTTGGCTTTGCACAGCCCGCCCCCACAGCAAGATCTAGACGAGATAAAACCGAGATAATCGGAGAAGACTACAGCAGTCACGGATGGCAAAACCTTTAGATGAATAGTGAAAGCTAGATCAGATTAAAACAAGAATAATAAAGAGACTTGCTTCCACGTTGTCATTGGTACCGTTTGCGGTAGACGCCCCACATATCCGAGCCGTGCAAGTGGTGAAAGGCAAAAATGAACTAGGCATTTCATCACTGTGAGAAAAACAGCGTGCGAGCGGCGGGGCCGGGCCAATACAGACATAGTAATATACGTACACGTACTACTGAAAGGTTGTCTTGAAGAGTTTATGAGGATGCAACGACCGGTATTGAGCACGCTTACATAACCACACGAATGCAAGCTGTCATCCGAAACGCCGTAAACGTCGACAGTTTATTCGGCATCGAGTTGCTCTACTAGCTTGCAGGACGGATACCCTGTTGCATGCCGCGAAATGAAGAGAGAGGGTTACTCCGTACTCTGTACAGCCATGCAGGCGGCCTTGGTCTCATGCGCGACGAAGCCTTGTATCGGCCTGCAGTCCGACATATGGAGACACAGTGTGTGCACACCCGCATGCTCCATACAGCCTGTCGGGTTGCCTGAAGAGGAAGGACTGCTCACAGTGAGCGGTGAAGATGTGATTACTTTCTCGCTTTGCATTCGCTAGTACGGCTGGGTTTTCAGAAGTTTTTATGGCAAACGTCTTGTAAACATCTGATCAAAATGCAATGAAGCCAAACGCTGCCAAACTTTCACTCGACAATTCATTCATATCTCGCTTAATTCGCTTCGGCGTTAATCGCCTTCTAAAACTCGCCGCCCTTCTTTCATAAAGTACGGAGTACACGACCCAGCCCCACTCCCCACTTTAGGCTTAGCCGAAGTCGGCACCGGGCCTTCTGCTGCGCTACTGCACGACTGCATTTACACAGTATTTACTATGTACTACTGTAGCTAGAGCTTGCTTGAGTCGCCCATCCGCGGTGATGACGCGCCGGGTGCTCTTTCCTGCTTCCGCCAACTGCCTCTGTGACGGCGCAAGCACCGACTAGGTACGTGGCTATCACAGGTGTAGTCCCAAGCTCCTCCTGAATGCGGCAAGCACCTAAATAAGTGCTCATTGACAATATAGCAACCACCGGAAGCCACCTTGACGCAAAGACAGCGTAAATACAATACTCCCTAAATTGGCGAGGCCAGACCTGTCGATCGCACCTGCCGCCGCTAGTGAAAGTGACACAGTGCATAGGACTACGGGGTACAGTACTCTGAACAAAGTACTCTTGCCTCGATCAGTATTTCTATTTGGCTGGTGAAATTTTATCGGCCTTGCCTTCGTTCTTGTTCTTGTTCTCTTTCGTAGCTGCTTTGCTCTTTTATTTGTTCTGTCTCTGGTCCAGCTTGGGTTTCTTCTTCCTGCATCACCAACCCCCGTCCTACCAGCCGGCCAGCATCTATTGTCGTCGACCCTCACACACGCCGGACACCGACTCGCTATAATACAGCTGTGGTTAGCACACCTCCGCAGAGTCGCTCGCGGAATTGTGTTGATCTCGGTACCCTGAGCTTTGAACCGACCCGATCGCACCTTCCTCGCTTGGTGTGCATCTTTTTTGGTTGTTGCGATACCGTTGTCTTTGCACTGTGTCGCGCCTTCTGTGCATGGACATTACTCGACGTCGCCTGCCGTTTTGAATACTTTCTTATCACTACAGTGCCTTGAATACTGGGTTTGGAAGCTATCTGGATAGCTCCTTCCTTGGTGTCGTCATCGTCTCGGTCGTTCTTTCTGCGCCAAATCCATTCGCTATCATCGAGGACCATGTCGTCCTCTCTCGACTGGACAAACAGCATTGTGCCTTGTTTCTCCTGCTGCAAACAGATATGGGTGAGCATTACAAGCCGTCGGGCTTCCCCTGCAACCCGCACACCGATACCTGCGCATCCTCAGCTCCAACTGATTCCATCCTTTCCCCTCAGATTCACATCCAATCGACAACCCACCCCCATCATTCTCCTTTCCCCAAAACTAACAACCTCAGTTTCCCAAGACAGCTACCTTCGGTGATGGTTGTCCCGGCTTGATCGCATACCTCCCATTCGTCATTTCAGTTCTCATATTTGTCGGTCGCTATGCCCTGCGCCCCTTCTGGCGCCGCCGCCCTGGTTGGCTGCGCGGATTCGCCACGGAAGAAGAAGTCTACGGTCTGAGAACAGGCCGTGTCACTCCTTCTGATGGCGAGGGCGGAGAGCAAGAGCAGCCTTTTCTTGAGGATGAGTCTGACATCGATGTTGACGCTGAACTTGCCGACTCGGAAACGAATGCCGGCGATAGCAGTGCCAGCAGCACCGTCGTCGCCTTTGGCCGCCGCAGCAGCGCAGTCGACGTTCGGCCCATCGGTCTGGCCAGCAGCCTTGTCTCGCTCAACATCCAGTCATGGCACATCATGACTATTTCGCTTTTTGTGCTTTCAGTTTCCGGTATTGCTGCTAGCTTCATCTTTACTTTCACGCTGAAGCTCGGATTCCTCTACCTCACGCCTGTTGCCCCCTGCGTTATCACCGCACTGCTTCTCGCTATCGACCGCCCGCGCACCGTGCCCGGCACAGTCTTCGTCATCCACAGCATCACTCTCACTACCCAGACCGCCCTGCTTTTTGGTGTGTCCGAGCTGTCTTTATGGCCCAGCAGCCTGACCTGGATTGCCGAAATGAGCATTACCGCACTGTCCCTCACTATTATGATGTTCATGCCAATGCGTGATCCCCTCATGGGCAATGGTGCGGAAAACGACAAGATTGCAAACCTCTTCGAAACTCCCTCCCTCAAGAACCGCAGCCCCGAAGACAACCTGAATCTCTACCAGTGGATGACCGCTAGCTGGATGGCTCCCATGATCAACCTCGGCGAGTCGCGCCAGATGAACGACGAAGATATCTGGCATCTGCCTTTCGAGTTCCAGCATGCCCGTCTCTACCGGCTCTTCCACGACGTCAAGGGCTCCGTCACCGCCCGCATCGTCACCGTGAACGCCCCTGACCTGATCATCACCTCGCTGCTCGGTATTGCCGACTCGGTCCTGTCCATGCTTCCAATTGTCCTTCTTAAGCAGATGCTTTCTTCTATGGAAGGCCCCAATGCAGGCCGCCGTGTTGCCGGCATCTACGCTTTCATCATTTGTATCATCAACATTGTCCGTGCCCAGGCGGGTATTTTTGCCCTCTGGTACACGCGCCGTTGTTACGAGCGGTCGCGTGGTGAACTCATCACCATGATCTACGAGAAGACCCTACGCCGGAAGGCTTTCACATTCCCGGGCGGCTCTCCTGGTGTTGAGGATGGGAAGAAGAAGGGTGGCAAGCGCAGAGATAGCATCACCCCCAAGCCGAGAATATTGGCAAGCCGCGCCACTGGTGCTGCTGGCGGTGGCGGTGTCCGCGGTGGCGGTGGTGGTATGACCGAAATTGCAAACGGTGCTGCCAGCGGTTCTGCCCCTGCCTCAACTGGCAAGATCCTTAACCTCATGCGCAACGACGTCTACGAGGTTTCCCAGCGTTTCTGGGAGTTCCCTACGCTTTTCACCAAGCCTCTGAACTTCTTCCTGTCCATATACCTGCTGTGGCGCATGCTTGGCGCATCATCTCTGCTGGGCATCTTTGTTATTGTCCTGGCTCAGGTCGTCAACGTGTATGTCGTCAAGTACCTTGTGCGCTGGGAGATGGCTCGCCGCGCCGTCACCGACATCAAGTTGCAAGTCACGTCTCAATTTATTGAGTCCATCCGCCATTTGCGTTGGTACGACTGGCAGGACAAGTGGCTCGTTAACATCCTCAACGCCCGTGAGACTGAGCTGTGGTACCGGGTCATCACCAGCATGATTCAGAGACTCATCTTTATCATTAACCAGGCTGCCGCCTACTTTTTCCCTATCACTGCCTTTTACATGTACACTGTGGTCGAGGGCCTCCCCCTGACTATTGATGTTGCGTTCCCCGCTTTGAACTTGTTCAACCTCCTCGAGCAGAGTCTGCGTGAACTGCCCGACATGATCACTGTTCTTCTCAACGCCAATGTTGCCATGCGCCGCATCGAGGCCTTCATGGGCGAGCCTGACAAGGAGGGTGTAGACAGTGCAGAGGGCGATGTTCTCAGGCAGGTTTCTGAGGGCGAGCTGGTCGACGGAATTATTCACCCACCGGGCCCTATGGTCATCAGCTTTGAGGAAGCCGCGTTTGCATGGCCCACAGCCGAGACCCCCATTCTGTCCAAGGTCAACTTGTCTGCTGAAGGCCCTGGTCTTACCGTCATTTTTGGCAAGGTCGGCACTGGAAAGTCTGCTCTGCTCATGGCCATGCTAGGTGAAATGGACAAGCACTCTGGTACCCGCTTCGTTCCCAGGGAGACCATAGGTTACTGCTCCCAAACCCCATGGCTGCAGAGCATGACTGTGCGCGAGAACATTCTTTTCTGCCTTCCCTACGATGAGGAGCGTTACAACAAGGTCGTTGAGGCATGTTGTCTGCTGCCTGATTTCGCCGAGTTCGAGGCTGGCGATATGTCTAATGTCGGCGAGAATGGTATTGGTCTTTCAGGTGGTCAAAAAGCCCGTGTTGCACTTGCCCGTGCCGTCTACAGCCGTGCCCGTATTCTTCTTCTTGACGATCCGATTGCTGCCCTCGACCATAATACCGCCGAGTCTATCATGAAGCGCCTCTTTTCCACGTCCGGCCTCATGGCCCAGCGTCTTGTCATCTTTGTCACACATCGCATGGATCTTGCTGCCGGCCATGCTGACCAGATCTATGAGGTCAGTGACGAGCGCGGTGTTGTTTCGAAAGTGGATGTTGAGCGGGTCCGTCAGTCTGTCGCCAGTCCCGTTGTCGGCCCATCCAACGCCTCGACTGCCCTTCGCCCTGTCACTGAAGTGTCTAGTGACGCTGAGGGCTCTTCGTCCCAGTCCGACAACGAGAATGATAATAGTGCTACCGCTGCCGTCCCTAAGCCTGCTGACAAGGTTGCTAAAAACAAGTTTATCGAGGAGGAGCGCCGCTCTCATGGCGGCGTTGTTCTGTCTGTTTACTGGCGTTATGTAAAGTCCGGTAGCCTCTGGCTCTGGAGCTTTGCTGTTTTCAACTTTATCATGTTCCGTGTTGCCAAGATTGGTTACTACTACTACCTTAAGGTCTGGGGTGAGGCCTATGGTGATGTCTCCACCATGGAGATTGTATCTCGTGCTGTCGCTCCTCTTGTCGCCTCTGCTAGTCAGATAGTCATGGGCTCGTCCCAGGGCGACGACGGCCTCTTTTCTGCTCACTCAACTCTGGAGATGGCTGCTGGTAATAGCACCGGCGGTGGCCTCTTTGACGGCCAGTTTGGCCTGCCCTCACCTGACGAGAATGTCTACCCGTGGCTGTACTGGTTCATCATGGTCTCACTCTTTGGCATGTTCTTCCGTTCGCTGCCAGAGTTCATCCTGATTGGAATCACCTATTTCTCCGGCAAAAAAGTTTTCCAGGAGGTCATGATCCGTGTCAGCACTGCCCCATTCCGCTTCTTTGATGTGACCCCGGTTGGCCGTCTGATGAACCGCGTCACTTCTGATATTGGTACTATTGATGGTGCCGTTGCCCAGCAGATTTTCCGGTGTACCTGGTTCTCCTTCAACTGGCTATCTTCAATCCTGGTTATCGCTACTGCTACCCCCACGTTCTTGGTCATGGCAGTGTTTATGACTATTGTCTTTGTTATTATATTTTTCAAGTTCCTGCCCGCCTCGCAGTCGCTCCGCCGTCTTGAGATGGTCTCTCTGTCGCCTCTCATGTCCAACTTTGGTACACTTCTTGAGGGTCTCACCACAGTCCGCGCTTTCCGCGTGCAGCCTCATTTCCAGGAGCGCATTATTGTCACAACCGATGCCTTCCAGCGTATGGACCACTTCTACTGGTCGCTGCAGGCGTGGCTCCAGTGGCGCTTCAACTCTCTTTCGGCCCTTTCGACCTTTGCTCTGACGCTGACTGCTCTCGCCACCGGCCTTTCCAGCGGCCTGATTGCCTTTGTTTTGACTGCCGCCGCCAATTTTGTCAACGCTACCCAGGTTCTGTGCCGTCGTTACGGTGAGCTTCAGATGCAGTTTGTGTCCGTCGAGCGTGTCACTGAACTACTTGACTTGGACTCTGAGCCTGTTGGCACTGTCGAGCCCCCTGCCGCCTGGCCCACTGCCAATGACGATATTGTTTTTGACAATGCGTCATTCCGCTATGCTCCCCACCTCGAGCCTAGCCTGCGCGATATTACCATGCGGATTCCCGCTGGCTCGACTGTGGCTGTTACTGGCCGTACTGGCTCAGGTAAGAGCACTCTTGCTCTTGCCCTGCTCGGCACCGTTCTTCCAGACTCCGACGAGACCGGCACTGTCCCTCATGGCACCATCTACATTGGTGCTATGGATATTGCCAAGGTCAACAAGCACAAGTTGCGGCAGCGCATCAGCTTTGTCGCCCAGGATCCCGTTCTCTTCCCTGGCTCTCTTCGTGAGAACTTGGACCCCATTGACGAGTACACGGACGCCGAGTGTGAGCTTGTGCTGCGCCGCGTTCTTACCGGCACGTCGGGCGAGTTTACTCTCGAGAGCCGCGTCGACGGTGGTGGCAAGAACATGAGCCAAGGCCAGCGCCAACTGATCGGCCTGGGCCGTGCCGTTCTCCGCCGCAGCCCGATTGTCATTCTTGATGAGGCGACTGCATCGATTGATAAGAAGACTGCTTTCCTGATACAGGAGGTTCTCCGTGAGGAGCTACGCCACAGCACTGTGATAACAATTGCGCATCGTCTAGAGGCGGTGCGTGATGCCGACTTCTCTGTCATTCTGGAGAACGGTCGTGTGATCCACGCGGCGCCAGTAGGGCATAGCGAGTAGATGCATTTATTGGGCTTGGATATACACTATGGAAGTGTTTCAATACATTGGCTTAATACGTTGGCGAATAGTTTTTTTTTAGCAAAAGTAATTGTTTTTGAATATATTTTATGTCTGTTTCGGTTTGCATAGCATTTTGTTTCAATTTTTTTCTTGTTTTGGCTGGGTGCGAAGCTGCAGTTATTAATTAACCGGTGCTTTAGCCAGTTGCCACGGTGTGTTATTGATTATATTAGCTATGATCATGGGGTATAGCACCTTTAATATCTGTCCTGGATATCACGGCATTAGCAAAGGCAAGATCATGGGCTGTTAAGGACAGCTGTTGGTAGGCAGCCTGGTGGTGTATGAAAACCGATGCGGCCTCAAGCATTCATATCTGCTCAGCCAAGCAAGACATCACCAACAAGTGACCCAAACAACTCAATATACTCGAACACCTCAGAATGAAAGCTATTGCAATCTTGCTGCTTATCAGCGGTCTTGTACAAGCCTACGAAAAAGATGGTAATCATTTTATCAACTGGGATGCCCACGAGAACCCAATTGTTGAGCACTGGAACTGGCATCGGCCATTTCCCGACCACGGCGAGCCGCCAATGGGTTTCGAGACCAAGTGTAACGTCGTCAAGAAATTCCATGCAAAAAACTATAAACTAGGGGATCTGGGGCGTGGTGAAGACCATGAACTCTTTGCATTTTCAGATGCCATTGAAAAGTTCATTGCCGGCCGGATGTATCCTGGGTCCTGGGACGGTGTTGACCACGGCGGCACGCAGCGCGACCTGCTGATGATGGACTGGTGCGAGCTGCCTCTTTATGTACGCAGGTGGATTGAGGACACCGAGATGAAGCAGCCCGAGACAGATGACGGGCGGCGCTGGCGGTTCATGGTGTTCCAGAAGAAGCCGAAAAAGGTGGCAGCGACGGCGACAGCGCCACTGCGCATCGTTCCTACGGACGGGGCGGACATGTCCACATGGAAACTACCCGACGTTGCCGACCGCGACAAGGTGGTTTTCTTCGCGCCCGGGCAGTTATACCCGATCCTGCCGTTGTTCAATGCCAAGGGAAGCAAGTGCGAGGACTCGTTCTCGGATCTGAGCCGCTATGTACGGGTGGCCAAGGATGACGCGGTAGTGGCATGGCCTTTTGAGCACTCTAAGCCGGACACAAGCCACGACAAGGTGCATATTTACTTCAAGATTCGAGCAGAGCATGTACTTGAGCTTCCTGAGTCAAAGGCCCATCGGATGGCATGGGAGAAACTAATGCGGAGTGCACGGCGGACAGAGCGGAAGCACACGCGAGGCGATCGCGAGGCAGGACGAGGCTTACTAAAAGAGGGACATGATGAGTTGTGAATATTCCTATTCAGTCGTTGAATGCGTGATCGACTAAATAGCTATTGGTTACTTGGAACAACTGTATTGTGACAAAGTTTGTGAACACAGCTCTAGAATCTCTGCACTGTACGCGTTGACGTGGCGATATCGGGTGCCAAACTACGAAATAAAACACAAATGAGAAAGCAGGATAAACTACTAAAGGCCGACATGCTTAAGGCTGTATTTACGGGAACATTGTTCGGGAGGATAATGGCATATATATGGCGGAAATAAACGAAATGAAAGGTCAGCTGGCAGTTCTAATTTTATGTCGAATTATTTATTTTTTGGTTCACTAACTATTTGCATTGTGGGCCGACAGACATCGCAGGTATCACGATGGCAGGCTGCGATGGATGAAGGATCTAATTAGGCCGTTTCTGGTACTGTAGTTGCCAACATCCAACCGAGTGATCGGCGTGGCTAGACCAACAAGGGCGGCTAGGGGGGCATATCAAATGCATGTTACTTGGCTGTAGAGTAGGCAGGATCAGCTGTGAGACCACGACTGCAAGTACAACAAGAAAGCATAAGCACGACACCTTCCTTAAACAAAAATAGAATGGTGAGATAAGACACAGCACCCCGCAACAGTGATTACGTGGGATCGCTGATTGCCCGCACGACACAAAAACAGTCAACAACGACTTTGATCAAGAGAACAACTTTCTCCCCAGACACCAAATCACTCGACAACAACAATGTATCACGGAAACTGTCACTGCGGTGCATACCGATTCGAGCTGGACGTGGATGGCGATGTCCTCAACACGGTCGTGGAGGATGTCAGCAATACAGGGACCGGACCGGGGATGAAGCTGGGTGCGCTCTGGTTGCCGGTGAAAGACAGCATCTTGACAGTCAGCAAGGACGACGGGAAGCTGGTTTCATACAAGACAGCAGCTCTTGAGTACAAGTTTTGCTCTGAGTGTGGGTCGTGTGTTTGGGGGGACATCGATGGCAGCAAGGCCGTCAACATCCGGACCCTTCGCGGAGTCAATCCATTCGAGCTTGGGTAAGTTGAGACCCGATTGTTAGAGTCTCCAGGATGCTAATTTATAGGCAAGAGAAAAGGACAGAGACCGCCTCTTACCCGACTAAGGGAGAGTGCATTTGCGGCGCCGTCAAGGTCGAGCTACTGTCGCCCCTCCAGGACATGACCGTCAAAGAAGACAACTGCAGCATCTGCACAAGAGTAGGTTTACATTCGAAGCCAGTGTATAAGAAACAGGTGCTAACAAACAGAATGCGTGGATCGGTGTCTACCCGAGCAAGACACAGGTTGCCCTCACTGGCACAGACAACGTCCAGGACTACCGCTTTGGCCGTCGCTTTATGGGACACCCCTTTTGCAAGACGTGTGGTGTGCACGTTTACATGAATGTTTACGGCCCGCCGCAGACCGTCATCGACCGTCTGCCAGAGGAGAAGATGGAAATGATACGCAAAAACCTCGACATGGCGCCAGTCAATGTGCGTGTTCTCGACGGCATCCAGCTTGGTGGGCTGTCAGTAGCACGCACAGACGAGGGCACAGAAGGATACGAGAAGAGCGTCCTGGGGTTGGAGTAGTTTATTATAATTTAGATGAAATGCACCCAATCAATAATCAATCAATCATCCAGAAACGAATTGACTATCGTGGTAAACTCCTGCTCAAATTGCAGCTTGTTCCGCCACTCTTTCGGGATCCCCTTCACGCCATCGCGGCCCCCCAGTAGACCGCCTGCCACAGCCCCATTTGTGTCTGTGTCCCGGCCAATGCTGACAACACTGACCAGCAAGTCCTCTGCCGTGTTTTCCGTGTCCAAAACTGCTGAGATGCCCAGTGTTAGCGACTCCAGAACAAACCCGGACGCATGCCGAGGAATGGCCTGCTTCCACTCAGGCGCCGCCAGGTCCGGCCCCTGGTCGGCCAGGACGGTGACCCTGATAGCCTTTCCCAGCGTGATGGCTGACTGCACTTGTGGTAGAGCTTTGAGAAGATTTTGTCTTGTGAGCGTGCCAATTGCCTGGCCTTCGTCGTCTTTGAACGCGCCGATTATTACGTCGGCCGTGTCGGTTGACAGTGCCGCAAGCCCGGCTTCCACGGCGTCACCAGGCAACGAGCCGCCGACCAATGCGGCAACCATTGTGTTGTAGGCAACACACGCCAACACACACCGTGCATCATCGTGGGTCACCGCCGATATAAGTGCGCTATCTTGTACCAAGGCTGCCGGGTCGGCGAACAGGGCCGTTGGGATGCACCTCATCAGGCTGCCATTGCCGGCCTGGCCTTGGCCTGCACCTGCTAGGCGCGGGTCGCGCGATCCGCGGTGGCTTTGGCGGTTGCTGCTCTTAAAGGCAGACAAGCCCGCTCGTGTGGCGCCACCGGCATCCACAGGCAGCGATCCAGCTCTACGGCCTGGCCAGCGGCCCTCGTACCAGTCCAGCATGTAGTTCCCCGCCACTGTCGCGCACTCGAGGCTGTTTTTGCTTTTCGTCCCCTTGGTGTCATTGTACGCCAATAAAACAGCGCGCGTCAAATCTGTATCGTCGGTCGCATGGCCGGGAGGCCACCCGAAGGGGCCACCGCCGACAATAGCGTGCGGAATGCCGTCGGGATAGAACTCCTGCAGTGCCTGCCAACTGTTGAACTCGTATGATGCGCCGAGCGAGTCGCCAGCGTGGACACCGAGCAGCGCTCCAAGAATACGATCTTTTCGTGACATTTTTTTTTAGTGAAGGTGTTGTCTTTCTAGCATTAAAGCCAGGCGGCCGTTATCAGGTTTATGTAGACTTGTGACTGACAGGAGTCAGCTCGTGGCTAGTCCAATTGTAAGTAAGCCTACCCCGAAGGCAGCAGTGCGAGTCATATAGATCGGGCACAACCTAAAATTGAGTGAAACGGGAATGATACTGTAGATATATGATTCTTTTTGTGCTCTATTGCAAGCTTTGTTTTAGTATTTTTATAAATACTCCTTGTTTTAAAGAAATAGTTTGTTTGCTTTCTTCAAAAACATTATTGTCGATGTATTAATAATTTATCGTAACAATATTAAAATTGCTGGTTACAATCGAAATAATTTAATTATTTGGCGACACAATTGAAAATAATGAAGACGAACTTGTACACTTCGATTTAGCAGGCCATAAAAACATAAATTGAGTAAAGTTGTTTACATAAAAAAAGAAACAGAAAAAAAATAAAAATAAACTCGCTAGATGGACATCATATATCATTATGGGACACATCAAGTGCACCGTTTCTAACCCCACAGCATGGTATTGTCAACAGTGACCACAGCCGGCGCGGCAGACTCGAGCTTAACAGGAGCTGATGCTTTTTCAAACTCCTCATCGTCCTTCTGGACAATGGTGGAGTAGGTCGCCAGGCCGTCGACGGCTGCATCATTGTCCGTCTTCTCTTCGACCTTTTCGGTGTTATTGGAGTCCTTGGTATCCTCGGTCGGCGTTGTTATCTCGGCAGTCTTGTCCACAGCCACATATTGAGTCTTGGACTCATCCTCGGTATCGGCCTCCTCAGCCTTCTCCTCAGCCTTCTCTTCGGCCTTGACCTCCTCAACATCGGTCTCGACTTGGACAAGCTTTGTCTTTTCCTTCTTCTCCTTCTCCTTCCTTTCCTTCTTCAGAATCTCGTCCCGCTCAGTCTCAATGTCGATATCCTCACGGTCGGTGTACATGCCGTTGTCCTTGAGAATGCGCTGGCCGCCGGCGTTGGCCTGCGCATTATCCAGGTCTTGCTCGCCGCGCTCGCCCATGCCGCCCTCGGACAGGTCACCACCCTCGAGAACAACCCGAAGCTCCAAACTTTCGTCCTTGGAATACACGCGGATACCCATCACACAGATGGCGTTCCACGGGGCAGGGTCCTTTTCGTCGTCGCTGCCCTCCTCTCCCTTGGCTGCCGTCGCAGAAGCGGTGGTGGCAGCGGCGCGGGTCGCCCTGGTTGTCAAGTTATCGCTCGAGTAATACTCCTCCCAGTCCTCAATAGGGCTGTCAGAGGAGTCCTCCACCTTGTCAATGGGGGACGGAGGAGTACCTTCTTTCTTGGCCTTCTTCTTTTTTCTAGACTCGCGCTTGGTGTGCTCCTTTTCGGATTCAGAAGACTCGGACGTGCCGGATTTCTCAGAATCTGACTTCCCAATCTTTTCAGTATACCCAGTCTTCTCAGTTTTCTCAGTCTTCTCATCCCCAGCCTTGGGTTCGGGCTCGGAATCAGACTTTGTGGCAGTTGTGGTACCGCTCTCATCCTTTTGAACTTCACCCTTGGTGTCTCCCCCAACAGGAGCGACCTCGGACGAGGCAGGGGTCAGCTCGGTGACACCCTCTAGGCTGGGCTCGATGGTGAGCTCACTAACGGGCGAGACCAGGGGCGTCCTTTGAGGAGTGCTGGAACCCGATGTCGACGCAGTAGTGACCTCGATACTAGAAGAGGCAGAAGTGGTAGCGGCAGCGGTAGCAGCAGCCTGCAGTTCAGACTCAATGCTGTCATCTGTTTTGTCTTTTGTGTCCTCAGCCTCAGTCTGCACCTTCTTGCCAGCTTCCTTCTCCTCACCAGCCGCCTTCTTCTCCTCTTTTGCCCTCTTGTCTTCCTTTTCCTTCTTCTTTTCCTTCTCCTCTTTGTCTGCCTCCTTCTTTTGAGCTGCTGTCTTCTCATTCTCCTCCTTTTCCTCCTTCTCCTTCTTGGCCTTTTCCTCAGCTTCCTTCTTCTCCCGCTCCTGCCTTTTTTCTGCAACGCGCCTTTTGGTCTTCTCGTCATTCTTCTTCTGCTGGCGCTTCTTGATGTCTTTGTGGAGATGTCGTTTAGCCCAGGCCTTGCGGCGTTCCTTCTTCCGCTCATCTGAGGCTTTGACTTGGTCAGACTTTTTGCGCAGCTTGGATAGCTCTTCCATGTGGGCAGCTGCCTTGCTATGCGCGAGATCATATGCTTGGCCCACCTGAGCGAGCTTCGCGTTCTCGACACGGTTCTTGAGCTCGCGTTTCACCACATCCTCGACTGATAGAGACTCCAGGGTACGTTCCGCCACAACCGACATAAAGACTGAGTAGTTGCCAGGCTCGAGGGCTGGAAGCTCCACACTAACAGAGCGGTGCATAAGATAGTTGCCATGTGAGCGAACAATGTAGTCTTCACCACCAGGGTGGTCCTGCAGGTGTAGGCGAAATTGGATTCGGAAGTAGTACTGGCCAATGAGTCCCTGAAAGTAACGCGAGTCAAGCTGAGAAAGCACCAGAACCAGGGGCGACTGCTTGGTGAGTTTGATATGGAACTTCTCATTGTATGACGTCTTCCAAGGCGCATCGACACCGATCCAACGCTGGCAGCAGCGCCAGTCGGTATCGCGGAACAGCCGCGTGCGGTCCACGTTCTGGAACTTGAGCATAAAATCCTCGTAGGAGATCCAGAAGGTTGAGTCGCTGCCAAATGTGTGGCCAATCTCTTCCGTAATCTCTGTAGTCCATTCCTTGGAGCCGTCAGACCAGGCACCCTCCCAGGTGCCGGCCTTGACCTTGCCCCAGGGATTGCGAAGCTTGATCAAGCGGGTGCCGTTTTTGAGTGTACGCGCCTCGACGATGTTGTAGGCGTGGCCTTCGGTGATACCATTGCGCTCGCCGTAGCCACCATCCAGCAGCCCTGTTGTGCAGCCGAAAAGGAACTCCTCGTTAACGCGGCTCAGCTCGTTGTCCCAGAAGCTGTCGGTATCGAATATGTCCGACATGAGCAGCTCGGTTGTGACACCGCCAGTGATGTCCTCCAGACCCTCGCCGATCCAGCCCCCTGTGAGACTGTCATAATCACCGTGGGCCTTGGCGTAGGCTTTTTCCATGAGTGGCAGCCATGTCTCGTTTTGGTTCTTGTTCTGTGCGAAGAAGAGCGCCTTGGAGCCAGTCTGGTAGGTTTTGCGGTAGACGTGCTCGAGATTGTCCTGGTCGATCTGGGAGAGGAGGTGGCGTTGGAAGCTAGGGGAGTCCCAAGAGGGAGAGGTAAGGTATAGCTTGTCGTCGATGATGGAGTAAATCCACTCTCCATCACGGTAGAAGACAAATCCGTAGATGCCGATTTCTATACTGTTAGTATTTTGCGGGATTCAATCTAAACAGCAAAAGCCCAACAAACCAGAAACTTACTCGTATCGTATTCGACACACGACCGCTGAAGTCCTCCAGGGACATTGGCAAGACCACTGACACAGGAAATAAACCAACAGTTGCCGAGACTGCCCTGCTTCACATCGCTGCCGCTGACATTCTTCATGAATGTGGGGTTCTCAAAGATCTCGTGCACACGCTTCACAGCCTTGGGCACGGAGGCGCTGATCATCAGCATGTTCATCATGCTCACGTCGAATGTCTTCTTGCCTAGACTGTTCAGGCAGTGGCCCTTGCCCATCTTGAGATCCCAGTCAATATCCCAACCGGGATCACGATACCGCATGTTGACACGGCGGCACTCCTGGATGATCTTGCGGACCTTGCGGCGGCACTCATCCGCCGCACGCTCGTAGTCAAGATTAAGCAGCTCGTTGGCACGATCAGAGAGCGGCGAAGGCGCGACGGGGGCAAATGGAAGGACGATCATGGCCTTGCTGAACCGTTTTTGCGAGAACGTCTCCCATATTTTGTCGATAGACTGTTGTGGCGGCAGCCGCTTCTTCTTCTTCTTCTTCTCTTCCACAGTCGGGGTTGTAGCGGCAGCACCGCGAGCAGCCCAGCGGCGGGCGGCATTTTGGACCTCAACATCCGACTCAGATTCGGAAGATTCTGATGGCTCTTGCTTTCGGACCTTTTTCCGCAACAGCCGCCGACGGATGTGCTCGTTGGACATTGTAAACGAGGAGATGGGTGCTTTGGTTGTGATAGTTCCGGTGTTGTGTGTTCAGGTGGCAGAGAGCTTCGTGGGACTGGAACGTAATATCTGGAACGCAGAGAAATAGAAACGAAAGGTTGACCCGTGAAACAATATGGTAATAGCTTGAATCCAAATAAAAAAAACAAGAAGGAAAAAACAACTCGAACAGGTAGAAAGTGCGATGGGAAGAGGAATCAGAAAGAGAGAGAGGGCACAGAAGAGCAGGGTGAGAGCTTATTTAAAGCAACAGTCAACGGCCGGGCAGTAAATAATATCAACAATAAAGAAAAGACAAATAAAATAAATCAATAGTAGCACTTGATCCTCAGCACTTACAAATAATCAACAAAGACTGGTATAACAAGTTGCAATAACGAATAGACGCGGCCAAATGTCACGGGCTGACAGCTACGATAAGCCTGTTAGGCAGTGAACTTACATATGTGTGTACGTATTTAAAAAGATGAAGTACCGCCTGTAAGAGAGATAAATGATAGTCGAATGATAGATAAAAGATAAATAAAATGTGGCCAGGCGACACATACATACAAGCACATTGGTTCACAAGTAACTGAAGAGAAGACAGGGCATAGTAATCCAAGTCAGACAAAGACTGGACCCCTAGGGGTCGCCGTGCATTGCGGAAGCAGACTCAGTCACGGCTACAGAGGGGGTCTCGTAATATGAGGTTAACAACTTATACTTGGTGCATGTGAAAATGTGACCAAGCAGGCATTTGGAGGCAAGGCATATTTGCCGGGCAAAGAGAACGACCTTCAAGCCTGCTTTAATTAAAAACAGAGTCGGATGAGAGCACACCGGATTGCAGAGAGTATATCCTAATTTGGAATTGCCCATAATACAACCGTTTATTTCAGGGTTTGAAAAGGCATGATAAAGGGCGCACGGGTGTGACCGTCGGGCGTCGGAGAAGTTGGACGGGATGAGGCTCAACAGTCGAGTGACAATACGAGGATAACAGAGCTGTAACGAGACGAGAGTCACAATGGACACGAAAGCGAAAGCCAAGGAAATACGAGATGTGATGGAATAACAGAGTGCAAAACCCAGGATGGATTTGGGCAGTCAATTCCGGCATAATCGGAATTGCGAGAAGTTGAGATCATGGAGTTGACAGTAAAGGAAGGAGCACGGGCTGACAACGAGTTTAGAACGAGTTGACAACAACAAGACAAAACAGGGCGGCCATACATGCTGGGATAAGCACGATGCACAGGACAACACTACACGACGTGAAAACGATATGAAGTGCATCGAATCGCATGGTCGGAAAAGAGTAGGACTTGATGACAATATATGCAGCATGCATTGGGGTGCAGATGATGCATGCAGAGCAACCTGTCCTTGCTTTAATGGATATATAGCCGCACTGTGCTATAGTGCATAAGACGCGCGCAAAAACAACAGTGCCAATACAGTGCACATGCACGTAAAGTGGGTCCAACATGTCGTGAACCATTATAAAAATCGATAGATACGAGTCTAGTTGACTCCGCATGCAGCACCCTGGTGACTTACTACTCTATCTAATTTCTGATTTATTGATATAACTGGTTTTCTTGGTCCAGCGCGTTTTCATATTGTGTGTTTTTGTTGACAAGACTGGAGCGGAACTGCATGGGTGGCCCCCGACTTGCCAATTGCTGAAGATGCAGATTGATGCAGATTGATGCAGGGGATGCAAGACAACGAAACAACCCACAGCGCACCAAAGGCAAGTTTAGGACTTGTTGATATGAATCTGTTGAGACACGGTCCGTTGGTAGTGATGTAGCGTAGCCAAGGACGGCCGAACACGCTCAAAAGGGCACTGGCAGACATCTGTGATCAAGGACAAAGAAACCGGGGGGGGGGACAAGAGACAGAGACAGGATAGAAATAGGTAGCGAATTCAGATTATAAGACGTAAAGGCGCTGGATTTCAAGATCTGAAAGAGTTTCAGGGGCGGTGTGAAGGGAGGCAAGACCAGGACGGTCGGCATAAGCCATCCACGCCGGAGACGGAGGTTCGATCCCGAGGCGAGAGGCCAGAACTATGTGTATCAGAGCTGACACCAAGGTGACTGGCCAATCAGGAGAGACATTTGTGGTTGTTCAGCGCCAAAGGCAGAAAAAGATGGCTGATAGTGAGAGAGAAAGGAGAAACCAGATACAAGGATACAAAATGACAATGAAAGGATAATGGAAGCACTAGAAATGGGGATAACTCGAGATTAATTAGGCTGAGCGACACTGGGCAAACCGCTACATTGGATTACACAAAGACGGCCCAGGAACGACTAATAGGAGCCAATCGGGCTGTCGATGGTACAGAAAGACGGTGACTCCTGTCACATTACTTTCTATTATCTACAATCACTTGACTCTTTTCTACCTTGGCGGGAGCAGATGTCGCAACGAAGTAATTGGCGGGAGATGTTGTCAGCTTGCAGGATGAACACACAGCAGCCTGGGCGTGAAAGACTTGCGTAATAGTCGATCCACTGAATTGCACTTCTTTGAGTTGAAGAGGCATGTGCACGTTTGTAAAAACACGCATGAGTAGGACATCAAGTGACTTTTGCATCTTTTCATGCCAGAATCGACAAGGCGTCAAAGGCGCAACATGTAGTGGGCATGTGTGTGTGTACCCACCGCTGGTCATTTGAGGCTCTGTGGCCGTCTTTGCGGTAAACGGCGGCCGCAGGGCAATTGGTTTTGAGAAACTAGTAAGCATGTCACACCACATGATAAGCAAGTCGGCGTAATAAAGGGCCAGAGCCTGCGATATGAAGACAATAAGACATAAGCATTAATGCACGTTTGGATCAAAAGAGCGTCTGCCTACGCCGAGTGTTGTAAGCTGCCTTTATTCCACATTCATGCTTACACTTACCATGAGTGCCGTGTCTGCCTTGTGGGGAGCTGCACAACTAGGACGATGGTAGATGTAAAAATAAGTCAACCGGAAGTGGTATATAATATAGTAATAGATGGAAGAGTCATTGTTAAAGAAACTTGGTGGTGCAACTATGGCCTTGAGATTGTGAGAGTGCAATATCAAGATCACCAGTGGCGTCTTGTACAACACTCGGTCGCGGCTTGCGCGGGTTGCAACGTGTAGATCTGGTGTGAATGTATGTCTCGTGTTGTGGTCTTAGTGTTATCTTCTGTGCTCTTGTATGTCTGCTTTGTCTGGGGTGCATGTGCGGCATCGTTCGAGTCACTGCTGTGGTCCAACATTGTCGCTGCGCTGGCCGGCAGCACGACTGAGGCACTAGGTGCCAGCATTGTCAACGATCTATTTTTCCTGCATGAGCGCGGCGCCAAGATGGGCCTCTACATGAACTCCGTCACGGGTGGCAACACTGTCAACACTTTCTTTGCGGTGCTTCTCTTCGTGCCTGAGACCCGGTACCACCGCGATGCCGACCAGAATGTGGGCCTGCCCGACTTTACCGCAGCGGTTGCAAGTGGCAGTCGTGTCAACAGCTCCGAGAAGCAGGCTGTCACTGCCGTTGCGTCGAATATTACATCGCCATCTTCAGCATCCCTCACGGCTGTTCCCAAAAAGACCAGGCTGCAGGAGGCACGACTATGGTCTGGCACCACCCCCGACTCCAATCCCTTTATTATGTTTTTCCGTCCTCTGCCAACGCTCGCCTACCCCTGTGTGATATTTTCGTTCCTATCCTATGCTGTTTCCCTTGTCATCACGGTTGCGGTAAATATTTTGAACCCCTTTGTACTGCAAGCACCTCCATACAACCGGTCGCCGTCTGTCAATGGCCTCATCAATATCCCTGTGCCGTGGGTTGAGCAAGTCGGGTATGTCGACTGCTTTGGTACGCTGGTCGGCATCTTTGTTGCCATTGTCGGTGTTGAAGGTGCCCTGCTCATTGTTTTGGGCGGAAAGATCCGTCACAAGCAAGCTCATTGGCGCTTTATTCTCTAGGGCCGCAGTTTGATTTTCTTGGTGTTGATTCGGTTTGCTTTCATATATTTTGATATGGTATCTTGATATGTTGCTGTTTATAACAACGTCTATGTAGCTCAAATCCTAGATGATGACGGTACCACCTCATTAACACTCGTGACGGCATCGCCCTTAGTGATTGGAACGTTCTCATCGTCTGAATCATTGACTCTGTCTTCGATACCCCCCCGGCCGATGACCGGCTGCACGGCTGCGGCTTCAGCTGCGCGCTGCTCACGCGCTGCCCGTGCTGCTGCTAGCTTGCGGTCCATGCGCCGACGCCACGGCTTGTAGATCAGCACTGAGCCAGTACCGGTGACGAGGAAGACGGCACAGATGGAACCGCCCACAATATCGAAGTGATCGCCAATTGCTCCAACGCCGTCCCAGAAGCGGCCGGTTGGATCCTCCATAACATTGCTCACGAGAGTCAGCACCTGGATTATGCCAATAAAAGCGGCCACCACAATTGTGATGCCCGTAAGCACAATCGAGTAGTACAGAATGGCCACAGTGTCGCGCGAGAATGTCTTGGATGTGTAGAGTGCCATCATCAGTGCACCGTCAGTGGTGTCCAACATGCACATGCCTGCAGTAAATAGGGCGGGGAAGATAAGAATCAGCCACAAGCTCGTGCCCTTTGCACCCTGGATACTGGCAATACCCAGCAGAGCAACCTCGGAGCTTGTGTCGAAGCCAAGGCCAAACAGTACACCCAGAGGGTACATCTTCCACGGACGGTCGACCAGCACAAATAAGCGGCGGAAGATACGCACGAGGAAACCTCCACCCTCGAGCTTCAGGTGAGCTGCAGAGTTTGCAATCGCACCGCTATCGTCGCCGCCGCGAGTATCATTCACGGGAGACTCGGATGCGGTAGCAGCAGCCACCGCGTTGGGGCCAGAGCGAGCACGGACGTGAGCCTCACTGTCGCGGCGGCTGTCGATCTGCTCGATATCGTGTGTAGCGACGGCATCGGCATCAACATTGCCGTCAACCTCGTCACGGTACGGCTCGATGTTGTTGCCGATGGTGCTGTTTGAGCGGCGCCCGCTCTCGACATCGTTCTCGTCGCCGTCAATGCCGTTGAGAATATCGTCTTGTTTGCGCAGTTCGGCGCGCAGTCCGCGGATCAAGCGCCATAGTACCCACGCATTGCCGGCGCATAGAATAAGCAGCACTGCGGATGATACACTTGTGCCAATGATGTTACCGACGCGCTCAAAGCCGTTGAAGCGTTCACGCAAAGCACCCGACGTGGCGGCCACGACGATGCAGGTGATGATGACGATTGTCGAGTGGCCGAGACTGAAGAATGTGCCGACAGCAACGGGCCGTTGGCCAGATGCAATAAGGCGGCGAGTCATGAGATCGATAGCACTGATATGGTCAGCATCGAGGGCATGCCGCAGGCCGAGTGTGTAAGCAAGAACGGCCGTTCCCGTTAGGGCTGGGTAGAAACGAAGCACGATGCCTGTGGCGGCCCAGACGAGGATGTTGATGACAATGAGGAGGCTGATGAGTGCAAGTGCCGGACCGGGGATGGTGCGCAGCTTTCTCGGCAGCCGGGGCATCACCCAGTAAAGAAACGCATCGAGCGGGTTCCTCATCGTGTAGTGTCAGACCGTCAAGGCAGTTTTTCGGTAAAAGAAAAAAAAGTATTGCGTGCCCCGTCAACAGGCTCGTCTCCGTCTCTTTACACGCGCTCTCCCTATCGCGGTGTGTTCAGATGGCTTGGGAAATGCAAAAAGACCTTGAAGATTATATCGCCTCAAGCTCCAAGCTTTGCTGCTCTTTATTTGCGTTCTCTTTGAGCTTTCTTTCTTTTCTTCTTTTAATTTGCTTTTCCTTTTCTTATGGCTTCTAGTCCTTTTGCCCAGAGCTCTCCCCCCACTAGCATGTATAAAGTACTTGTCAAATGCCCCGCGTTAGCTTCTATACTTACTGCTGGAGCTCCTAAATAGTCCCCAAGACACTGCTTGAGCCGCCGGCGCAGGTATCATGTATGGTCTCGATACGGCCGGCCGACGGCCATGCACCACCTAGGCCAGTCACAGATCTTTGTTCTTATCAATAAGACGATAAAGCTGAACAGCCGTTCCGCCGAAACGATCTCTGGGCTGCATATTTCTGTATACAAGCTCCAGTTTAGAAGCATCGATGTGACAGGAAACGGATATGATCCTACAATCTTCATCTCCTCTTGTGTCATCTTACTCGATGTAAATGTGTACATCGAACAGGCCGTCGTTGTCAATGGCGGTCCTCTGCTTCTCTCTGTAGCTAAGAGCATCGGAACACGCCCGTCCCCGCTCAAGTGCGACTATTCTACATGCAAATTTTCTCTTGAAATTTGAGAATTTTACGGAATCTGGAGGGCATTTCCACGATGATATGATTGCCAAGGTAGAGAATCCATACTGCTATATCGCGGTGCTTGTCATTATGTAAGTCTGAGTCGTCTTTATCAGAGATCTTACCACATACTTTCAAGAATAATGGGCTCGCCGAGTGGTTGAGGGCGAATGGACTGATATTTACTATGTGTTTGGTCACCACTTTATGGGTTTCGGGAATGCAGTTTGTGAATAATTGACTGAAATAAGTTTTACTACTGTTGATTCTGGGCTGTGATTAATTTCTTTCGGGTTTTCGTGAAATTCGGTTGGCAGGCCTGAAAGGTGTACTGCGATTGGCTTGGTTTAGGCCTGTACTTGGCATTACTCGATGTGATATACAGAGTAATCACTGATAACCACTTAACGGCCTGGGCAAAAAAAAACTCCAAAAAAAACTACAGGACCAAGTGTTGTACTTTGTCGTGAAAAACAGTCCGCAAATAATCGTCTGACTCCGGGTTGGCTGCAAGGCTCCCACTGTTATTCCCAAACAGGAAATTTGTTGTATCGACGACGTTTATCCCCAGTCAGTGATGATATGTGCGAGGCTGAGATATATGAGGCGAACGGCCATACAAGGCCACCCTTGCGCACATACCCCATGCGACTAACCGCTTGAATACCTCGGAGAAGGGACATCCGCCTGGCATCTTGGCACCACTATGCCACCGGCTAATAAGGCTTATTGCAGAGTGCACACTGTAGCCAACACTGGATCGCTTGCCCTGATGAGGCTTAGGTAATTTTGCTTTACACGTAGCAGCGAAAACAATAGACGACACATCGAGGGAAAGACTTTCTAGATCCATGCACTCGGTACCATATAGTGACACTACTTTATCAACTTATTTTGCCAACAGGGCTCAAAAGGTGGTACCTCGGCCCCATGCCACCGGTCTGGCCTGTTCGATATCAGAAGATGACGGTATCGTGCTGTGTAGGAGTTCTAGCTAGAGAAATGTATTTACACGTGGTGCATGGGGTAAGTAGCAGTGTGTCGAAGTAAGACAATGGTCAAGCGACGTGCCCAGGTCGTGTGGTGGTACAATCTGGACGGTTTGGGACGACGGAGCCCTTTGCTCCGCAGCCTGAATAGGAAGTGTTCATGTCCATGACAGAGAATACAGCTAAGAGTAACGACCACGATTGACATATCGTATACTTGGGTCAGTTGGTGATATTAAAACAATTTATATAACAGAAGCCGCACTGCTCTTCGGAATTTGTCGATTGACTACCATCCATGTGAAAGCATCTACATCATATCCTCAATACCACATTAGCAATGGCCGAGAACAACACGAGCACAGGGGTGACAGAGATGCCTGCTCTACGAGACAGGGGCTCTAAAAAGACGGCCGAAGAAGTCGAACACTGCGAGAGCGCGCCTTTTGACAAGCCTCACTACCCTGAAGTCAGCGCCGGGTCCGGGGCCTCGGCAGTCCGTGAAGGTGCTAGAGCCAAAGTTGTTTACAATGTGAGTTTTGTTGATTTTGGATATCGACTTTCAGAACAACGGCCGGCGACTAACAGACTAGGCCGAACTGTTCGCTGCTCTACAAGAGACAAAGATCAAGCCATGGAGCAAAGAGTCTCGGCAATTATACTGCGAGTCACGCCTTCGCCCACAAAATCCGACCGTTCTAACCAAGTAGTTGCCATCTTCATTGCCTTCTGTTGTGCATGCGCCAATGGATACGATGGTACGATCTCCCAGTCACATACATGGATTACTTACGGCACAGACACTGACAAATAGCCGCGCTCATGACATCCATCATTGCCATGCCTCACTTCCAGAAGAGCTTTCATACAGGAACCACCGGTGCCACTGTCTCGGTCATCTTCTCACTCTATACTGTGTATGACAAACTCCTCGGTTTCTTCAAAGGTCCTTATCTGCAGCTACTAATAATACAGGGGAGCGATGTTTGCTTCGCCATTTGCCGCCATCTTGTCGGACCGCTACGGTCGTCGCAAAGCCATGTTTGTCGGCGGATGGATCATTATTGTTGGCATGGTCATTGTATCTACGGCTGGCACCGTGGCCCAGTTTGTTGTTGGTCGTTTTGTTCTGGGCATGGGCATCTCCGTCATGACTGTTGCCGCGCCTGCCTACGCTGTCGAGGTTTCACCACCTCACTGGCGTGGCCGCTGCACTGGATTCTATAACTGTGGCTGGTTTGGCGGCAGTATCCCGGCGGCGGCTGTCACCTACGGTACCAACTATATCGACAGCGACTACTCCTGGCGCATCCCACTTATTCTGCAGGCCTTTGCTTGCATCATTGTTATTTCTTCGGTCCTCACTCTCCCCGAGTCGCCACGCTTTCTTATGGCCAACGGCCGTGATACCGAAGCCCTCCAGTTCCTGGCCAAGTACCACGGCAATGGCAACCCCTCATCCCGTCTTGTGCTCCTCGAGGTCGAGGAGATGAAGGAAAATATCCGACAGGACGGCATCGACAAGAATGCCTGGGACTATCGGCCTTTCCTGCTAACACACAGCGGCCGATGGCGCATGGCGCAGGTGCTGATGATCTCAATCTTTGGCCAGTTTTCCGGCAACGGGCTCGGCTACTTTAACACTGTCATCTTTTCCAATATCGGTGTCACTAGTGTTCCTCAGCAACTTGCCTATAACTTGCTAAACTCGGTCCTCTCGGCAGTTGGGGCTCTGACAGCTGTGTCCTTGGCGGACCGCATGCCTCGCAGAAAAGTTTTGATTATTGGCACCATGGGTAAGTGAGCCTCGTATGTCACTTTGATCTTTCACGCAGTAGAGCTAACTTTATTCAAGTATGCGCAGTTGCTTTGGCTTGCAACTCTGGTCTGTCTGCAGCTCTTGACAGCCAGCAGCAAAACGGAGGCATCCAGACGTCCTACGCCCAGGGCGCTCTCGCTAGCTACTTTTTGTTCAACATTGCATTTTCCTTTACATACACGCCACTGCAGGCTATTATTCCCACCGAAGCACTCGAGACAACAACTCGTGCCAAAGGCCTTGCTGCCTCGAATGTCATTGTCAATGCCATTGGCTTTATCAACCAGTTCTGTGGTCCCATTGCACTGGGCAACATTGGCTACAAGTACATTTTCATTTTTGTCGGCTGGGATGTTGTCGAAGCCATCATGTGGTACATGTTTGGGTAGGTCTATTAATGTTTGCAGTTTTACAATAAGACAGACCGAATACTAACTAGCAAGTGTGGAGTCCCAGGGGCGCACCCTGGAGCAGCTCGAGTGGGTGTACAACCAGCCAAACCCTGTCAAGGCATCGCTCCAAGTTGACAAGATCATTGTGCAGGCCGATGGTACTGTCACTGAAAAGATTGTCACGGATGCTACGAACCCTTGAAAGGAATAATTGTTTTTTGAATTCTTGTTCATGTTTTTATCTTGGTTTTGATTATGCAAGAAGCAATCAAGTCGGTGAAAGTTTAAACTTTTGTTATTTCTTATTTTATAACGAAATATAATTCTCAGTGAGCACAACAGTAATAGATCACTCAAAAAAGCAATAATTAATTATAATAAATTTTGTTATCAGATCTGAAAAGAAATTAAAATAATTCTAATGATAGGATATGTGCTAAACGACAAAAAATATAAATTTATCATTCACTATGAAATTGCCCAGACGCGGGATCGAACCGCGGACCTCCTGCTTACTAGGCAGGCGCAGCTACCACTGTGCTACCCGGGCCTTGATAATTCCGAGTACTATTATCTGAGCTCATATAGGGGAGATTAGCTACTACGAGAGCTCTAAGGTCATCACGTGACAATATGAATGATCTACACTAGCTGAGCTGCCGTGCTGCTGATATCAACACTGACCTACGTTAGCTTGATAGCCTCCTGCAACCAGTCTGCATGCATCTCATCACCGTCTCATCGCGATACGCCATGGAAGAAGACCAATAAATCTCTTTATTTCCAAAAAAGAGAATCAGAGAGCCGTGACGGCTTCGTGTATCCCAGACTTCTAAACGCCAAAATCGGCTTCAATCTCTGCCAATATGGACGCCGGCAATGAAGACGCGGCCAGTCAGACGAATTTGATGGGTGAGTTCTTGCTCTTGCTGCAAATGGCGTTTGTTCAGACCTTGTCCTAACAAACAATACAGACCGCGAGGCGCGCTATGTGGCAGACGTACTGAGGGACATTCGCAGTCTCGTTGTCGCAAGTACATCGCGCCCGCGGAACTCCACCACCACCGGCGACGCTGCCGCCAACGGCCAGCGCATTGAGATGCTTGTTGGCCAAATGGTGTCGAAGCTGGAGAACCTTCTGAGCCTGTCGCATCAGATCCGACAGTTGCTCGTGATTGGTCCGCTACGCAAGCCGGGCGAGGGTGATGCGCAGGCCGAAGCCAACATCAAACAGCACGTGCAGGTGCTGACGACGGCCATATCAGGTTTGATTGAGGGCAGCCGGCAAGAGATGCTTGGTCCTTACGGAACATACCAGCAGACAGTGACTGGTGGACCACCAATGCCGGCGCCAGGCCTACAGAATTCACAGGCACAAGCACAACGGCAGCCCCCGCCAGGCGACGCACAAAAGCCCGTCTCAGGAGCATAATCCTATCTGGAACAGTGACGAAAAGAAAGTATAGAATATGAAAGAATACAAAAATAGACAGCCCAGTACTTCAACGCAATCGCAAGGGCAGCATGGGTTACAGATGAGGACAGACTACATATATACCACGACGGGCAAAGGAAGCGGCCGCAGCTTCACGAAATACACAAAGTACCACGCACATTTGCCGCGTGATCGATGGGCCAGCACTGAAACAGGGCCAGTGATTCTCACTCATGTTTAAGCAGCGTGTCGAAATTATTTGATTACAATCCAAAGTTTAATTATATAGCGTGGCAAAATAGATAAACTGAAAATCCCGTGGTATCGTTCGTTATTGTTCTCATCAGACGTAAGCCCAGCATCCTTCATGGTTTTTTTACTGGCCTCGCACATATTGCTTTGGTTTGTAAGGATAAGTAGTTGTTTCCGCCCCTTGCTTCTGTTGTGTCGACGCAGTCGCGCCTGAGCTTACCACTGGATCAAGCTTCTTCAGTGCCTCTTGGTGATGTTCATCAGGTGTCTCAGCATGTGTTGATAGCTCGGACGAGAAGCTCTTGTCCAACCCGGGTGAGCGGAAGCCTCCAACCATACCACTATTTTCACTGCCCGAGTCAGACCCCGTGGAATGCGGACGAGATCCAGCTGCGGAGGTGTGTTGCTGTGATGACAGAGACCACTGTCCGTTCGAGGCCAATGTGTCAGAGTCGCGGTTTGTCTGTGGCGTGGTGTTGGTTGACGTGTGTACGGAAGGGTTCAGGTGCTGCTGCTCTAGCTGCTGCTGTAGCTGTTGGATTTGGGCAGCATGACTTTGGCTCGGGTATTGAGTTGACAGACGCGGATCTGAAGTGGGGTTTTGAAGAACATGCTGTGAATGGTAAAAGTCGCCCGCCATTTCAACCGGAGGAGGAGCTTGCGGCACAGGCCGAGGGTTGGTCGGAACAAATGCTTGAAGCTCGGAATACTGAGCATGGGGCTGTTGGTATTGGTGCGGTGCATATTGGCCGTACATGGAGGGGTGCACCTGCTGGGGGTAGTAGCCTGGCATGCCACCGCCTGGTGGTCCCGAGTAGCTATGATGTTGCCCATGCATGGGAAAGTTGGGATAGCCGGGCGCAGGGAATCCACCCCCGTAAAGTCCAAGACCCTGACCAGGAGCAGGACTTGCCGGGTTTTGGAGTGGTTGAACGCCAGCACTACCAGGGCGATAGGTACTGTATGTTGTCTGTGGTCTAGGAACCTGGTATGGCATAGGTGGAGGCGATCCCGGTGTGCCGGGCTGTGATGGCGGCGAGCTTTGTGATGACATGCGCTTCGAGTTCCGGTCGTGCGACATCGTACCGAGAGCTGGGGACGGGGACGAAGCAGGCGACGGTGAGATGGAGAGAGTGTGAGAGCGATCGGCAGGGTTGACAGTCTTTAGTTTGCCGTTCTCCATCATGGCATGCAAGGCACCTGCGTCCACAAGCTCGGCCTTTTTGATGATACGCTCCACCATGAGCTTGCTAGCAGCCTTGAGCTGCGACTTGACGAAGCCAATCACGGCCATGTTGGCCTTGACTTCGACGTCCTCGCGCAGATACAGCCCATCACTAGGCGCTCCCAGGGCCAAAAGGCCCATTTCCAGTGGCTGCGTCGGCTCAACACCGGGCTGGTTACCGCCAATCTGGTACTTGTAGCGCATGTCGATGTTCATAGGCGCATAGATGTGGGCTTGCAGACCCCAGGGCATATTGTGGAAGCAGCCGTTGAATGAGATCTTGCCGGAGCCCATCTTGCCAATACCGGGAATATATTGAATGCGCTCGGTGATCTCGTACCAGGTCGAGTAGTACTCATCTGAGGCGGCATCGCGCGGGGCCTTGATAGCCTTGTATTCAAGAACAAGCGGGTTGAGCGTGATGACCTCACCGTGGGAGTGCAGAATGTCAATAGCAAGCTGACGCGGGATGAAGCCTGGAATGGGCGTGATAATGGTGACAAAGTCCTTCCTTCGCAACATTGTGTCGGTTGTGGCGATATTTGTGGTTGATTTAGAACCAAGAAATAAAGGGAAGGGAGAGAAACGGGATGCGAAGAGGGGTGGTATATGATATAAGGTTTTACTGGACACTGCGGGCAGTGAGCAAAACTTAGGAATAGGGTGGCAGCAGGAGTGTGTGGCTTCGGCGGAACCTTGTGCAAATCTCACTGCCCACCTTTGTGATCCGGCCGTCCAGTCCTGCGCAGGAGTTTCGCCTCAACTTTGGATACGCTCGCTCTTCGAGGCTATTGTATGCACTACCCTGTCCGTGGTCTATGTTTAGATGGCTGCCTCTTGTAGCGTGTCTCGTTGCCGTATCTTTGTCTGATTTTCTTGCTTCTTTGCTTGCTTGCCTCTTTGTTGCTTGATGCCTTTTACACAATCGAAGCAGCAATCAAAGATGTCCGCACAATTGCTTTTGTTAGGGGCCCCTGGACGTTTTGGTCTTTCAGATGGACCCTTTGTATCGGAGCTGGCGTTTCGTCCTTTCTTTCAGGGATAATCTGTTGTCTTTCCTGGCGTGTCCGCTTCAGTTGGTCACTGCTCGTCGGTGTCTGCTTTTCTTTGTCGCTATCTATTACTTCATCACTGTAGTTGCTCTTGCCGGAACAGGAAATTGTGCATTTAGGAACTGCAAAGAGCTGCGACACACTTGTCCGATTTATAAAGAGCGCAACAGTACTGTGTAAAGGACCTTATGTGGGGGGAGAGTGAAAGTGTGGAAGCAGCATTCAAAGGCCAAGAGAACAAGGAGACGCGACGTGTATGGAAGGTGAAGGAAGAGGCTGTGGTCAGGACAAATGCCACCCGAGAAACAGCTGCGCAAACTACGGACTAGAGATGGAGTGTGCAGATGTGTAAAAAGAACAGGGAAAGTGCAGGATACATAGCTACTCTCAACAGACAACTTAATTGGCATAATGCTGCAGAATGGGCAGGAGGCAAGTAGATGAAGGAAGGATACACCGCTAACAGCGAGTAAAAGACCACTGCTGTCTCGGCTCCTTCTGTTGCCGGATAGTGCCACTTGCGCTTTCCTCATTTACTCCCACCGATACTGTGAGAATCTCTGTGGCTGTCTTCTATTCTCGGTTTATTGGCCCTCTGCACCCCACATGATATCTGTCAGCGAGTGTGTCTTCTCACACTTTGGCCGTCTTTTTGTCTTTTCGTCATCTTTTTTGCCGCCTTTTTGCCGTCTTTCGATGCTGTGCGCCCATTGGCTCTGTCTTTACTTCATGTGAGACTGCGTAAGAATTTGATGCATATCATGTGCAATAATATGCAATAAACTGCACACGCGGCGGCTTAAAGAAGGTGCGATCGGCGACTGCAACAAACATCGGTGTGCAGCTGGCAAAAGCTAGAAACAGATAAACAGAGAACGGGAAGGCGCACATAATAAACAAGTTATCGGTTAGATTTCTCGCCTTTGCTTTGATGATATTCGTTTTTTTCCTAAAAAAAAAAAACATCTTGAACATAGCTATGGTCCACAGGGCTGAGAGACCCCGAGTATGACTTCGGGTTACACTGATTGGAGCAATAGTGCTCCGCTGTATTGGCTACAATATGGAATATCGACTCAGCCCAGCAGTGCCTCAATATCAGCCAGGGCCACCAAAGGATGAGGACTCCCGGATGTGAAAGTACCCGTCATGTTAGTGTTATGCCCAGATATATTTTCGAATAAAATTTGTGCTGTGGAATCGGCATCACATATTTGTGTTGATAAATTTACATTGTTGGAGAGTTACGTTTTTAGCCATCTTTAGACAGCAAGCAACTCAAACATATTACATTATAATAGAAATTTGAGATTTTAGGAGCAAACAAAAGCCACATAATTTATTTCACAGATTACATACCAGGGAAATTATCATCTTGTTTAAAATTTACCGAAAATATTACAATATTAAACCTTATTAAATAATCAAATTGCCAACATTAAAATATAAGAGAGATGCCACCTACCATAGTAAAACCAAGTAAATTATTGGCTTCATTATCATGCTTGACTGAATAAAAAGAGTGTCGATCGGACACAGCTATTTTGTCGACTACTTGCGACCATAGCAGTAGTCCTCATCATAGCTACGGTGCCCGCACAATTGGTATGGGTTTACCGACCGCGTAGGCGTAGGATGCCGGCCGGCGCTCGGGAGAGCCGAACTGCCAGGTATTAGCGACATCTGAGCACGGGAATCTGCAACTGGAGAAGACATGGGTCCCGCCATTGTGGTAGTGTTTGTCACAGACGTAGACGCCTTTGCTTTGGGGTAGAATATACCCTTGGCCTTCTCAATGGCGCGCATGCCAGGACGAGTAACGATACCCGTCGAAGTAGCTGTCGAAGTAGATAGCGTAGCTGTAGACGCTGATGGCGTCGCCAACGTAGACTTGGGACCGGCAACCGGCTTGGCAGACTGGAGGCGGGGAAGTGGCGGGAGCCCACCTGTAGCTCTGGGGGGCGTCGTCGACGCAGATTTGGGTCCCATGACCGACTTGACGGGCTTCAGACGTGGAAGAGGAGGAAGAGAAGTCGACGGTGTGCGCTGAGCTACAGAGGCAGACTTGGGGCCCGTGACGGGCTTGGCCGATGTAAGCCTGGTAAGTGTCGGCCTTGGTCCGGCCACACGGTTAGCCATGGGGGTTGAGCTCTGAGAGCATGCCCGAATAGGTGCTGTGCTGGAGCGACTCGCGCTAACCGATGAAGATCGCGAAGTTCTACTGCTTGCTGGAGTGTTGTTAGCCACAGAGGAGCTACCGGACGTACCACTAGAGGGGATACGGAGGGAGGAAGCCGAAGATGTCCGCGTCATAAGAGTAGAGCTTGGGGTGTCTGAGGCTTTCCGTGCTGAAGGACAATGAACATCTTGCTTGTTGGTGATGCCTTGTTGGCCACCAAAGACAAAAATGAACAAGACATTTTCAGCGCGAACTCGGTGACAAAGAGACGACGATAAACAAGACAACCTTGTCGCAGCTCAAGCTCCGGGCAATGTATATGTTTATTCTCGAGCAAGCGTGGCCCTTTGTGCAGCTATATTTGGCCGAAGCTGCGAAACTTCTGCTGCTATTCAAGATGAAGGCTTCTTTCATCGTTGATACACGCAACAACTGAACAATGAAAACGGGAACAAACGACCCCCAATTCTTTTCCCTTGTTTTCGTTTTTTTTCCCCTCGTAAGTTGCGTCAAAG
The DNA here is from genome assembly GCA_022392935.1 of Ophiostoma cf. undulatum. Lineage (NCBI taxonomy): Eukaryota > Fungi > Ascomycota > Sordariomycetes > Ophiostomatales > Ophiostomataceae > Ophiostoma > Ophiostoma cf. undulatum. The sequence continues at coordinate 384,221 of JAKRGL010000039.1, forward strand.
AAAAGCGAAAGCTCCAGGGCCTGCAGCTGTTTCAAACTCGAAGATTTGTTTTCATTGTAATTGTGGTGATCCTCGCCTTCGTTTTCAGTGGTATTGAGGTCGTTTCGACCCTCTATGACTACCATAGATCCCGCCAGATCAATCACCACGATAATAAACAAGCAAAAATAACAAAAATAACAAGCAAAAATATAACACCAAAATCGACAAGACAGCAAGTAGAGCAGACGATCACTTGAGCCTGGTGCTTCCATGCCATCTCAGCAGCAGCATATATCAGTGGTGCACCGCGGTGGCCAGTTTGAAACACGGCATGGCTGACGTGATGACAACTACCGTGTACAGAAAGATGCTTGCTCCTGTCTCGAATAACAGGTCCCCCAGCTCGACTTCTTTCTGCAGTGAACCATGCCAATCTTGACCGACAGAGGTACGCATATATTGATGTCTATCCTCTCGACTGGTGCCGGAACGCCGGGTTTCTGCAACGCTTATTGCAGTTTGCCACCATCCTGAAACGGCACGCAAGCCAGTGATAACAGCGATGCAGGCCTGATTGGAAACGTCATATAGCTGCATTAAACGCCCTCGACAGTTGCTCAGCCCCAAACACACCCGCGGGCTCTTTTGTTTTGCGTTGTCTTTGGACGAAATAAAACCAGAAATCTGGCCGTCGCTGCATGACACACTAAGCTTCAGAGTGCGATTGTTCGGGATTATTGTTGGGATGGAGGATGAGAAGAGTGGGTGGATTGACGGTAGTAAAGAGTGCAGTCCGGGGAGGTACATATGTACGGAGTATTTGCAGAGGTCGAGAACGACGACCACATGGCTCTCCATATTTGGGCGGGACCGTCCCTAAGCGTCTATGCATACGAGTACTTGCAGCCTGTAAGAAGCAAGAGTTTCATAGCGAACGAGGTACTTTGTGTGCGCTGAAGAAGGAGCAAAGAACGTTCTTTCCTAACATGCATGCATTTTATGCAATGCGCGCGTTTTCCTGTCGAAGCGACAGCGTTAGCTCAAATGTGCACCGCACCTTCCATTGAGGATTCGCGCTATCAGGTTTTCACTGTCCATCGCTCCTTCTTTTCTGCGAGTATCTTACATCTTACTATGTACATAGTACTGAGCACTCTCTCTACATTACTACTGTATTCTGTTTATTACAGTCGTATGGGGTTCCGCACCCCCTGCATGTTGCCTCCACTAGGCCCTGCAGCACAACGCTGGAGCCACCACGCACGGGGACGGCCTGACCATGTGAGTTTTCTACAAGAGCGCTGTGTTCTTGTACAGGTTGTGTAGAAATATAGCCAGTATTCAGCTACTACGTACAGTGAATCTGAAGACTGGGCAATATGTCCTGTTTGATACAGAGTATTCCGTGCCTCGCCTGGGCATGCTGACCTATGTTATGCTTCTTGCCCGCGCAGGGTTCTGAGACTGTTCAGGGGTCTTTAGGAAAGAACGACCCCACAAAACACCACAAGAAGAACTAGCACAAGAAGAGGAAAAACAGAAAGTTTTCAGAAAAAGAGCAACAGAAATAGGGGGCACGGCTAAAAAGTCGATAGTAACGGCGAAAAACACGCACGAGCGCTACATCGCTCGATACGACGTTGTAAGTGTGAGATGCATTGTTCTGTTGCTAGGATGCAACTACTCCATACATAATGCCCAACATTTGCAAGAACAATAAATGGGGGGCAGGAAGAAGGAGGCAATAGCAGGCTGTGAGGCAGAAAGAGGCAGGAAGTGAAATTACAGGACCAATGGAAAGAGCGACTGTGACTTCTTTCCTTCACTATCAATACATCGTACTCAGTAAACATAGTACAGATATTTGCCTATGACGTCCCCGTAGAGATGATCCTGTGATCGACCCGATCTGGCGCTCAATTTCCACCGCAATCTCGTTACTTCAGGTACAGAAGAGAGATTGTCTATGCATTTCCAGCTCATCTAATCCGCTATCCTCATAGGCTATCCGCGTCTTGTGCATATTACAGCGAGAACCAGCCGCCGCATGTCTTACTTTACGAGCCCAATGCCACATCGCTCCTTCTAGTAGGTAAGAGTTGAATTAAGATACTATTGATAATAAACCTCTTTACTTTGAATCTCCTCATCGCGCCTTCCTCGATCTGTCTGATATTGCCCATAGGAAAGGTCTCCTCCGTACATATATGTAGTACTCTGACTTGAAGTAGACTATCGTCTGGGTTTGCCCACCTCACCCACCTTGCTGTCCACTTTCTCGAGGTTCCTGTCTTTCATTATATCTTTACCCTTGTAAACTGGGGCCGTCCCTACCCCTTTTGGAACTTGCCCGCTACGCTCGTGTCAGGAACGGTTGCTCTTTCCTTTTGCTTTTCTTTTGCTTGCGCTAGTTGTGACTAGCAAGCTTCCTTCCTCCGAGAGAACTAACTCCAGGGTGCAGGGACCACTCATCATTGGCACCATGTCGAGCTCTTGTCTGTTTTGAGTCTACCGCGTCCGACGCTGCTCTCCATGCTGCCCTCCATACTGCGACGCTGATATCGTTTATTTCCTCAGCAATAATTATTTATCTTGTTTTGTGTTTAATCATGCTTTATCTAATATTCCATTTGTTTAATACACTTTTTCTCTTTTGTTTTCTTGCCTTTCCTCGTACCTCGCCCCTTCTAGCCTTCTTCTTTCCGTTCTCTTCTCTCCAGTACTTCTTCAACTCACCATTGCTCTTTCCTTCTTCTCCCTTCTTATCTGCACACGGCTAGCCATTCCTTTTTCTTCATATCTTGCATCTCTCCCACGTTGTAATCTCCTTGGCCTTCTTCCTATCTTCTACCTCTTGCGTCTTGTCACTCGTCTCTCGTTTCTCCCCTCCACAGTCCTTAATTACTACATATCTCCCACCTTGCGATCTCTAGATCTCTCCCCCGACATACTCGCGATCTCGCATCTACTCTGTACATCTACATTCTTTGATCGTCTCTTGCCGGGCCATAGACATCTCAGACTCACACACTACACAGCATCAACATCAACAGCACCATCACCACCACCATCACCATCATCACCACTACTTTGACTTTTACAATGTCCAACATCATTGAGCGCATCCAGGCCAAGCTCGAGCTTTTCCGCCTCGAGAAGCGCTACACACGCCGTCGCAACCGGCGTTCGACTTTCGTCTCAAACGCAATCTACGTCGACGGCGAGTACGTATACCAGACTCCCATCTCGACCGGCTCGTCCTCCAACACGTCAACCGTCTCGGCCACTGCCAGCAGAGCAGCACCACCATCGCCCGTCAACAAGGCACGCAACCGGTTGTCCATGCCTATCTTCAGCTCCAGCAAGATGCCTAGCCGCACCCAGGACTGGCGCACAGAGACTGCCATTGACGAGAGATACTAAGAGTCTCTCTGGCATGGCCACAGTCAACTCCAAAGGGGACAAATTCCCACCCTCTGCGACATTGTTGCTCCTGTTCACACGAGACATTAGACGTGTCTCGCTAATGAGCCGCGACGGCAGTCAGACGCAGGTCGACGTTGAGCATAAACGCAGTGTTACAACTTTGGATATTGTGCTACGTGCCGAGTCTGTTTGTTGAGCGCGGCTGAATGACTGTACCACAGTTGTTTTTATCAATATACCCGATGGACGACCTAGAATCGTACATCACATCTCCAATCGGCTCTTCAACAACAACACCAACCAACCAACCAAAAGACCACTTTATATCCCTTGTCACGACCAGCGAGCGGCTACAGTTTACGTATCTGAAAACCCACCAGGCGACTGCTTTGAGCTGGATTTTTTTTGCATCTTCTTGTTTTCTGGATGACCCCCCCAACACCGTATCATATACCAAGACATAACGGCATCTTGGAAACGCACACACGTTTATCCATCAACGATCTTTCAATTTTTCTTTTCTTTTCTCTACTATCACTAAATCTCTTCTGCGGCCGACTTTATCTCGACGTTTTCTTTTGCTTTATCCCTTATCAAGATCGGCACCAGATGTCGCGGCTGAGAGTTCTAGCCGTGCACGCACTGCGATTGTTTTATTCCACGTGTTTACTGTTTACTGCTTATTGCTTTTTAATAATGAATGTTATGACCAGTTGCCTCATTTTGGAGATATTTTGGTTTTCGATGAGTGCGGACGGTTTGGTCGCTGGAGGCAAACGCACAAAAGCTTTGCCGTGTATATTTTTCTTCTTTTTTTATATGCAAATATACTTAAAAAAATTAAACATATTCAAACATACCCATGAATTTGAGATGAGTGAGACTCTAGCAAACAACACTGCCCTATGTCGAATGACATCAAACAAACTGTCTAAATCGGTCTTTTTCAAACTACTCATCTAGATCAACACCGTTGATAGCGTATTGCACACCAAAATTGCTGTCTCAGTCGACTTACTCGCAGGGACAGCTGGGCTATTAAGATTAAGGAATGCGTGACTGGGAGTGACTGGGTCGCATCCAGCAAAAAAGAAAGAAAATAGGACAGCGGCCCAGAAGACACAGCTAGTTTAACTGCCTTGTTGTTTCAGTGCGCAGATTATATATGTGTGGACAAAGAAGCAAGCAAACGAGCAGTTGCTGAAACTTGGAGACGATAGCTGTCAACTGCCTATTTATAAACACCCCTTGCTTTGAGTTTATTCTGTTGTTTCTCACAGGGCCTTTGTGTGCGGGTTCTTTTGTACGCTCTTGTCTGAAAGAACATGTAATGGAAGTGCGATGCACCCAGCTTGATCAGGACATAATAATAAATAACAAGATGGAAGGAAACAAAAAGGAAGAGAAGGAAGAAAAAAATAAAGAGGCTTCGAAAATGGCGAAAACGTATACGAGAACAAAACTTAAAATGGAGAAGTGGTCATCGACTATGGAACCAGTTTCTGTCCCTTGGAAATAATAAAGGTTTCCATCTTGATCATGCTCTTGATGTGCAGATTGGCTGGGGATGTTTCTGGCCGTGAACTTGAACTAATATGTAGCCACCATTTGCAACAGCTAAACACACAAAAAAACAAGCTTTGCACAACACATATGCCGGGAGGTGAGAACAGTAGTATCCTGGTGCTGTCGCAGCTTTGTTTCTGCAATCTGTGCGTAAATCGAAGAAGCAGGCCGGTTATGAGACAGCCATCGTCTCAGGTGCAAGAGGCGTCAAGGCTCGTAGTTATCACGGCGAGTCCCGTCGTCCGATGGCAGGATGTGTTTGTTTGCTGATTGCATGTCAAGAGTGACGGTAATGCAAAAGTCGAGATGAGAGCCAAAAGACAACGACAAGTGAGAGCGGCGCTGACATTGGCTGCAAGGCTGATTCCGCTTGCCATCGCCGTCATAGTGCTGGTCAAGGTAGCCAACCCATCGCCAAGTGGCATCTCAAAGGATTCACCTGGTGTGTCGGCCGGCACCATTAAAGGTGTCCTTGGGTCATCAGAGCCGCCAGACGCCGTCCATGACTTGTCGCTGGGCCACGGAACACATAGTATTGGCAGCACGACAAGCTCCATATCCCGGGCCCTTGTTGTTGCGTCCACCAGCAACTTACAACCACACGACGTTGCCTGGCTCAAGGAATTGCCTCCTGAATGGCAAGGCTCTCTGTACAACTATGTTACCGACCAACATCTGTCGGCCGACCTTGCTGTCCCAGTCAACAAGGGCAACGAAGCCATGGTCTACATGACATATATCATCGACCACTACGACTCGCTACCCGACATTGTCCTATTCCACCACGCGCATCGCCACGGCTGGCACCAGGCTATGGACTCGATCGACGAGGTGCGCCAACTGCGAGTCGATTATGTCCAGAAAAAGGGATATGTCTCGCTGCGCTGCTTGCCAGGATGCGAGAACGTCATCAACCTGGCCGACTACGCAGTTGACCAGTCCCAGTTCCCGCACCATACACGGGCTGTCCAGCTGACGACACTGCTGGATGACTTTCTCGAGAAGCAGAAAGGAGAGTTGGTGCCTGTACAACTGGCATCGCCGTGCTGCGCGCAGTTTTCTGCAAGCCGGGAGGCCATCCGGCGCCGGTCCCGTGCTTGGTGGGTATCGTTGCGGCAGTGGCTGATAGACACACCGCTGCTATCGATGGACAGCGGACGGTTGATGGAGTACACCTGGCACATCTGGTTAGGAAGTGAATCAGTTTTGTAAGTTTGGTGAAGCCTTTTCTCCCCCCCTGACCCCCCCTGCCATTCGCTAACGGCCAGATGTCCCAACTTTGATGCCTGCCAGTGCCATGTTTATGGCATCGGCCAATGCGATGAATATTTTGCGCTCGAGGAGGCAATGTGAATAATGATGGTATCTTGGATCAGAGTTCTTGGGCGTGTTTTGGAGTTGTTGGCATCTTTTTGTTGTTTTTCTTGTTGAGACACGGCTCTTTAAATATGAGACCAGGCAAATAAGCTTCTGCTACAGGGCCCCCGGTCGCCGGCACGATGCGTGTGCCTCTTCAAGACCGGGCTTATGTTGCCGTCATTTTTCTAGTTATTTTCCATATAAACTTATGACCACCGCGATTAGCGCAAGGCAGAATCACGAAGAAGATACGCTGCGGGCTGGTTGCAACCGCCGGCATCACACGGCGACGGGGCCTGTTTCCGCCTGGTGCGGGTAAGACATACCCGTCTCATAGAACTTTAAATAAGGCTCATGCCGATCTCAACTACTCATCACCTCATCTTATCTTACACATTGCATGCATTATTACAATAATTGCGAAGCCCATGACCCGTAGAAAGCGTTCATCTTCACCGTTGAAATGTCGTCGAAAAAAACAAAACAGGAATCAACACGACAGCGCCATGTCGTCAGCCAAGCTTACAGAATGCGAATAAGAAGCCATACTCAATGTCGTAATGCCCAGATTGTGGCGGTCACCTGGCACGCACATGTCGGACAATACACAAAAAAGAACCCCGCCATTGACGGCTTGCATGACGAACTACTGTACTGACCGTGGGACTACACTCTGCGAACCATCCTCGAGTCGAGTCTGAAACAGCACCTCTAGTTTTCATTCCGTTCATTCCGTAAATTCCATCGCTGCTGCATCAGTAGGAGTGAGCGATGTCGAGTTATTTCCTTTTTTGACTTGGACCTTGTTGAAAGTCTTCATCCATTAAATCAGTTGACTTATGTTCATCAGACTTCGATATGTGACTTCGATATGGGTATTGTACATCGCACAGCTATAGTATATTGGTAGTATCGGGCGGGGCCTGGTTGACAATGAAGAAAAAAGAAACGGAGAGTATCAAAGTGCGACACCTTGCCAGAAACGAACTGGGCGGGCGCTTGCATAGGACACCCTCCCATCTGCCGTGTGTGATGTCGCATTCACGACAACAGTGACTGGGCTGACTTTGTGGTTGTGTCCGCCTGTGTATCTTTTTGTAATTGCAGGCATGCGTTGCTTTTTAGGCTGGGAATACCTCGCTTCAAAAGTCAGGACGATGTACGCCGATGGCACCTCGTCACTGTCGGACGAAAAACTCGCTCGTCACTCATGCATCTTCTCACTGGTTTGCTAGATCATCGACTGCTTGAGTTTTAGAAAACTAATACATGAACACTGCTGTACTTGGCAACATGGACCAACGGTTTATCGACAAGGGTGTCACAAAACGGCCAACCACGATCGGCCTTGGTCCTCCGTGATGGAGGGTAGAGTGACATGAAAAGTCGACTAAAATAAGAAATATAAAGTTTGAAAGAATACGAGCAAATCAAAACTGACGACTAAGGCATAATTCAATAAAGCATAATCCCAAAAAGGTGATGGTGCACTGCAGCCGCTGATCGGATCCTCGTTGGTCTGGTGTGTGGTTGGCTTTGTGTTGGGCTGGTCACCCGTTTTATCTGCATCTCAAACTGTGTGACCCTTGACTCATATACGTCTTGCTTGCTACTTATATCTCTGTTGCCTGCTGCCATCCGCCGCCAGTCTTTCCAATGGTCGCCTCCCAAACAAGTTGGACTACCGCCACTTCGCTGCCACATCTCAGAACTCGATAACGCATCCCGGACCGTTGATATAGACCATATCGTGATCACCATGACTGCTCGCAACTGGGTTGACCCTCTTGCCGGCGATGGCAAAGACCGCTCGCATGTCCTGTCTCTGCCCTACTGGACACTCTTTGTCCGCATCGCCCAGATCGTCCTTGCCCTCCTCCTCCTGATTCTTACCGCCTTTTCGGCATCGAAGCTCGGTTCAAATGTACGCATGCGCAGCTCTTCCATGCCAGTCATTCATAATATTGTGCACAGCAACTAACAAACTAGGCTGCCGGCTTTGGCCTGACGTGGTTCACCTTTATCCTCACTGTCATCTACTTTGTGTACCTCGGCGTCTCGCTCGCAAAGTTTCCCATATACTACCACCCGCTCGTCCATCTACCCTTTGAAATCCTTATCAATATCTTCTGGCTGAGCTCCTGGGCCGTGCTTGCCAGCGAGGCCGCATCTGTTGACGATCTCGAGGACTACATTGGCAAATACTATTACCGCTACCTGCCCTCCAGCTACAAGAGCGCCCTCAATGCCCTCAAGGCATCGTCTGCCTTCGGCGCCATCGAGTGGGTGCTGTTCTGCATCACCCTTGCGTTCCTTGCCATTGCCTTTATCAACTCCACCAAGTCCAGCGCCGCAAATGGTGGCGTCGAGGCTGGTACCGAGCCCAAGGCCACGGAGCTCAACACATACGGTGGCGAGCCAGCCCCGTCGGGCTACCCTGCCCAGCCGCAGCCGGCCTACGATCCTAACGTTGCACCTGCCGGTTACGCCCCGCCCCCGTCCCAGCCTTATGAGCAGCAGCCTCTTGGCGGCACGGCTCCCGCTCAGCACCCGCCGGCGTAGATGACCTGTGGGAGGAAACATTGCTTGAAATAAACCCTTTCTTGCCGGAAAATAAGTTTGGTTAAATTTGCGTCCAACTATTTGTTATTCTTTCTTTTTGTAACGTTCAAATCCTTCGATACCCTTTTCCAATGACGATGATTTAATGTGGTTGCTTTTTTTAATATGTTTGCATCTCAATTATTTTATTATACTATTTACATAAAAAAAACAGACCAAAGTAATCAAGGATACAAACATCGATATTTACCTGCCAAATTAGAAAAGCATGGCTGCACTCAAAATAATCCTGAAAATACATTATTCTCAATAACTCGGAACAATAATGTCACGGTAGTACTTCTGGTGATCGGAAACTATTTGCTCCGTAACAACTTGACCAATCTGTTAGTATTAATATGGACATTATCGCAAAGTGGTCTTATTTGTCTTTTGGTGTAGTATTACTGTCCGGAGGGACGTCGGTATCAACGCCTTTGTCACGATGGATGAACATGACCGCAACATCAGTATCACCATTCAGTATCTAAATAATTTGCAGCTCAAATCAGGACACCGCCAAACTCGGCAACAACATCTCTCACATTGACGCGCCTGCCCGAGGCGTCCTGCTGTTGGATCACGCGCCTCAGCAGCTCCCGTGCACGCCGCGTGCTTGTACCGCCCCAGCTCGCCACATCGGCAAGATATGCAAGCACCCAGTCCTGATAGACGGGATCCGTCAGTTCGATGCCCGCGACAAACACAGGCATCGGCCACACTAGACTGTGAGGTGCCGAGCCCGCCACTGAAGGCAGCCGTGCTACCGAGGCCTCGCATGTGCCACTATCACCATTGCTAATCTCAGGTACCTCTGCCAGTGATGACGAAGACACGGACCGGTTGCCCAGCTGGCCGAGCTGCCGTGCAATCTGTACAATTTCGCGTGCTGCGGACTGTGACTCCTCGTCTGTGCGCTCGCTGGGTGCCTCCACGCGGTTCAGTAATACGGTAGCGGCCAAAGTTTTGGCCGTAGTCACGAGCCGGTGAAAGGTGGTGCGCGCGACATGGTCAGCGCCCGACGATGCCTTCATCAGGTCAGCATGGACGACTTTGCTTTCGGCATGGATGCGTGCGATATTGGCACGGATGGCCTGGATCTTGGCATCTCTCAAGTCCATTAGCAGACTTTGGTCGCGGTCCCAGTCGATACCTGCGATCCAGTTCTCAAGCGTCGATATGGTTGCATAGACTCCCATGATCTCATCAGACAACATCTTGGCCGGTTCCTGTAGCAAGTCCTCTTCGAGCTCGCGTGGGGGTAGGTCTGATCCAAAGCACTCTGTCAAGTAATATTTCCTATGTGACACTGCGCTGGGACATTCGTCGTCGTCTGACTCGGGGCTACTGACACCATCCCTGTGGTGGGAACGGAGGGCGGAGATACCGCTCGTGGTCAAGGTGCCGTTGTGCGATTGCAGAAAGTTGAACAGGCTCATATTGCTATTCTCGGACCGCTTGTTTCCTTTGTTCTTGCCAGCTCGGGGTGGTGGCGCCCACATGCGTGCACGGAGATCGAGATATGATAGCCACACCAAGATGCGCGCTTCGATGGGTCCCATCTCGGCACGGAATCGTGGCCAGTCAGAGGCGAGCAGCTGCGTGATGCCAGATAGAGAGTCGACAAGCCCCGAACAGTCGCCCGACAAAATATCGCCGTAGGCCAGGAACAGTGTGGTTGCAAGGAGCATACGTAGCGGCGTCGTTCCGCCCTTGCTCGTGCTCGAACTATGATGTGAATGCCGCGAGGATATTAGCTCCTCGCGCAGTTCGTCAGCAGCAGATCGGGCTCGTGCATAGTGGCGGAACTGCGCATGGCCGTCAGAGGTATACCGGTTGCGAAGGATCAAATGGGCTGATGTCCAAGCAAGTATACTGTGGCTCAACGGCGAATCGGGCTGTTCCTCGGCCGCGCGAATGGCGTACGAGTAAAAGTTCCACACAGGAACTTGCGACGGGGAAGATGGGTCGCAATGTATAGACTTTGATGAGTATGACGACGACAATGCTGATATGGTCGTGAGACGCGAAGAGTAGGATTTCACACTGAAAAATGAAGATAGGTTACGCTTGTAGTAGACAACCAAGAACCGGTCGCTGTCGTCGTCTGCAGTGGAGCCTGTTGACAGAGCTGGGCTTGAAGCACGGGGCCCCGAAAGCACCAGCTCGCTGCCCTTTGAATTTGTACTGGCACTGCCCGCCTGCTCTGACTGCACTGGCGGCACCTCCGGTATATCCATACCCGAGTACATGAAATCCTCGGGCGGAGATGTGGATGAGGGCGGCAGGCCGGCTACAGGTGCCGGCTCAACAGAGCTGTCTGGCGCCCCTTGGATTTGCGTCATGAAGGACGGCGAGGCGTAAAAGTCTGCCGGCGTGTACATGCTGTCCAGATTAGACATTGGTGTACCACCAAAGAGAAATGACATAGGCGTGTCTAGATCGAATGGTGATGGTTGTTGTATACTCCATTCGTTCATCATCTTAAGAGACTGCGTCGGTGAGAAGGGTGCTGTCGGCATGACTGTGTTTTTGCTCTGGTTCCGTTCTCTGCAAGGATCTTGTATACGAGCATCAAAAACACCAAATGGGTTGTGAGTTGGTGGTAGTGGTGTCGCTACTGGCCTCGGCGGCGGCCGCGGGGGTACAGACTGTCGTGTCGCTGTTTTCGCAGGGCGGGATGATGGCGACTGTGTGCGAGGTAGCGGCCTTTGTCCCAGTCCTGCCAGGGGATCCGTATCAACCTCTGAATCATTGCCTTGGACCTGCTGTCGCTTCCACAGCTTGAAATTGCCGTTGAACGAGGGAACGCATGTCAGATGCAACCGGGTGCAGGCCGAGCACGGCATGTCGCGGTCGAGGCACTTTACCTTGCGCCGGCGACATGTGAGGCAGCCCCAGACAGATCTCTTGACAGGCGGCCGAGACGACGTTGCCTTTTTTTCTGCAGTCTGTGCCTTTGGCATTTTGACTTCTCTTGACGTGCTTTGGTATGACTTGAACGCAAGACGCCACAGCCTCTTATTCAGTCTGGGGAATGTGGACGTAAAATAACGTGGGATAGAGCAAAGAGGAAAAGGTCAACTGGGATCCGTCTGGTTGAGGAGGGTATGTATGTAGTCACATAATTAATGCCTTTAGCGCCGTAGTTTTTCCACTATGCCTGCCCACCAACCCGAATAGCCCGACCGAATATGGGGCAAAGATAACCGAAAGAAAACGTAACAAATAATTGACCAGTGCTGCTCTAATCGAAAATAAAACAGCCTATTACATGCACCGATGCTCAATTATTGTTTATTTGGTGTGTATATTGTTTTACTGCCTTTTCAGATTCCAGGATATATATTGTTGCACTATAAACACAGGAGTTCATCCTCGATACGTTCTTCATTATAACTAATCAACAGACACCTCCACTGCGGGTTGTCCTTTGTATATGAAAGATATTACCACTGGTCACACTCTACTTTAGTACATGTAGCGGAAGCCAGGCTGCTCCTTGTCCGTCTGGTCGAGGAGCGCAGCAGCACCGGCCTGCTTCTCCTCGGCGAGAGCTGCCGAAACCTTGTTACGGCGGGCATTCTCACGCTTCAGGTAGATCATGAGGAACACAAGGATGACAATCATCAGGGCCGTCGACACGAAGAAAGCACGGAAGCCGGTGGGGTAGGTCGGGCTCTCAGTCGACAAGAAGAACTGGGGTGCAATAATCTGGCCGACAGCATATCCAACAAAGACCATGACGGAGCAAGTCGCCTTCTTTGTGAAGCCACCGATCTGTTTTGTTAGCTTCTGTATTTGAACTATAAATATATGACTGGAAATCAGGACTCACGTTGGATGCCACAAGGGACATGACCATGATGTAGGTCACAGTGTTGACAAACATAATGTAGAGGCCACCCTGGCGGCCGTGGTTGTTGGTACTAGGCAGGCAGTAAACTAGCAGCGAGCCAGTCAGAACAATAAAGTTGCTGACGAGGCAAGACACGATACGGGCATTGCGGAAATAGTTGGTAACGACACCAGCAATGAGTAGCGAGGCGAACTGCACACCATCACCACCAAACGAAGCGCGAGTAGCCTCGTGGTCGTCGTAGCCGAGACCCTTGAGCACAATCTTGTCAAACTAAGCTGTTAGAAAGAGTTTTGAAGCATTGCAATGGGGAGAATTGAACGTACGTTGGTAAGACCGCTGCCGACAATGCACTGAAGCAGGGCCAGTGAGAAGAACGCCCACGGCTGGGGGTCCTTGAGACACTCCCACACCTGGTACGTGCGGTAGTGGCGGTTCTCGATACCGGTGTGGTTGGAAATGACACGCATGACGGCAATCTTGCGCTCGCGCTCCGACAGGAACCATGCGGTCATGGGCGACGAAGGCAGACAGAAGAAAAGCAGCACGCCCCAGCCCATGGTGATAGGACCCCAAATGAGGTAGATCACCTGCCACTGGGTGTACTTGCCGCCACCCCAGCTATCACCAGTGATGGAGTAGGCAAGGCCATCAATGACAAAGCCGCCAATAGGCGCACCCATCCACCAGAAGCAGGCACGCAGGGGTTGCTCACGACGTGTCCAGTACTGGCCAACCAGGATTGTGAGGACAGGCGAGATACAAGTCTCAAAGAGACCGAGGAAGAAGCGCGAGGTGGCTAGGGTGGCAAAGTTGGTCGTGGTGGCCGTCAAAGTCGAGCAGAGACCCCAGAAGAGAACCATGACACCGAAGTAGCGGCCGATGGGCAGTTTCTGCATCAGCACGGAGCTGGGATACTGGGCAATGAGGTATCCAAAGTAGAAGATGGCCGATACCCAGCTGTACTGCTGGCCAACAAGGTGCTATCTTGTTAGTTGATGTTGAAGCAGCTGCGGCTGCGAACGTGGCATATCAGAGAAACTCACATTGTCGGTACGGATACCAAGAATCGATGCATTTGACAAGGCAACCTTGTCGATGAACGACAGCATGTAAGAGATCATCATCTTGACCTGTTAGCAGACTATAATTGTGTAGTGTGGTGAGGGTCGACGAAAGACATACCAAGGGAAGGAGGACCAAATCGAGCTTACGAAGGACACTGTTGGCCTCTTCGGCAGTGTATTCGAAGGTGTCCTCGCCGGCAAACAGTTGAGCAGCATCATCACGCTCGACGCCGAGAGTCTTTCCCTCAATATCAAAAGGATGGACTTGAACGTTGTTGCCAGCATCGATAGCAGTCACCACCGGGGCAGTGGCACCATCGTACTCGGGCGAGGGGGCCTCTGCCTCTTGAACTTTCTCGTGGGACATCTTGGGTTGTCAATGGATGTGTGATGTAAAGGTATAAGATCAACGGTAAAGAATAAAGGCGAGAAATCCGGATAAGAAGAGGTGAGCAGCCTTATTTAACACATGGTAAAAGCAATTACCTAGAAGACCCCCGTACAACAGCACACGCTAAGACGGCGGATGGGGGATAACAAACAGGCGAGCACGAGACAGGGTAACAAGGCGACGAGCGCGTGTCCAGGACGTAACGAGTAAGCGATGCGAAAGACAAGGCCCGGGCCCGGAAAAGTGCACGCGAGGAACGAGGGGGGCGTATGACACAACGATAGTATAAACCAAAATAACATACGCTACTCCGTAGAGAAGACAGGGAATGGCGGCCCTCGGGGAGCGGTATCCATCCTCCTAGGAGTCGTACTATGAAATATGACAGCTTGGGTAGAGGAATTGGACAAGCAAGAGATGAGGTCTGATAGTAGGGATGCCGAAGGACAAGGCCAGCAGATGCGTCACGCCTGCTGTCGAATAGGATCGATGGAGCTGTTGGGATTCGAGCGCCCTTACCCCGGAAAACGAGAGGGTGTCTATAAGTATGACAAACAGAATAAGCAATATGAAAACAAAAAGTAGAGAATTTAGCGAGCAAGGCAAGGGAAAAACCACAAAAGAAGGAGTCCACAGGTGCATGGCAAGGCCCGGTGTCGTGGACGCGGTGGGTGCATCTGCTGGCTTGCAGCGAAGAAAAGCTTGCATAGTATCTCAAGCCTTGGCGTAGGTCCACTACCCTGCGCAGAGTTACAATGCCAGTCGAACTACAGTACTAATGAACTCTTGTTTCTCTTGTTATTTTCCGGTGCACGTTTCCCGCTATGCGAGTGGTGAATTGTCGGCAACCAGACCGCAAGAGGTTACTGTGCTGAAGCGATGGAGACCAAGTTGAAAAAGTAACCCATTGTCAAAGAAAACGGGTAGAAGAATGGAAAGTGGACTTAAGAATGAGAGGAGGGCGGTCGAGCAGCGTTGTCGGTCAGTGCAGTGATTGGCTGCTGGCCGCTTACATCGCCTGTTATACCCGAATAGGCAATCCTGGCGAGGACGACGATATCGATGACAGGCCTGTAAATGCAACAGAAATATAGATGCAACAAAAACGACAGCAACGGAGAGGGAAACAGCACCGATGCAGTAAAATAAACGACAACGACTCTGCACAAGCGTGGCACGACTAAGATGGCGAGTCATGCGAGGTAGAACGAGGTCCCCAGTGCATATAGAGCCGGTAATCAACCGGTGAAAACACCGCCCGGCCAACAATTCCCCTGCCGAGCAGATGAGCTGAAGTATTCTGCCGTGTCCTCGCCAGAGTTTCTGCTTTTGGGAGAAATGGCGACGGATGCCCACGTCCGACGAGTGTGTCATAAATTGCCGACCTATTCCTCTCCGAATGAGCTTGCGGACACTGCCTCTTTTAGCAGATGGGTTTGTTTTAATTTTGCATTAAATAAACCTGTGAAGTAACTCTATGGTGATGGAATAAAAAGCCGAGGAGATATTACCTATTTCGTTGATATTGTTCTGTAAGGGTCTCGCGGCCAATACACGCCGCCATTGTGCCTTGTTTTGGACGCGAAGTTGTTGCATCAATTTTGAATATATCAACTGCCCACTACCTCTTATCAGACAAGCCCAACTTATCAAGGCTTCTCCCATTGCATCACATCATATCACACATCACACCACAATACAGCACATAAGACAACACAACGCACTGCATTACACCATGACGCAAATCCATGAGACAAACAACCCCCACGCCTACCAGCACGTCGTGTGCCGCGGTTTGCCCTACGAGCGTGGCCTGGCTCACGGCCAGCAGGCCAAGTCCAAGGTCCGGGCAAATGTCACCTACTACCGCCGGCCGGGTAAGCTGGCGCACTCCATTGAACTTATGGAGTCCATCATTGAGCATGTCTACAAGCCCGCCTTGGAGCAGTACTACCCCAGCGGCTTCCAGGAGATGCAAGGTATTGCCGACGGTGCTGGTGTCACCCTGGACGATGTCATTCTGCTAAACTCCCGCTACGACCTGGCGCGGTTGGGCGACGAGCCCGGCATTAAGCCCGTGACCGCCGAGGATGTTTGTGCGACACCTGCAACAAGTACCACAAGCAACGGCACCGCCGATCACGAAGACATGTCCAACGAGTGCACCAGTGTCATCTTCCACCACAACGCGACAGCGTCTGGCGATATGCTGACTGCCCAGAACTGGGACATGTCGGCACGCCTGTGGGAGAACGACTGCATTATCTACCTCGAGGTGCATCCAGACGCGTCTGAGAACAAGCCGTCTATTTTTCTCGTGACAGAGGCCGGCCAGCTGGGCCGTTCGGGAATGAACTCTGCAGGCCTCGGTGTGACCGCCAACTCGCTCATGTCGTCGGACGACTACATCCCATACCCCTACAAGGACGGCAGTGGAAAGGTCCATAACGTGCCTATTGTGCCCATCCTGCCCATCTCTATGCTACGCCGCATGATTCTCGAGAGCAACCACTTTGCCGAGGCCATGACTTGCGCGTTCAACTTTCCACGCCACGTCTCCAACAATGTGACTGTCAGCACTGCCGAGGGCTTTGGCCTCTGTCTCGAGGTCACCCCGGACCGCATCTACAAGGTCTATCGCGAGCACGCCGACGACCGCTACCTGGTGCACACCAACCACTTTACACACTCTGGCTTTCTTGCGCGCCAGGACGTGCTTTGCAAGTACCCAGGTGGCAGCAGCTGGTTCCGCCGTGAGCGGTTTGAGCAGAGCATCCGTGCCAAGGCCCAGGCCGGCACGCTAACAAACGACGACATCATCCTCGGATTTTCGGACCATATCAGCTACCCCGAAGCTGTGTGCGTGCACCCCGACCGAAACCCCATTGACGCTGTCATTGGCCATCTTCAGGGCTACCCTTTCCGGTCCAACTCGGCAACTGTAGCATGCATTATCTACAACTTGTCCAAGACAGAGGTGACGGTGTGCAAGGGCCCGCCGTGCCAGGGCAAGTTCCAGACCTTTAAGCTCGAGGGCCCCAAGGGCAACAAGCGGGGATCACAGAAGCAGCCAGGCAATGTCAACCGGCCGGAGCACCCTTGAAAAATGGGCTGTATTGTTTTATGTGTTAAATTTAGAAAATGAAAATGAACTGTTCTGTTTTTTATTTTAATAAATTACCTTTTTTCAGAGCCTTTAATTTTAAAATGTGAAGTATATATTTTAAAAAAAAAAAATGTCACCTATATTAAATCAATAAGCTTGATGATTAGGCTACACTGTTATGTACATTGGCTTATAACAGCTTCACACCCGTCGCTTAAAATCAATCCAGCATTCATGGTCCTGTTTTGTTAGAATCTTCTAGTGAGAAGCAAGAGAGAATAAAAAAGGCCAGCCAGAGAATCACTTACCAGCACAGCAGGGCTCGTTTCGTCGCTAAACACTTCGAAGCGGCTCGTTATACCCGGGCTGGCGTTGCCCTGCTTTTTGTTAAGACACGTATCGTACTTGCGGTAGATGGCAGACAGCAGCATAGTCATCTCGGCCATGGCCAAACTGGATTGTTAGTATGGATGGAATATTAAATGAGATCGAGGTATAAGCCTGGCTGTTTACATACTGCATGCCAACGCACATCCTGGCGCCGCTCGAAAATGCCCAGAACCACCGCTTCATCTCAACGGGGTCCCCAAAATCTGGGTTCTCACCCAACCACCGTTCAGGGCGGAAGGCCAGGGGTTGTGGAAAGACGTCTGGGTTTCGGTGCAGCGTGTACGGATCCATAGAGACGACAGTGCCTGCAGGAATTGCGAAGCCATCAATCGTGACATCCTTGCTGGGCATTGTCCGCGGCTCGGATGCCGGAAGAGGTGCATATAGACGGAGTGTCTCACGCAGGACCGCATCGAGGAAAGGCAGACGATCAGATGCCTCTGCAGTCGGGTTTCCGTGGCTGTCGAGAGCACCCGGCATTGTGTCGATGGTCTCCGTGACCTCTTTAACAAGGCGCTGCTGGTAGACTGCATTCTCTGGACGTGATAGCGCCCATATGGCAAACATGCTGGCGTCACTCGTGGTGTCAATACCCGCAAGGAAGTGATCTGCCAGTTCCGAAGCCAGACCAAGGCCCTCAACAACATTTTGAGCCGGTTTTCTCTTTGCAGAGGCAATTGCCCGGAGACGATGGTTGTGAAGGCTGCCCAAAATTGACAAGTTAGTAGACCAATCGAGAGCTGCCTTGCCATGTCCTTTTTCAGCCGCACTTCCATCGTCGTCCAGAGTGTCTGCCTCGAATTGCTTGAAGGACTGCAGAGCGTGTGCGCGTATGGCCGTGTAAGTTGCAGGCTTGGTCATCGGAAGGAGCCCAAGCGACATCACGACCTGTTCCATCAAGCCGGTGCGAGAGTAAAGCCACTGAACGTAGGACTTGCCGATATGGACGGTGACCCAGCTTAGTTTGCGGCGGGCCGGGTCCAAGATATCCTTGAGCATGCGCTGGTCCTCCTTGCTACCACGCAGGGCACTGGTGCCGCCATAGTTGTATCCGTATAAAAAACCAGTGATAGTATCTAGGCTGAACCAGTGCAGGCTTTCAAAAATATCATGCTCGCCGCCAGAGTGGTCCCTAATCTCGGACTCAAGGATGTCTAGATAGCTGCGGACGTTGCGCGCAATCAAGTCATTGGCGAGGCTGTCGGCACGTAGTATTGTGCTCTTGGCGTATGCGTGTGCCAGCAGCTTTTTACGCTGTGCGTGTTCGCGTACAGATGCATAAGTAAAAAGATTTTGGTGGCCGTACACATCGAACATGCGGTAGAATGATGTGCGCTCAAACCCAGAGCCGGCACCGTAGATGTTGCGGAGAGCTGAAAGCGAGGCAAATGATACCTCACTGGGCCCGGTACGCATGACAGGGCCGTATTGCGCGTGGAGATCGCGGATGACAAGAGTCCGCTTGCCTCGCCAGTCCTCGAGTGAGAGGCGCCACTTTGTAAGCGCAAACACGTGGGGTCCCGGGATCTTAGCCAGCGGTGATACCCGCAGGGGGAAGTAGATGAAGCGGCACAGGCCGTAGGCGACAATCCCAACGACCAGCAACGGTAAAGAAAGCCCGGATATCATCTTGTTGGGTTACAGGTCCAGCCAGTACCGTTGCACCAATGAATCGTAGATATAAATGAAAGCATTAACAATGTTTCGTCGAGTAGAGTTGACTACTTGTGTCAGCCCCAAATGGTTGGCCAACGGCGTGCGAAGCAATCGTCAGCGATATTGCCATATTTCCATTATGCGAGCTATGCTGGGAATCAACTGACATACTGTGCAAGTACGCCAGTCACGTACACGCTCTTATCAAAGCTGACCAGGCTGCATGAGGAGTGTCGGCCGATGCGACTCTTATCGATCGGTGGGACCGCTATGCTTGCGGCATCTGGGGAGGGCGGACTATTGCTAGACTAATCCGGCACTAATACCCAGGGATGTGGTCTGTGAGGCTCTACCGGCCCGGTATATTACACTTCTTTGCATCACATTCTCGAATCAATATTCAAATGCTTCTAGACCCAGCATATATCACCATCAAGGCCAATCGTCAAACAAACCAAGAACACCTACAAAATCAACAATGTCTGCAACCACAACCACGACAACGACAATACAGGCCCCGGTGACCCGGCTGGTCCTGAAGACAATGTCGGAAGAGGACGATATCGCCATGAAGGGTATGGCCCACCAGGGTCGTGCTCTTCCTGGAATTCCCATGTTTGCTACGCATGCCGAAACTCGCCGCTGGATGCTAGAGCACATGGCTGCCGCGTTCCGCGTCTTTGCGCGCGAGGGTTATGCCGAAGGTATCTCTGGCCACATTAGCGTTCGTGATCCCGAGTTTCCCGACCGCTTCTGGATCAACCCACTCGGCGTACACTTTGCCATGATGCGTGCAAGTGACATGATCTGTGTTAATCACGAGACTGGTGAGGTAATGGCCGGCAATATCCACGGCTCGATTAACTCAGCCGGCTTTTCGATCCACTCCGCTGTGCACCACGCACGTCCCGATGTGCACTCAATCTGCCACACTCACTCAGCCCATGGCCGTGCCTACTCGAGCGCAGGCAAGCCACTGGAGATGATCAACCAGGATGTATGTTACCTTTACAACGCACATGCAGTCTACGACCAGTATGGTGGCATTGCCAACGAGGCGGACGAGGGCAAGCGCATCAGCGAGGCTCTAGGTCCCAAGAATAAGGCCTGCATCCTTCTCAACCATGGCCTGTTGACAGTCGGACACACTGTCGACGAAGCAGCCTTTTTGTTTGTGCTCATGGAGCGGTGCTGCCGGATACAGATGTTGGCCGACGCTTCGGGCAATCCGAAGCGCTTCGTGAGCGACGAGGATGCTGCCTACAACTTTCGCATGGCGAGCACTCCGGTGAGTTGTTTCCATTCGTTTGCTGCCGATTTGATAAATACTGATAGAACAGGAATGTTTGTACACTGAGTTCCAGCCGCACTACAAGTATGAGGAGTTTCTGTCGAGCGACTTTAAGAACTAAAGACAGATACAGTACAGTATATATGGCTACGGACGTCACAGTGGGAATGGATTTAAACCTACATAAACTGGAAAAAGTCAAAACAAGCAATGCAAGAACGAATAAATGAAGAAAAACTACTTAAAGTTTGAGCCTTGTCGTATTCTTAATGATCATGACGTCGGATCCTTGTGCCGAATCCCTCAATCGGCCATAAGTTACAGCCGTTTTGATCAATCCAGCATGACGGTAGTGATTTTGCAAAGGGACTTCAAAGTACTCTCAAGGTTGGTAAAGCAGATAAGATAAGTGACAGTTGATAGGGTCGGACCGTCCGACAGTGATAGCGTCAATCAGGCACTGTATGATTTCTCTTCTATATCGGCCGTGCTATCTGAAGAGTGGGATAGGTCAGCACTAGATCGACACTCGCCATGGACTATGTAGTATTGTAGAGTAGATATAAAGTAGATACATCCTAAGTAGAAAAACAACCATTGGCCTTGAGGAAGATGAAAGATCAACGAGACGAGACAGGAGCAGAATAAACAAAAAGAAAACCCGAAACAAATCGAAGAAATACGAAATAGAATGAGATAATCTCTACGCCCATTCTCCAGTCTCTTTCTCATCCTCCCAGACGACGACCATGGACTCCAAAGAAAAGAGTCCCGTGAGTGCTGTGCCCACAGGCGGCAGCGATGTCTCCGAAGGCGCCGTATCAGACATCCCCGCCGGCTCGCAGCACCTCCACCGCAAGCTGCGCAGCAAGGAAGTGCAGCTCTTTGCCATTGGTGGTGCCATCGGTACCTGTGAGTAACCTCCGTCCCCCATACTATTGGCTTTTGGTTAATCCAAACATCTAACAAGACAGCCCTCTATGTGCAGATGGGCTCGGCTCTGCCCAAGGGCGGCCCGGCCGGTCTGTTTATTGCCTTTCTAATCTGGGGACTTGTCATGTGGGCGGTCAACGAGTGCTTTGCCGAGATGGTCACGTATGCCCCGGTCCCGTCGCCGTTTATTCGTTTCGGCAGCGAATGGGTCGACGGCGCTCTGGGGTTTGCGCAGTCGTGGAACTTCTTCCTCAACATGGCCTTTCTCGTGCCGTTTGAGATTGTCGCTATGAACATTATGATCACCTACTGGACCGACAGCGTACCGCCGGCAGCCATTATTGTCGCTATGATCGTGGTCTATGCCGTCCTTAACGTCTCGACTGTCCGCTACTTTGGCATCACCGAGTTCTACCTGTCGATCTTCAAGGTGGTTCTGATGCTCGCGTTGTTTGCCTTTACCTTTATCACCATGGTTGGCGGGAATCCTCTGCATGACCGCTATGGTTTCCGGTACTGGAACAACCCCGGCGCATTTGCCGAACACATCCTCACGGGCGACATTGGTCGCTTCTGTGGCATCATTTCGTGTCTTTACCAAGCCAGTTTCAGTATCTGTGGGCCCGAGTACATTTCCATGGTGGCCAGCGAGACCGAGAACCCGCGCAAGGTTCTGCCGGCCGCGTTTCGGTCGTTTGTCTGGCGTATTCTTGTTTTCTTTGTCGGTTCGGCGCTGTGTATGGGAATTGTCATTCCCTACAATGACTCCACGCTTGCTTCTATTCTTGGTGGCGAGTCGTCTGGCTCCGGAACGGGTGCTGCTTCGTGAGTTATCCGTATACTGTCTTGCCCCAGGACGTCTTATTCTTACTGACAACTAGACCGTACATTATCGCCATGGGACGCCTGCATATAAGCGTTCTTCCGCACATTGTCAACGCCATGATTATGACCTCTATCTTCAGTGCTGGCAACGGCCTGCTCTTTTCCGCGACTAGGACGCTCCACGGAATGTCTCTTGAAGGACACGCGCCCCCGTTCCTCTCTTTTTGCACCAAGGGTGGCGTACCCATCTATGCCCTCGGTGTCTCGCTCGCATTCTGCTGTCTGGCATTCACGCAGCTCAGCAGCACGGCCGCCGATACCATGTCGTACCTTGTCGACCTTGTCACAAGCTGTCAGCTCATCAATTATCTATGCACTGCTATCACCTACCGCCACTTCATGTCGTCTCTTAAGAAGCAGGGAATCAGCCGCGACACCCTGCCGTACAAAGGCCGCTTCCAGCCGTACACGTCGTACTTTGCCATGGCCGGCACAACATTCATGCTGCTGGCCGCAGGCTATGACCTCTTTATCTCGGGTGGCTGGTCTGTCAAGTGGTTCATGCTTGACTATGGCATGATTGGATTTTTCATTGTTCTTTTCCTAGGGTGGAAGGTGATTTGTCGCAGCACGTACATTCGTCCAGGTACTGCAGATCTCACCATTGGTGGGCTCAAGGATGAGATTGACCATTACGAGGCACTTTTTACGCCGCGCGTGACTGGCCGATTTGAGAAGCAGTTTGACAAGTTGTTTCAGTAGACTCACTTGTGTTTTTTTGTCGTAATCCGAACCAACTGTCTCACCCCTTTTCTGAATTACAAGCAATTACCTCTTGCACAAGAAAGCGAGAAAATTATCTCAGCCTGCCCCGATGTGACATTAATGAACCCCGTCTCATTGCATGGGACAGAGGTGCGCGTCCACGTTCTTGTACAAAACTTCCCAGTGAGAGGGTGCGCGTCCATGTTCTTGTACAACTTCCCAGTGAGAGACACCGAGGGAGACCGAGCAGCTCGGGATGTGGTGGCACGGTGCCGTATTCGTTCGGACGGATAATCGTATTTCTACCTACAAGTACTTAATTGGCTGCCGCGTGCTCCAATAGCATCCAAGAAATTCAAATCAACCTGTCTTCTTACGTACTGCCTCTGTTGTTTGGCTTGGCGCATATCACGCTGGCGGATTGGGCGGGAGATTTCTGTTTCACGGAGTTACTTGCATGGCTTAAACAAAGGCTAAGACGCCGAGCTAGCCCAGAATAGCTGTGGCTTCGGACTTTGCGTAAATTAGCTTTCAGGGGACCAGGATATGGTCGGGGTATCTCCTCGTTCTTTGTCATCAAATAAAAGAAAGTTTTCCAGCAAAAATAGACTTCAAGCATATCTCATGTTTGTGATGGATCCATGCAAAGAGTGTTCACTGAAGACCCTATTATAGTAGAAACATTACTAAATCCGACAACTATCCTCACCTGGTCAATATGGCATATTGACAAGAGATTCTCCGCTGGCATCATATCATCCAGCCAGTTAGAGGCCAGTGATTTCAATCACATGCAAGCATAGAAGCATAGAGGCGTGGAAGCATCAATGTCAGGGCTTGGTCGGAGTCTAGCAAGGGGGGGACTCGTAATGCATTTCAACCGCTCAGCAAAAGGAATCCAAACACAAAGGATCGACAAGTTGATCGCCACGATGCAGGCCGTCTTGGGTGTCACTAGTATCGCACTTTTTGCGAAGATATCGCCTCCTTTCATTCTCTTCATCTCTCCCCCTTTCTACAGCAATACCGCCGTCAACTGGTGCACCATCGAATGCCTAGTGGTGTCTGTGATCCAGTTCGCCAAGATCGAGCTTGCGCGTCACCCCGCTTGATCGATGTAAACGGGGGTAGAGGCGACGGGGTTAAGGGAGCCCCATGGCTAGTCTGGCACCCTAGTTTCGGCAGATGCAATCAAATTCGCATTACAGCAGCTCTGATAGGTCAGAGGAGGCAGTGCACTTGTCGTCGCGGCGCCGAGTGACGCTCGAAGTATCTTTGTGAGCTGGGTTTGAGGTCGTGTTTAGCTACTTTGCCGCCAGAAAACGGGGCAGGCTAACGTAGTCGGCGCCTTGGTCATCTTAATTCCGCTATTCTTTTGATTGTTTATCCCAAACCGACACACAACATGGTCTGAAGAAGAACCACCAAGGCGTGAAGAAGTCTACACTGCTTGTTTTCGTAATGTACACTTGGCATGTCTCGAACTCCACCGGGCTGCGCAACGGGCAGTGATGGGAGACACGGGTGTAGGCAGCGGCAAAAAGCGAATAGCAAATGCAAACTAAAAAAGGGAATTTAGGTATCACAGTTAGAAAACGGAAATAGAACAGGGGCCAAGACGAGCTCATCAGAGTTGTCGGTTTGTATAAAGGAAGATCGTCTCTTTCGAATATCTCCAGATTCTTTCCCTTCACTCACCACTCCTCACCCCTCATTCCTCAGTCATCTATCCGACAGTCTTTTCTTGCCAATAGTTTTTGTTTTATTTAAGACGCTCTCTACTTCAACACATTCTTTTCACTATCAAAATGCGCTTTTCCAACATTCTTGCAGCCCTCACTCTGAGTGGTACTGCCCTCGCCCACCCCGGCCACGATGTCCGCCAGGAGGCTGCCGAGCGTCGCGATTTCCTCCAGAACGTCAAGCGCACTTCGCTTTCTCATTGCGCTTCCAAGTTCAAGGCCCGCAACCTGCAGGCTGAGAATGTCCGTCGCCGCGCTGCTCGTGTCGATGCTGCCCGCAAGAAGCGTGGCCTCAGAAGACGTGATCTCGACTCTGTCCTGGCCACCAGCCACAACAAGACCTGCTCCGGCTACACCCCCCAGACCGACCCCTCTACTCTGTTTGCCGGCTACAACTCTTGCATCCTGACTCCCGAGGTCACCCAGGGCCCCTACTGTAAGTGTTATTTCGATCCCAGCACAAACATGTTCCCTATACTAATCAGTAAGATGTCGCCGGCGAGTACGTCCGCGAGAACATGATTGAGGACCAGGGCGGTCTTGATATCATTCTCGACTACCAGGTTGTCGACGTCGACACCTGCGAGCCCGTCCCCGATGTCTACGTCGAGATCTGGCACTGCAACGCCACTGGTGTCTACTCGGGTATCGTGGCCAGCGGCAACGGTGACTCGTCTGATTCTTCCAACATTGATAAAACATGGCTGCGTGCCATCCAGCAGAGCGACGACAACGGTGTCGCCCAGTTCGAGTCCATCTTCCCCGGCCACTACACCGGTCGTGCCACCCACATCCACGTCATGGTCCACACCAACGCCACGCTGCTGGCCAACAACACACTGGGCACTGAGAACTACGCCAGCCACGTCGGCCAGGCCTTCTTCGACCAGAACCTGATTACTCAGGTCGAGGAGCTTGCCCCCTACAGCACCAACACCCAGACCCAGACCACGAACGCCGAGGACAGCATTCTGGGCGAGGAGGCTGACACCGACGGCGTCGACCCCTTCATGGAGTACACCTTGCTCGGTGACAGCATCTCTGACGGTCTGTTCGCTTGGCTCGCTTTCGGCATCAACTCTACTCTGTCCGACTCTGTCACGCCTGCTGCTTACTACTACGCCGACGGCGGTGTTGCCAACTCCGAGTCCGGCAGCGGCGGCGGCAGCGGCGGTAGCCCCCCCAACGGCACCTTCTCCGGCAGCGTCCCCACGTCTACTGCTTAAGTTTTTCAAGCGAATACTGTCTGTCTTTACTGCACTTTCAGTCGTTACTGTTGTTTTAGAAAGTTCTTGTTTGGGGATTATGTCTGTCTTTACCTCTTTGTTTCTCACGTTCTCCTTTGATAGAGTGGCATAAAAATAAAAATAAACATGCCCTTGTTTATGGGTCAGCAATCCATCTGTCTCTTTTGTATTTGTCCTACTTATGCTCGCTTTCGGTTATAGGCTCGTATTGGTGTCCTCGTCGAATCTTGCGCCAGCTGCATTTAAAGTGGACCGTTTATACCTATGAGAATAACTCTAAACCCACGGAGTTAAAAGCGGGTCTGTTCGGTGTTACTATCGCACACCAGTTGTCACTGGCATGTAATTAAAATGCTGTATCTGCCAGCAAACTGACATCTATTGACTTTAATGATATTATTTTCACGGATCACGATACTTTCTACGTGGTCTAGGTTGATCGCCTTATTAATAAAAATCCTCTTTAATTTTTTATTTATTTAAAGTGTCATAATATTATCGTTGCGTTTCTTCGATGTTTTATTTGACGATTGCAATCTGTGAGAAATATATGGTCTTTTATCGATATTGCATAAATATATGTGAAGGGTTTTTGTTTAAAAAAAAACACTTAGCAGCGACTCCAGTACCAGCCCACACTGTTTTCTTAAATGTTTTGTATATTTTGAAAAATAAATCGATTTTCTTTTTAATTTGCGTGCGACCAGCGACTATTTGAATTCGTTATCTGCGATACACATACAGTCTACATATCGATAAACAGGTCATGTAAGTTGAAAATCACAGTGCAATCGCTAAACTGTTACAGGAGCATATAATGACCATATACATATACAATCTATTCGGAATCGTCGATTTCACGGCTCGCAAGAATTAAAGATCAGAGTGATTCATTCTCCCTGCAGCTCAGTGGCACTCATCGATCAGTCATTTGGAGCTGCGCATAGCTCGGCCGGTCCGTGTTATTGTATCTGTCCAGGTGGCTTCGGCACACCGTTGACGGTGACAGCGTGTTACTTGTTCTTATATTATTTTAGAGGTGCTACCTTGTCACCCCTAGCTTTAGACGGAGACGGTGGATAGTTTCCTCGTTCTTCATTAATGAGGCATCTTCCTTTGTTATCTGAGCGCTGACGCGTCGCGAAGATGGTACTGGTTCCCCCCCCCCCCGTGCTGGAGATTGGGTGGAGTTTTGAGTTGCGGCTTTAGATTTAAAGGAAATGTTGGGCTTGAGTTTGGGTTCGAAATTCGCTCTGGCTACCTTCAAATCATTCATCTTTTCACAGTCACCTCATTATTTCAAAGTTCATCAGTTGATCTCTAGGAAGCATCAGATCCAGCAGATTCACAAGGCGCAGAGATGGGGTATGTGGTGAAACTGGGTGTAAGGGCCAGAGACTAAAGTGCTCGGTACGCCGATGGAACAATAAAGCGTGATGAACAACATGGGCCAACATTGTTGTGTAATACATAATGATTGTAATGGTATTTATGCTTTATTTCCTTTGATTATAGGGGGAGGGTTGATGAAAGAACACATTTCACAGGCCGACTAAGACCGTGGCCCACGCTGCCCAAATGGCTGCAGCTCATATTTTTTGACTTGGCCACCTCTGGTTCCTGGATTATCCACGTCAAAGTCCCACCTGTCCGGTACAGTAATACCTTCTTCAAGCAGGTAGTTGCTCTGCAGCAGTGAGACGCCGTCACGGAAAAGCCAGGGATCGTTGGTGCGCCGCTGCCAGTCCTCGAGACGTTGGCGCAGACTCTTGGCCACATCGGCGTAGTCGGAGTCATTCGCCACATTGTTGACTTCAGCTGGGTCTTTTTCGAGATCAAACAGCTGCTCCGGTGGCCGGAAAAAGTAGTCCTTGAGTGTGCGCTGGCCGACTTTGGGCGTGTCAGCATTCCGCGCCTCCTCCCACGTCAGGGATCCGTAGATGTCGCTCGAGAGTGGAAAGTCGAGTCGCCAGGCAATGTTGCGGTGGTACTTGTATCGCTGCGTGCGGATATAGCGCGTCGGCCAGTAGTTGGTGGCCTCATGGAACGTATGCGAGCCAAAAACGTGGTCCCATTCTGGGTTTGCGGTGGTGGTACCGAGCACAGGTAGAAACGACCGACCGGCGATATCCTGGGCTTCTGCAACATCTTTGCCCACAGTCCAGTCTATAATTGTCGGAAGAACGTCGACATAAGACACCAAATTGTTGTTGACGATAGGTCCTTGCAGACCCGGCTGGCGCACAATCAACGGAAGGCGGATGCCAGCATCAAATAGAGTTGTCTTGGAGTTGAGAAACGGCGGTCCGTTGTCGCTGATGAAAATGACCAGTGTATTCTCATCAAGACCGTAGTCAATGAGCTTCTGCAAGATGAGGCCGACACCCTGATCGAGTCGGCTGATAGCTTCAGCATACGACGCAAGCTCCTGACGGACACCGGGAGAGTCGTTGAGAAACTCGGGGACGACCACGTCCTCTGGATCGTATTTGATTCTTTCTATCCTCTCGTCTACCGGCTCATCATTCCCAAACCCGCTACGACTGTGATCACGGTGAGGATCGTGGAAGCCCACTGTAAGCCAGAACGGCCGATCTTGACGTTTAGATTTCTCAAAGAACTCTCCAGCCCGGTCTGCATCCCAGTACACGTCCCGGGACAGACTCTCGGCGCGGAACTCCCACGGGTAAGCAGTGTCTGGTCCGACATGAATCTTGCCGACAATTCCGGTGAGATAGCCGTGCTTTGACAGAATGCTAGGTCCAGTTTGGATATTATCAAAGGTCATGAAATGATGTTTGCCACTTTGTAGTCCGTACTGTCCGTTTTGATGCGTGTGGAGGCCTGTGTAGATGGTTGACCGACTGCCACTGCATGATGCCGTGCTGGCAAAAGCACAGTCAAAGCGGACACCCTTACTGGCTAGAGCATCGATGTTGGGTGTTTTGATATAAGGACAACCATAGCAACCAAGCTGTTTGCCTAGGTCGTCTGCGACGAGAAGGACGACGTTTTTGCGAGACATGTCTGTAGGATTGCGATGGAATGACATGCAAGACGGGATTCACCAGTTTGTGGTGAAAACTCTATAATACTCTCATATAAACGCAAACGTCTAAAGTGTGCCGTTCATTATGAGCTGCCACAGTAAGCTAGAGAACGTGCCTTGCGGCTTAGCCTATTACACGATACCGTTATCAATCTGTATTGTTGTGCATTCTTAGCTTCAATGGCATCATCATCTATCCAATGCAAGGTAACCCTCCTTCATGGCATGTCAATTTCGCACCAATGTAGTCTAATGTCTGAATATATCTACAAAATTGTCACCACTTTCACAGTAAAATAAGTTGGGCTCGTGTGTTCGTAAGCGAGTCAGAGCGATCCTAAAACGAGCCCCAGTAGTGAAGGCCATAGTCTCCATGAGGGCGCCATAAAGGCGCCGGCGTGTAGACCGGAATAGGAATGTTGGCTAAGCTGTCAGATTAGGTTCTAGCCAACGGGATAAGACGAAAATACTTACTTCCATATCCAGTGTTGTTCACGGCCCAGGTGGGATAAGCGAGCGGGGTGTAGCTTGCCGGAGGTGTCGTGATGGTGTAGCTGGCTGAGTAGGCCACAGGGGTCTCACCCGCCGCCAGTGTCTTGATGCCATTGCCAGTCCCGTAAGAGTCATCGCCGTGGCCAAAGACGTTGCTGATCTGGTTGACGACGTATGACCCCGTTTCCGTCCAGACGGAAATGTCTTCCACTGTCACATTTGTTGCAAACGTCAAGTCGTTGGCCACAAGATAGAGCGGTGGCCGGCCTGCACCATTGGCCACGGTGCCCGAGACGTTGCGGAAAACAATGTTACTTAGTGCCACCGAGCCAGTGTCTGGCGTGAAAGTGTTTTGCCAGTACTGGTTGATATCCAGGCCATAAAGCGATGCTTTGGAGCGAAAGTTTTCAAACGTAACATTGGTGACATAGCCGGAGCCGCCGGGGTACGTCTTGATAAAAGCAATGTTATTTCCCTGGATGATGCTAATATTGCGCGCATGAATGTTGGCAATTGAAGCAGACACATTGAGACTCCCAATGGAGACGCCAGAGCCGGCTTGGTTGCAGACAAGGTTCTCGACCAGGGCGTGGTTGGAGGGACTCTTGACGGATACGCACTCGTCGCGGTTGGTGACTTCAATATCGTGCACCCAGTAGTTTGTGCCGACCACGTCAACGCCATCGTAAGAGCCGAGGTTGGCACCGCGGATGGTCAGGTGGTAGACTTCCAAGTTGACTGCAAAATCAAAGACAATATGGAACTTGGGGCTGTCAAGTAGGATAATATCATGCACGGATACATTGATGGGTGAGATGAGGCGAATTAGCCGAGGGCGGTTGGTGCTAACGTGTTAGATATCTGGGCCTATACCAGTTATTAAACGGGTAGACATACTTGTTGGCGTTGCGGTAGAGATAGCCCTGGCCCTGAAATGCTCCAGAACCGGTGTCCGAGTAGAATTCGAAATCGACGGCTATAGCTGTCAGTACGAGCCGCACGGAATGCGAGTTTAAGACATACCGTTGACAATGACAAGACCGTTGGCTAAAAAGTTGTGGTCACCCTCGCCGTTAATAGTGTCATTCAGGGGCTGCACACCTGCATATCCCTGGAGGATTAGACTGCGCTCGACCTGGTAGTTACCTCCATAAGCCAGAGTGACGAGACCCTCGAGCTGGAAGGCCCAATTAGTGGCGTTGGATAGCACAACTGAGCGGTTGAGGAGGTAGTTTCCCTGCGGCACAACCAGTCGGCTCCCAGGGTTGACCAAGACACACTGCTCAAATGTGGTTTCCAGCGCATCGGCAATATCAGTAGAGTTATCGGCGGCACCACCATAGTTCAGGACATTGCACTCATGCGTCTTTTCAGACACAGCGGTGGTTGGACCAACGGGGCCAATAAGTTGGGCTGCAGCGAGGCCGGCCAGGGGCACAGCCAAAATAACAATCGGGATCTTCATGATGCTCGTAGGCGATGCTGTTGGTAATATTCTACGATAAATATATAAAATTTACGGCTATGATTGCAGCTTATATATTTCCAAACCGGTGATTGTCTGCTCCTAAGCCTTTAAAATATGTCATTCAGTCAAATCTACTGTGTACTCCCACGCCTCTATTCACCCTCGCCATCGCTGTATGACATCCGCAGACCGTATTCATCAAACCGTCCACAGTAATTTCACCATCTACCTTGGTCCGGATGCCGTTAAACAATCCGACTCTTGGTTGCATTGACAATTTGATGGCCATGTGCTACGGGATAATTCAAACCGAACTTCCTATATGAGTCGGTATCATCCCTCCTAGCTGCCAGTATCCGGCCTCGCACGCGACCGGCCAATGTCGAAAACCGCTGACGTCTTGCGTGCAGTCAGTGGCGTCTTCTGTGCAGATCCAGGGCTAGCTTTGACAGGTAAGTTCTCCGTAGCGGCTGCACCCCCAACAGCTAATAAGACTGTGGTGTGGCCTCCACACACAAACCATGGTGTTAACTAGAATGGGCATGGCTGTGTTTCCGGTACGGGTGTGGCGTGCTAAGCTACTGTGCGACAAGCTATGGCAAGCTTTGACAAGCTTCAACAAGCCAATACGACGCACAAATAACAACGTACAGTGTAAATATCAACGTCAAGCCATACGCAACACGGGTGGAAACGGTTATGAATGTTCAACCACAATTAAAAGTAATCATTACTTCACGAACCTATTCTATGCTATCTCTTCCATCCTATATCGGGATCACACCATCCCCCTAGCTGTCGAAATGAAAGTCAAGTCGCTTATTACCCAATCCCTCGTTCTTCTCCAGGTAGTCGGCCTTCTCCCCAGGTGTCATCTTGTCCCAGATGTCGCTCTTCTGCTTATTGCGGAAGCGGTAGTAGACCTTGGCCAGAATATATGCGACAATAGTGGCTGCATTAATCGCAATGAGATTCATGTTACCACGGCGGTACAGCGGCTTGTCATCGGTACGGTAGATATTTGATGAAGCGATACCAGACAGCTGGATGGTAATGTTGTAGAGCGCAGCACTGACAGCACGTGTGCGCACTGTATTGCTGAGTCGAGAGCACCAGGACACATGCGCAGCATGCATCGACGGCCAGCCAAGAATGACAAAGATGAGGGCATACTGGCTCCATGGGTGATTCCCTAGAAAAGAAGCCTCACGGTACTGGATGATGAGCAATGGCAGGGTCCAAAGCTGAGAGAAGATACCGGAGATGGAAATATCGCCAACGGCCTCAGTAATCCAAGTCATGCCGAGCAAGTTCAGGGACGCAAACACTGTGATGGGGATGCTAAGAAGAGTGACCTCAAAGGTAGAAAACTTGAGGGCTTTGAGGGACAGCGACAGGTAGGCCTTGGGTGGCGCGGTGGGGATCTCAAACAAAATACCGATAATGTATACAGGCCAAAGATCGTAGTCCTTGAGACTGCGCCAAAGCATCGGCAGGGTGATGGGCTCGCGGTTGTGCATTCCGCCCTTGGATGGGTCATCACGTAGAACACGGTTGACGATAATCTTCTCCTCGCGCTCGGTGAAGTATCCCCTTGGGTTCAGCCATGTCTTTGTCTCTGTCGGGCCTGGCACCAGGAAGAAAAAGCTCAGGAATCCAATGACGATAGAGATGAGAGCCTCAATCAGAAACAACCAAGCCCAGCCAGCACGGCCATCGACACCGCGCATGTGCAAAACACCATATGCGATGAAGGAGGCAACAACACCAGACATGCTGTCAACGAACCAGAAGAGAGCGAGGCGGATGGGCATCTCGCTTGTCTTGTAGAAGTACGACAGGTACAGCACGGCATCGGGGATAAAGCCGCCCATAAAAAGGCCAATGAAGAAGCGACACGCAAAGAACCCGGCCCGGTTGTGCATGAAGAACTGGCCACCCGACGCCAAACTCCAGACAATGATCTGGACGGGGATCCAGCGATCGACGCCAACCCATTTGCCGATCATTTGCGACGGGATCTCAGCGACAAGAAAGCCGATGCGGTACATGTTCTGTGCATTGTTGTAGTCGTCTGTGCTGATGTTTAGATCGTCAAGCAGATTGTCAGCGACAGCGTTGGCCTATATTGTTATTATGAGACCCAAGTGAATGATGAAATTCACAAATCTAACAAGAACATACCAGGTTACCACGATCAATATTCAGGGCGAAGAACATGACAAGGACCCAAGCAAAGATTCTGATGTCTGTTTTGCGCCGCACTGCCTGTTCTTCGCGGTAGGTCCAGCGCTCGGACGGGTCGAAGCGGTGCAGGTTCTCGTACTCTTTGTGCGGCTGGTAGTAGGGATTCAACACCGGATCGTCAAAGACACTGCGGACAGTAGCAATGGAATCAAGATCTCCTGCCCGCTTGCTGCTGCGCTTGAATATGCTGAGAATGCTGGGGCCATGCTGTCCAGCCTGCTCGGGCTCGACAAGACTGTCCGAGTCGGCGATCGTGGCTGCAGCAGCCGCATTTTTCGTGTCCAGAGAGCTCATATTGGCAGTATGATCCGTTCACTTCCTATGGTCTGGGAGTAGCTCGCCAAAACGTAAACTGTTGTGCCTTGAGAGAGATCTACATGATTCTACAAATGGTCTCCTGCTGCCGTGCGACTTAGCACTATTTATATTATAACTTTTCATAGTATTATAGTCTAGGCCAGTGTCGGAGTAGCGATCAAGTCTTGCTTGACTCGTTTACTTTGCATTCTGTTGACCTCAACCATCCGAACATTTAATGGGCCCGGCCGTCACTGACCCGAACGTTGGCATGGATCTTAGTCGGGAAGTTTGGCCGGATTCGCGATCCGAGTTGTCGATGATGGAATTTACCTGGACGCGCTTTCATTGGCGGTGGAACATCTCGTATGGATCACAATGCGCAGAGTTGCAGTATTAAGTCTAGAGGTATACGTACTCTACTACTTCTAAACACGCATGCGTGACCATACTTGATAAATTATGTAGTTTCTTCCCTGCAGCCAGTTGTGCGATTGCGTCTTTTCCTTTTCCCTAACATCCTAATCGCTTGACCAACTCTCTCGCTTGCCTGTTAGCTTACCTGCTCGCTTACATGGCTATCCCACACCAACACAACGAGGGCCCGGTCCCTGTTCAGTGGCTTGAAAGTACACCAAGTCTTAACACCGGCACAACTTTTGGGCTGTCATGGCCCCGAGGTTCGGTACCCCCCACGAACGTTTTTACTTGCCAAGATGACAAGGGCGCAACAGTTCCCCTGCAGTCCTGGAAGACGGCAGTCTGGCCGGATGGATCT
Organism: Ophiostoma cf. undulatum; assembly: GCA_022392935.1. Taxonomy (NCBI): domain Eukaryota; kingdom Fungi; phylum Ascomycota; class Sordariomycetes; order Ophiostomatales; family Ophiostomataceae; genus Ophiostoma; species Ophiostoma cf. undulatum. The sequence goes on from JAKRGL010000039.1 coordinate 418,758, forward strand.
CTCAAGTGGTCTGCGCACGCCATACCTGCCACTGAGGCTCCTGCTGCATCATACCGAGTATCAAAAGGTATTGAGACAGCAGCCCACCCAAGCTTACCATCCATCCAAACCGAAACTTCAGATAAGGCTGTCACCGTAAATACGGGAAAGATTATAGTTCAGTTTTCCCGCCAGGGATCGCAGATTATACAACACATAACCACCAACAATGGGACAACGGTCGGAAGCAATGGCCAGCTTCTCCTGCTGACTCAGGCGATCTCCCCGGATTCGGACTGTGAATACACGTCAAAGCAAGCAGTTCCTCGAACCTTTAACGGACAAGTTGATGAACTGTCTGTCGAGCAAGATGGTCCTGTCAGGGCAGTAATTGTTGCCAGAGGGAGGCATCATGTGCAAGATAAAACATCCGCAGATGATATTGGCTGTCTTCCGTTTATCCTCCGCTTCTATCTCTACGCAGCATCGGAAGCCATACATATCGTCCACACGCTTGCGTACGATATTGATCACCAATCTACCTTTATTCGCGGCATAGGCATTCGCTTCGGTGTCCCGCTTCAGGGCACAGATCTCCACAATCGCCACATCCGATTTGCTGGCTCTGATGGTGGTGTCCTCGCCGAAGCAGTCCAGGCTGTCACTGGTCTATGGCGAGATCCCGGTTTAGAGGCCCGCCAGGCACAGCGTCAAGGAAAATCGACCCCGTCAGAAACACACTGTTGGGACAAAAGCAATGATTTTGCAACCCTTCACAAGTGGGTGCCATCGTGGAGCGACTATAGTCTGAGCCAGCTCTCGCCTGATGGCTTCACCATTAAAAAACGCACAAAGTCCGGCTACAGCTGGGTCAACATCCCCGGGGGTACACAGGCCGGTGGCTTGGCGTATCTCGGATCGGCTGATACCGGCGGTCTTGCTATAGGTCTCCGCAACTTCTGGGAGCGCTATCCTACATCACTTGATATCCGGAACGCAGCAGGAGACATTGGTGAGATTGTTGTTTGGCTGTACAGCCCTGCCGCCGAGCCCATGGACATGCGAACATACCACGGTGGACTGGGCCAGCAGACGTACGATGACCAACTCGATGCTCTGAAGATCACATACGAGGACTGGGAGGATGGTTTAGGGTCGCCATATGGCATTGCACGGACCAACGAGCTTGTCATCTTTGGATTGGAGCAGACGCCGTCCACCGCTATGACGTTTCGGCTTGTAGATCACCTACGCAACCCTCCCGTGCTGACCGCTACACCAGAATACATCTACGATACAGACGCACTGGGGAAGATTTGGGCGCCCTTTGCCTCGAAAGAAGCTGGTGTGTCACATCATTTCGATGAAATCAAGGGCCGGCTCGAACTTCTCTTCAACTTTTACAAGGGCCAGATCGAGCAGCGTCGATGGTATGGCTTTTGGGACCATGGTGACGTGATGCACACGTACGATGCAGACCGACACGCATGGCGATACGATGTGGGTGGGTATGCATGGGACAATTCAGAGCTGTCGCCCGACCTGTGGTTGTGGTACTACTTTCTCTGCACCGGGCGCTCTGATGTTTTCCGCGTCGCCGAGGCTTTGACGCGGCATACCAGCGAGGTCGACACCTACCACATTGGTCCATACAAGGGCCTTGGCACACGACACGGCGTACAGCACTGGAGCGACAGCTGCAAGCAAGCGCGCGTATGCAATGCATTTTACCGCCGCATATTCTACTTCCTCAGTGGTGGTGACGAGCGTACCGGCGAGCTGCTGACTGAGTCGCTGGAGGGGGAGTCGGCTTTTCTCCGTATTGACCCCTATCGCAAGGTTCGTCCCGACCGTGGTCTTTATCGTCCTGACCCGGAGGCAGTCAACATCTCCCTCGGCACGGACTGGTCAGCACTGGCTGCATCCTGGATCATCGAATGGGAGCGCGGCGGTCCTGGTGCAGCAGCGGCGCGTGAGACGCTATGGCGAAGCATGAGCGGTATTGGCCGACTATATCATGGCTTCGTGACGGGACTGGCCCTATACAACATGCGGACTGGCGATGTATCTCCGCCCGCTCACGACCCTGGTAACAAGGGCAGCATCAAAGTGTCGCACTTGTCGGCCATGTTTGGTCTTGTCGAGGTCTGTGCCGAGATCGTTGAGCTCATGGTGGACAGCAAAGACGCGCCAGAATATCGTCGCTTTCGCAAGGTGTGGCTCGACTATTGCCATGCCTTTAACGCGCCGGGCGAGGAGCAGACGCGTCTATATGGCACTAGTTTTCCGAATCTCCAGCTTCGTCAGGGCCATTCGCGATTGACGGCATATGCCGCGCATAGTATGGGGTCCCCTGATCTTGCGCGTCGCGCGTGGCGCGAGTTTGCGACGGGCGACGGATACAGCATCGGCACGGAATGGGCAGTGAAGCAGGTTGCACGCCATGAAAATGTGTCCAGGGCTGAGGAGGCGCCGTGGGTGTCGACCAACATCACGGCTCTATACGGGCTGTCTGCAATTCAAAACATGGCTTTGTTGAAAAGCTTCCCTGAACCTAGCTGAGCTGGACGGCGACTGGGTTGAAAGGATTGCCCAGCACAACCCTGTGATGCTAATTCTCGATAGATAGGTAGCCTGGACATATAGAGATACGGTTCGGAATTCGAGCACTTGGCGGCCTATAATGTTATCGAGTTCCGGATAACATGAACATGAACGGCGAAAGCTTATGTCGCACTGCCATTCTTTGCTGGCAGAGTAGCGGCATTCTACTATCTTATCGGTCCTTTATCCGAGTCCCGTCCGTAGATCGGTTGCCCCATCTGTATAGTCCCGATCCTTCGAGAATATCGTTGGTTGCATCTCTGCAGAGCTGATAGCAATAACCTGGCTATCCCCCGCCACAATGCTACACGTTTATTGTCTTGGCATTGGAGGCTGTCTGGCTCCCAGCTATCAGGAACCATGTCGCACATATCCAACAGGCAACCGGGACCGAAAATAGGAAGACAAAAAGACAGCCCCCCGCTTATCTACGGTCCTACCTTTAAAGCCGGCCTCCTTATCAAGTTAAGCATGGGCAACAGTCGAGTAGAGTTCACCGTAAGCGATGTGATCGGCGGCACCCGACAAAAGAAGCATGGGATCCCATGAATCCATCGCTCCATTTCACTCCACTGGTCTTATCTGTTTGATGAATGCGTGCTGAGTACGGCGTACTTGTTCGCGTGGGATTGCTCGTGTGCGGAGTACTTGTAGTCGCATTGGAAGCTCCTCGTCCGCATTGTTTGCTTTCTTTTCACCATCGATCACCATCTCCATCTTTGCTGGTTTTGATATTCATCTTGGTCTCATCATGGCGACCGCATACGAAGAAGGTGTCGAGAATGGTGAGCGTCTGCCGCCCGGCACCGTGCACCTAGTCGACTTGGACGGCAACATTGCCACGAAGCACGCCAGCGAGAGCGAGAAGGACATTATTCTGGTTCCGCGCCCGAGCGAAGACCCCGAAGATCCTTTGAACTGGACCATAAAGCGCAAGCTTCTGGCAACGTCATGTGTTGTCGTCTACACGATCATGCTGGCCCTGCCGTCGAGTGCCGTGTACTCGATCGTGACGCCGATCCGCAAGGCCACTGGCCTTTCGCTGACCGATATCAACAACGGCACGGGTATCATGTTCCTGTTCTACGGCTGGGGCTGCCTCTTCTGGCAGCCATTGGCGCTGCAGTACGGAAAGCGCCCGGCGTACCTGTTGTCGCTGATCACCAACATTGTCATTCTCGGAACAGCCCCGCTCTGCATCACCCCTCATACCTACCAGGCGAGCCGTATTCTGCTTGGACTGTTCGGCTCACCCGTCGAGTCGCTGTGTGAGGTCTCCATCACAGATATTGTATGTCTATCGTGTCCGCTTTGGTAGAGCACTATATTTTCTTTTTGGCGTATACTTACAATGCAGTGGTTCGCTCATGAAAGGCCAAAGTACCTCGCGTGGTATGGTTGGTCACTGTCCCTGACAGGCAAGCTCGCACCTATGTTGTCCGGATTCATCAATGTCGGCATGAACTGGAAATGGACACTCTGGTGGTGCGCCATCTGGAACGGTATTGCTCTCGTGTACTGCTTCTTCCTGATGGAAGAGACCAACTACGATCGCAAGCACACCGTCCCGGCGACTGCTGCCGCGGCTGAGCCTGTCTTGGTCAGTGGTGGCAGCGAGGCAGAGGAGAGTGGGGCTGCATCAGCAGAGAAGAAACCCGAAGACACAACAAGTAGCCCGGTCGATGTTGAGACTGCCGACGTGGCATGGCCGCGCAAGACTTACCTCCAGAAGCTGGGTTTTATCGACAAGCCCCGGCCAAACCGGATCTGGGACAACTTTGTGCTGCCGTTCAAGGGATTCACATACCCTTCGGTGGTATACGGCGGCCTCATGTACGGTGCCAACAACCTCGTCTGGCCTGGCACCCAGAATGCGACCACCGGCACGGTTTACACTACCATGTACGGCTTTTCAACTGCTGGTGTAGCTGCTGCGTACGCCGGTGGCGTGCTTGGAACTTGTGTTGGGTAAGTTGCTATCTGTCTTTTGTTGCGTGTTGCGCAAGTCGTCATCCCTTCTAACATTTGCAGCGGTTACTACTCGGGTAAGATGGGTCGTGTGCTGACCTTGCGCCTGGCACGCCGCAATAACGGCATCTCGGAGCCCGAGCACACCCTATATCTTTTTGCTTTGTCTGCATTTGTCGTACCCTTCAGCTTAATTCTGTACGGGCTGGGTGTGTCCTACCACATCCACTGGTTCGGCCTTGTCGTGTCGCAGTTCGTCATGGCCATTGGCAGTTCGCTCTGCATCGCCGCCGGTCTCAACTACGCCATCGGCTCGTACAAGGAGCTGAGTGGCGGTTTTGTTGTGACGTGTGTGCTAATCCGCAACACGCTGTCTTTCGCCATCAATTACGGAATCACGCCCTGGCTCACCAACCTGGGATACCGCAACACGTACATCAGCGTGGCCTGCATCGGCTTCGCTTTCAACATGAGCTTCCTCGTGATGACCAAGTACGGCCGTCGTCTCCGCGAGATGACTGCTGGTCGCTACTGGCGTGATGTCGCCGTTGCCGAGGCCAAGGGACTTACTCATTAGTAGGGACGATTGGGATGATGAGGCACTGTTGTCACTTGCTCGGCTACTGTCATAGTGTATATAGTTTGTCGTGCACGCTTTAGTGTGCTTTGTTTCTATTTTCACCGTTACGCACATACCCTTGGTTATGACAACGTCGCTTACTATCTTCATGTTAACATCTTTTTCCATATCCAGCCAACACAATTTTGCAAATTTTATGGTCACATTCACTTGGTCTGCAACTGCAACTCGTATGGATTAACATGTGCTAAAGCGTGTTCTAGTTATCGACAATGTGTGTGTCACGTGATCATTATTGAAAGACGACACGCTTGCGATGGCGTGCGCCAACATCCATCATGAGCACTCCTGTTAATAAACAAATATAAAAAGGGCTATTTCCGCTCTCTTTCTTATCAAGTCTCTTTCGCTCGGAATACAACTTCTGAAATTACATGTCAACTGAGGGTCGACGGCCTACCTGACCTGAGAGTGGGTACGAAAACCCCCCCATAAAAGTTCACCTGAGACTGGAGAAAAAGCAGCGAGTTGAAGTACATATAGGCTGGTTTTGCCCGTACTGCGCTGCTAAATACTATGTGTATTTGCTTCGCGTCGACGTGTTTTTTTTATTATTAGATAAAATTATTATTATTACCGTACTTTTATATCGGTATTATACTTTATAATTTATTAAATAATAAATAGTATATAATAAAAGATAAAGGCTAGGGCGTCGTCCTCGTTATCCGTACATCTATGCCAATAGTAAGATATCTTGATAGCCTATACACACTATTGTATAGAGGCTCATCTGAGTCTCGGGTGAGCTCGAATTTTGCTTTTCTTACGTCCCCACTCTCAGGTCAGGTAGTCCGTCGACCCTCAGTTGATATGTAACCAGCTTCTGAAAGACCTCACACTCGACGCAATAGTCTTTGTCACTGGGCATGCGTGTCAGCAATTATCTCTGACGGGCTTGTTGACAGCTGCTTATAAATACTTGCAGAGAAGCGAAACGTATGCACTTACACATGTCATGCCAGCTACGAACCTGTTGATGACGACATTGCACGTATTGCCAATTGCGTGATCCACATGACGAATCGCAACATTGGCGTTGTCACTTGTCCGTGTAAGTCGACACTGCGGTCCACTTTTAACCATATCGTCGTCCCGGCATCTCGAGACGACTCTTAATCTAAGGATACTTCAGTACGACTCTGTACAGGGCAGAGCCATCGACATGTGGAATTTTGCAAGTAATTCTTTGATGGTTTGTTGCCCTGCGCGGACGCATACTTGTGGTCTTCTGGCGGCGTCATGGCGTTGAGATCTCGTCAACCGCATCGACAGCTCGCACGTGTCTGATGCTGTCGGCATGAAGATCCGCTAGCTTCGAAGAAATAATATCCATGGCGCACAGGCTCTATGGGTGTCTTCCCTATATGCAGCTGATTGATAAGGGTGCCGACAATTATTCAAATGGAGTAAAAACATGCTCATCAACCGTCGAACGGAACGAGAAGAATCGCCTGGAATCACATGAATATCCGCTGTGGTCAACATGTCAAACCCTTAACCAACGTACTATGTATGGACTATGGAGTACAAATCAAACACTGCCGATCTGAGGATATTATATGGCCCCAGCTAGCAGCAGCTCACTCTTTCAGTTGGGTACCTGCCTTACACCATGGCTCCGTTTATCTCCTTGGAGGATCTCTTCTCGCACGCCCCCCTTGCGACATCGATGATGCATATGTCGTTGTTGAGGGGCATCCTGCTTCCCCCGCAAACGGGGGCCAAAGGACTTTGTTCGATAATGATTTGCAAAATTCATGAGGAGGAGACGCCGTCTGCCAGATGAGGGGTGTCGGCATAGAGAGCCTCGAGGATATATAAAGGGCACCCCTCGTCCGGCAGTTGACCAGACCAGCCTCTTCTTCATTCAATCATAACAAAACCTGCCATTTCGACCTCAGCATCACGCCTTCATACTCTATCCATCCCCTAGTCTTCGATACCATAACACCCTTCTTCGATCCTCTTTACTCTCAATCTCATCACACACAATGGCCCCCACTGCCATCGAGACCATTACGGTCCCTGCGATCCAGGCCGACGAGATCAAGCTGAACACACATGATCCCTCCATTGGTTCCTACAAGGAGCTTTCGCCCACCCAGTTCAGCCGCGAGGAGGAGACTGCCGGATCAAAGTACCCCCATTACCTGCCTGACTGGAACCCAGACGAGCACTACCCCCCTCTGGTCCCCTTTGAGCACTACGAGCACGGCAAGGATGCCGACACTACATATCCTGAGCTGCTGGCCAAGGGTGTCGCCAAGCGCGTTGACCTTACCCCTTCCATTGGCTCCGAGGTTTCGGGTATCCAGCTGAGCAAGCTGTCCAACGCCGGCAAGGACCAGCTGGCCCGTTTTGTTGCCGAGCGCAAGGTCGTGGCTTTCCGCAACCAAGACTTTGCCGACCTGTCCATCCAGGAGGCCCTCGACTATGCTGGCTACTTTGGCCGCCACCACATCCATCCCACATCCGGCGCACCCCCTGGCTACCCAGAGGTTCACGTCGTGCACCGTGCCGCCAGCGACCGGACGGCCGAGGAGTTCTTCAAGACGCGCACCAACTCGGTGGCATGGCACTCGGACGTCTCGTACGAGCTGCAGCCCCCCGGCACCACATTCCTGTACATCCTGGACAAGCCCGAGACTGGCGGCGACACGCTGTTCACCGACGGCGTCGAGGCGTACAACCGCCTGAGCCCCGAGTTCCAGAAGCGCCTGCACGGCCTCAAGGCCACCCACTCGGGCATTGAGCAGGTCAACTCGTCGGTGGCCCGCGGCAGCATCAAGCGCCGTGAGCCCGTCATCAGCGTGCACCCCATTGTGCGCACCCACCCCGCCACAGGCGAGAAGGCCCTCTACATCAATCCTCAGTGTAAGTTATTTTTTGTGTCTCTTCTGCAAACCTCTTTTAAATCGAGCCCCATACTAACAGGCCAGTCACCCGCGACATTGTCGGCTACAAGTTGGAGGAGTCGGATGCCCTTCTCAACTTCCTGTACAACCACCTGGCCCAGGGCGCTGACTTCCAGGCCCGTGTCAAGTGGGAGGAGGGCACAGTTGTCGTTTGGGACAACCGCGTGACGCAGCACACGGCGCTGGTCGACTGGAAGGACGGCAACCGGCGGCATCTGGCCCGGATCCAGCCACAGGCCGAGCGGCCTTATGAGACGCCGTTTGAGGGCTAAGGGTTGAGTGGTGTCCCTTGTATGAAAAGTAAATGAATATCATGAGCAGTTAATTTTATAAGTCAAAGACAGTTATCATAACTAGGTCACAACGGTGAACTGGAGATAGTGATCAACCTCCCCTCGCTTGTCGTTGCTGTTGTAGACGTCGTTGCCTGTCTGCCTTTTCCTGCTCTCGTCGTCGCCGTATTTTGTCCATCAGACTGCCTCCGTCCATATCCGAGATGTCGTCGTCGTCGTCGTCCTCGCCGTTTCCATCGCCTTCACCACCCCTAACTTGCTTAGAACCCGAGTGACTGGGTGGTATTTCACTTGCTTTGGGTGCAAATGAGACGGTTCGTTTTGTAGCTGTCGTTTGTGTCGTACGAGACGGGCCTGGCCGACTTGTCTCGGTACGGCCCGACGTAGACATATTTCGCTTCGAGTTCCGTGTCTCCTTCGTTGCCGGCCCATCAAGGTCGTCGTCGTCGTCGTCGTCGTCTGCCAGACTCTGAGTCTCTCCCGCAGACATATCGATAGACTCCACGGTCTTTAGTGACGACGAGCCTGCCAATGGTCTGTATTTGAGTCGTGTCATCTCGCTTTGTCTTTCTTTCTGCTTTCCCAGGGTTGCTCCCTTCTTGACAAGGGAGTCGAAGGACGCCAGGCTCGGCTTTGCCTTTTGTGGTCCGCCCTCCATGAGATTCTGCAGCGACGTGCCAGCCCAGGGAGCCTTGGTATCAGGATCGGCATCTGAGTCGTCCGAGTCCGCCTTACCAGCTGCCTTTTTCAGGGCTTTCTTCTGTGTCGCTCGTCTCTTATTCATCTCATTGCGCTTAGTGACGCGCTCCGTGGGCGCGATCGTGACTGGCCGTGGGAGAAGACTCGAGCCTCCAGAGGCTTTCGCTTGTTCTTTCGCCTTGGCCTTGAGGCGCTGGTACTCTGCAGCATGCAGGTGGGCTGTGAAGGCCTGTGCCACGGCCAGCAGTTCATCCTCAACCATGCGGTACCCGTCGTCGTGCTCGAGGCCGTCTATCATGAAGGCGTCAGACGGCGGGGCCGGTGGGGGCGACGTGGACGGGGTGCGGACTGGTTGTTAGCTTTGTTGCGGCTGGTATATGGAAAGCTGTACTTACACCGGGTCGCGCTGTTGAATGTACTTGGCGATCCCGTATTTTGGGGCCGCTTTTGCCGGTCGTGACCACTGTCGCGAGCATCATTACTGTCATCGTCGTCGCGTCGAGAAGGGCCCGCGCGGGCCGGTGAGAACGAGCGACGGTCGGCGCTGGCAGAGGCCCGTTTCTGTAGCCCTGTCCGTTCCCAGGGAAGTTTACGCACCATCATGCAATAGCTATTATGACCATCGTGTTCTTGGCTGTCTGCTGAGCAGAAGTCAAACGATGATGAGCGACGCGTTCTGAAAGTGGGGCATGTACAGTATCTCATACTGTGTACTACCATAACATCGCATGTGTCATACAGTGCATATAGCTGTCCACACTGCTCTAGGCAGCATCGCGACTTTTTTATTTCGTCTTAATCCGCCGTCAACATTGCACAATCGCCTGTCAACCCGCATCACATAACACCTGTGCGATTGCGCACACTGAACTTAATTACTTCTGTGCTTTTGTCGCACTCCACAGCAAGCCTCGGCCACTCTTCTTCCCGGTATGATAACAGCCGATGCGCGCAATATCGGTGCATCTGCGGTCGCAGGTATTGCGCCATCAACTGCGCTGGCAAGGTGACTCTAGTACAAGCACAGGCACAGGCACAGGCACAGGAACGGAATCCAGGTTTATTGCTTGCACAGCTGTATCTCTCTACTGTCTCTGTGTCTCTGTGTCTCTGTGTCTCTCTGTCTCTCCGTCAGTGTATACAAGGGAGAGCCGTCCGAGCAAGTTTATGGATGAGTTGCGCATCACGGGATGTGATTGGGGGCGGACTGGCAGTGGGTAGATGACACATTTTCGATCCTCCCAGGATGTCATTGGCTCTGTCCTTTGTGCGCCTCTCCTTATGCATCTTCTGTTTGTCGTCGCACCGTTCCAGGCATCAGCCATCAAGGCTTCAATGATCGCCAGCTTTGATCACGGCCACATGCAAGAAAGTTGAGTGTCCATCAGGAAATAACGAGGCAAACTAAGCCTTATGACATGGATTATCAGATATAAGACATGCATCTCAGGCACAGACATGCCCATCCAGTGGTCTGCTTGGTCTGGTCCTGTCTATGCACTGCCGCCAGCCAGCCGATCACGCGTCTATTTGTTCTCTATTTCAGCCTTCTGTTAGCTCTACCACTAGTGATTAAGCTTACTGTGGCTGCCATAGACTCGTCCCATCCGCCGCATCCCATACACCTCCCGTCTCAGCCAGACGCCAGGAGCCTCAGTGGCCGGCTTGTGGCCAGTCGTTGTGTATACCGGCGCACACATGCGCAATGAGCAGGCAGATGTGCAAACAGACTTCATGCCGGCAGATCTGTCCAGGCCAATGAAACCGATTGAACATGCCATTGTGTGGTGGCAATGGTGGTGTCCTGCAGAGGTGTGTTGCAGAACTGCAGTGTTTCTTGTGAGTCGCGCGCTCTGATTGGCCGGATGGCAATGTGTGCCTGCCAAGCCTGCGTGCATGACTGCTCGATTCGATTTACACAGTTGACCCACTAAAAAATACAAGATCAATGGGTAGGAGCCACCGTGGTGTAAGTCGCATTGTTTCGATGTGGGAAGGCGAACAATGGAGGCCACTCACAGCCATAGGCAGCGAACAATGCAAACAAACGGAGAAACAATGGGGTGCATGGGTTACAATAGCTAAGGTACTCGGGATGATAGACAATAAACAAACACCAGCGCCGAACAATGGACAGACAAAGCGGCCAAGGAAGAGCTCCAAGCCACCCAAGGGCAAGGCGTGAACAGCACTGAAACATTGGATTAGGGGACGCCAAACAGTAAAAGTCAAAGTGAGAGGCAGCAAACGACGCCGAGACCTGCAAAGGGAGTACCTCGTCGTCATGAACAGGTTTTTTGGCGTAGCATATAAGTGCAGCAAGTGAACAGGTGAGCAGGTGATTTGTTCGCTCAGTGCTTATTATGTAATCTGAAGAGACACCGGTACCTGCCACAAGGTGGTACTGCCGTATTACACAATGTACCGCCCGTCCTCCCGGCAGGTTATCCAGGGAAGAGGAAGGAAGGGGGCGTGTGAACAGCCAAATCGGGAAGGCACGTCTGTTCGTGGATGAGGGGGGAGAGGAAAGACGGCAGGAGCGATGGACTGAACAGGCTGCAAACCTGATCTGGACTAACACACGCCGTCCTGAACAGGCAAGCACCTGTCCAGCAAGTGTTCATGCCGCAGCCAGCTTGGATATAAAACGATGGCCTCTCTCTTGCCTTGGCATCTATCCTTTCCTCTCTCTCTTCTCATCATCAACACTCACTCAACAGACTCCCATCTCTTGCAAATTGTCTTCTGGAAAGACAACAACACCATCCTGCACTCTACACTCCTTTTCAGCTGATTTCTTTCCTAAAGACACTCTTTCTTCTTCCTCTCTTTGCCTGGAGCATCTCGCCTTTGATATTGACCTCGACTGCAACACTATCGCCAGTACCATCACCAAAACCTTTACATTCTTACCAACTTCACCATGCTTTTCTTTTACATCCTAGCCCTGTGGGCTCCCTTCTTCACCGCGGTCTCCGCACACATGACACTGGCTAGCCCAGTGCCTTTTGGCGACCCTACCACCTCCCCGCTCAGCTCCGACGGTTCCAACTTCCCCTGCCAGGTCACCGGTGACGCTGCCACTTTCTACAGCTCTACTTCCGACTCTGCCAACAACACAATGGCTATTGGCGCTACTCAGACCCTCAGCTTCCACGGTAGTGCCGTCCACGGCGGTGGCTCGTGCCAGCTGGCCCTGACAACCGACCTCGCCCCCACTTCCTCGTCTGCCTGGCAAGTTATTCTCAGCATCGAGGGCGGCTGCCCTAGCACTGACGGTACCGGCCCCAGCACCTACGACTACACCATTCCCTCTTCCATCACTGCTGGCAAGTACGTGTTCGCCTGGACCTGGATCAGCAAGCTGTCTGGTGCTCCCGAGTACTACATGAACTGCGCCCCTGTCACCATCACCGGCTCGTCTTCCAAGCGCGAGGCTGTGGCTGACACCTCCTCCGTCGAGGAGCGGGACACTTCGGCTCTGCCCAACCTGTTTGTTGCCAACCTGGCTTCCATCAACAGCTGCAAGTCTACCACCAGCACCGACGTTGTCTACCCCGACCCGGGCCCCAACATCTCCAAGCCCAGCAAGATGACCACCAACTTCCAGTCTCCTTCCGGTACCAACTGCTTCCCTCTTGGTGGCTCTAGCTCCGGTGGTACCAGCTCTGGTTCATCTTCGTCTGCTGCTGCTTCTGCTCCTGCTTCGTCTGCTGCCACCAGCGCCGCCACTGGTGCTGCCACCAGTGCTGCCACTTCCTCTGCGGCTGTCGCCACCACTGCCACTGCTGCCACTTCTGCTGCTGCTCAAAGCAGCGGTGGTGTCTTTGTCACTGTCTCGACCCCTGCTGTCGGCACCACTTCTGCTCCTGTCAGTTCTGCCGCTGCCGCCACTTCTGCAGTTTCCACCCCATCCACTGCCACTCCTTCTGTCGGCACCACCACTGCCGCCCCTGCCACTACCTCCAGTGCTGGCAACGGCACCTCTACCGGCGGCTCCACTGGCAGCTCTGGTCTTTCTGGCGCCTGTACCAACGAGGGCGTCTTCAACTGTGTCAGTGGTTCTCAGTACCAGCAGTGTGCAAGCGGCACGTGGACTGCTCTCCGCCCCATGCCTGCGGGCACTACTTGCCAGACCGGTGAGAGTAACACTCTCTGGGCTCGCGGTGCTGCCCGCGCCCGCCGCATCCGCCGTGCTCTGTAGAGTACCTCTTGTGCTGACCAACAGCGCCATTGTATGAACATAATTGTCTTTTTCCTTTGTCTCACGCATCTATCAGTGCTTGTCATGTACTCTGTACCGGAAAATATGTGGACGTAATCTCCACCGGCCTTTTTTTTTTCTCTTTTTTCTTTCTTTTTTTTCTTTTCACTTTCTACTTTTTATCTGATTCGTCTGTTTTTTTCGGGTTCTTTCTATACAGAAAATACAAATAACTAAATATCTTGATGTCCCTCTATTGTGACTTTCCAAAAGCTTCTTTTGCAAAATAAATTAAAAGGACAAAGTTGCTTCTCAGCTAATATTAAATCATAAAAAATGTATGCTAAAGATGTGAATAAAAGGACACTATATTTAATATACCATACGCCTGTGCTATAAACAAATGCTTTTAGACCCTGAACATGACAATGTCCCAAATACAACAATATACATAAGAAATACAAATGGCAAACACGGCCGTACAGGAACAACAACAGACTTAGCCAATGTTGAACTCCGAGGCCGGGTTGCTCATCATCTCGCGCATCTTGACCTGCATGCGACGGCGCGCCTCGGCATCGTCGATGCTGGCAGCCGCAAAGTCGTCGTCCGAGTCATCACCGTGGCGTCTTGTCGGCTGGGTAAACTCGACACGCGTGCCCGTGCGCTCCGTGTTATTGTTGTTTTTGTTGTTGTTGTCTCTGTTGCGACTCTTCTGCTTGGGCGCCGGCTTGGTGAGGCGGCCGATGCTGCCGCCCATGTTGCCGGGCGCCTCGCGCAGACCAAACGCCTTGGCAATGTGTCCGAGATGCAGCTGGGTCATGTCAAAGTAGACGCGCTCTTCGTGCGTGTGCGTGGCATAGGCGCGGATGTGCGAGCGGTACGCTTGACGGGCGGAGTCGAGCAGGTTGCGTGACGACGCCGTAGCGGGTGCCGGCTTGTTGAAGCGCGTGTCCTTCTTCTTGCTGTCCTTCTTGTCCTTCTTGGATGAGCGGCCGTCTTTGGGGTCGACCCCGGCGGCAGCGGCCGACTTGAGCAGGCGCTGCTCAATGTGCAGCTGCAGGGCCTCGGCACGCTTGGTCCACGACTGCATGGGCTGTGACGGGTCGTGCTCGGCCGGGATCTCGGGGAATGTCGTGTTGGCACCGGTCCACGTGGGCATCTCGGGCTGCTCGACGCCGCCGTGGTGGCCCATGGTGAAGCCCTCGGGCAGGTCGACAGGCTGGGCGAAGCCCTTTTTGAGGATCGTGTCGTAGAGCTGGGGCGTGAGGACCGACTGCGAGTTGGCAGATGACTTGGACTTGAGGAAGGAAATGTAGCCCTCCTCGGGGCCAGGCTGCACAAAGAGCGTAGTGTTACCCGAACGGCCCGCACGCGCAGTACGACCTATACGGTGCATGTGATCCTCGACGGCCATGGCCGGGTCGTACTCGATGACGAGATCAACTTCGGGCACATCGAGACCGCGCGAGGCAATATCGGTGGTGATGAGCAGCGTTGGGCGCTTGTTCTCGTTGCGGAACGAGGCCATGGTGACCTTGCGCACAGGCTGGTGCAGCGAGCCGTGCAGCTTGTGCAGCACAATTGCGCGGTTGGCGGCCGAGGTGATGTAGGCGGCAGGGGCGATAGTGTCGGTGGCTGTCGGGGGTGTCGGGGGTGTCTCTGCGTCGGGGTTGGCGGGCGGCAGCGCAACAGGCTTGCCGTCGTCGCCAAACTGGCGCAGCAGGTCAAAGTGGTAGTCGACCGAGTCGGCACACGATAGGAAAATAATGGCCTTCATGATCTTGTCCTTGCGTGCAAATGTCGCCCGCAGCAGGCCGATGAGCGTGACCAGACGCAGCTTGCCGGGGACAATGGCATATGTCTGCTTGAGCTGCGACGGCGCATCAAACATGGCCCCCTCATCAGCAGCCCTGGCAGGGTCGCTTGTCGTCGCCACCGTTGTCGTCTCGCCGGCCTCGTTGGTGGTAGTTTCTGATGTCTTGTGGGCATCGTTGTCGGTAGACCGGATGTGGACGGCCTCCTCGAGTGTCAGCTCGCCGAGCTTGATGGCGTTCATCTTCATCGTGGCCGAGCACAGCACAGTGACACGGCGTGCAGGCAGGATGCCGTCGGGGATGGCCTGGCCGTCCTTGGTCGTCTTGATCATGTCCTTGGTGTTGTTGCCGGCGCGGATCTTGCTGACGATTGCGCGGATGTCCTTTTCGAAACCCATCTCCATCAGCCGGTCGCCCTCGTCCAGCACGAGCCAGCGCACACGGCTGAGGTCCAGCACCTCGGTGTTGTCCAAGTGATCGGTGAGACGGCCGGGTGTTGCCACAAGGATGTTGGTGCCCTTGCGCAGACGTGCTTTTTCGGCCTTTTTCTTCTCACCACCGAGAACAGTGGTGGACTGCAGGAAGCGCGCACAGCCGAGCAGCTTGTCGAGCACGACGCTAATCTGGACACACAGCTCGCGCGTCGGTGCCAGGATAACCGCCATGAGTCCGAGGCCGTCACGGCTGACCTGCAGAGGACGCCGCTTGCCGTCGTTGTCTTCGGTGAGGGCCAGCAGGCGCTGGACAATAGGCAGCAGGTAGGCCAGGGTTTTACCGGAACCGGTCTCGGCCTGGAGGAAAGCGTCGTCATCGCTGCCGACCAGCTGGAGGATGGAGTTCCTCTGGATAGCCGTGGGGGCTTTCAGGGCCATGTATTCGGAGAGCTGGCGAGCGATGCGGCGCGACAGGCCCAGCTTGAGGAACGAGTGGGCTTCTTCGGAGAGGGGCGCATTGGACGCCTGGACAGGCTCGTCGGAGACTGCCGCCGCGGCCGCCGCCTCTGCCTCGTCGAAGTCGGTTGTGTGTGTGGGAATAGACGTGAACAGCCGCGAGGTCACGCCGTTCTGCGGCCGGCCAGCGGGGCCTCTGTCGCCGCCAAAGCCGCCCGAGGGCCACCTCTGCTGGGCGCCCTCGTTGCCGCCCGCATTGCGCTTAAACGGCCGGTCGCCGTCACCGCCGTCGGTTCTTGGTCTCTTCTGGATATTGGGGCTGTTTCCGGTCGTGCTGTTGTCGTCGTTGCCGGCGCCGGGGTTGTGCTTCTTGTTGTAGTCTCGCTGGGCGCGTTTGCGGTCCCTCCAGGCGCCGCCCTTGAAAGTGACTTGTGGTGCGGCGGCCTCCACGTTGTCAAAGTCAAAGTTCATAATCATGTTGTCGGCCATCTTGTCTGTATGTGCACGCCGGGCGTGTCTGACAAGTCGGGTATAGATGCTGCTGTCGGGTTGAGTGTCGACAGTGTTGACAGTGTGATGTTCAAGAGGAAATAAAGTGGGTATCACAGCAAAAGTGCAGACACTGCGGAGCGCTGCCAGAAAAAAGTTTCTGCCAATCTAATCGCTGATAAGGAGTAGAAAAAAGGCGGTCACTGAACTGTAACTGTGTGTCCTGTTGTTTACACTGTATAAAAACTGTGCATCAAGCTTCACGATCCTCTCAAAAAGCATTCTATTTCCTGTTGCTTTGAATGACTGTATTTTATATACGTATTCAAGTTATGATGTCTCATCAATGACTAAAAAAAGATAGAAACCCTCCAGAGCCAGATGTAGTGCTTAATTACGCTCAATCTAGCTTCTGCTTTTTTGCTTCAAATGTAAATTGCTCAATTGCTAACTGCTTCAAATATTTTATGGATCAACATGTATTCTGCGCTTAGATCACTCTTCCGTGTCGTCTACGTCTTCGGCATCGTCATCGTCATCGACAAGCTCACTATCCAGCGGCGGGAAGTGGGACAGCATCAGGACGAACATGGCGACAATGGCCACGGCGCCGTTGCAGTAGAATGTGAGATGGGACTGGCCAGTGGCGGCAAGAGCCGAGAAGACAAATCCGAACAGACCGAGTGTGGCAAGACGTGCGACGTTTTCGACGAGCGTAATGGCATTGAGGGCATCGGTGCGCTGCGACTGGGTGCACATGGATGTGATGACGCCTTTGGCTGCAGGGGCCGAGCCGGAGCCAAAGGGCAGCAGCAGCGTGATGAGGTACATGTGCCAGCCCTGGGTGGCGAGCGCCGCGCCGGCGGTGATGACACCGTCGACGAGCAGGCTCCAGCGCAGGAAGAAGAGGTCAAAGGCATACGCAGCCTTTTCGTCCTCGGTGGCCGTGTCCTCGGACTCGTCGCCAGAGGAGTGGCCCTCGTCGCGAATGCGTTCTGTCGTGGGCACGCGGACGAGCAAAGGCTCCTCCTCGAGCAGAGTGCCGGTGGGAGCATCAAACTGGGCGGGCTCAGTAGGAAGGTCGTCGACCCTGATGTGGGACGTCGTTCTTGTGCGCTTTGCGGGCTTCGTGGCCAGCGACAGCAGAGAGCGCTCCTGCTGGGCGAGGCGTGTGAACCAGGCACGTCCAGCATCGATAATGCGCGGGAACATGAAGATGAGGAAGATGGCGCGCATAAAGCTGTTGCCGGACATGAGCCAGCCGTTGTTGGCCTGGTTAAAGTCGAACGTGGCTGTGGCGTACATCTGCAGAAGCACCGGCGCATAGCCCGTGGCCAGGACACCGAGGAAGACACCGGCACACAGAAAGAGTACGCCATAGTGGCTGGCGATGCGGCCGGTGTTGAGGCGGATGCGCTGCGGCCAGAGGACCTTGAGAGGCTCAAAGAAAGCCGCGAGGCCGCCGCTACGAGGGGGGGCCGCGCTGGCAGACGATGGCGTCTTGGAATAGGAGCTGGCGGCCAGCGACGCGGGCGAGATGTAGGGCATGGCCGAGCGGGCAAAGCAGCTAGACAGGAGGAACAGGAAAAAGGCAACCTGGAAGGGCCGCACAATACCAAACGTGTCGCCGACAATGCCGCCCAGCAGGTAGCCCGTAGCCACGCCGAGCATGATGCAGCCTTGTAGTTGGCCAAAGAGGGCCGTCCGCTGGATGGGGGGCACGACCTCGCCGGCAATGGTGTTGACGACCAGGATGTAGCCGGCCGGCCCGCCGAGGATGGTGATGATCTGGGTGGTCTGGATGATCCAGATACCGGCCTGGCCGCCGGCATAGACGCCAAAGATCTGGGTCAGCACGCGCAGGGCGGGAACAAAGGTCTGGATCACGAGAGCCGCACGGGGGCCCCATTGCTTGACCTGGTGGCCGGAGATGAACAGGTTCCAGGTGCCGCAAAAGGTGGTGCTGATGCCGAGGATAGAAAACTGGGAGGCAGTGCCGGCGGCGATCTCGTTGATGCTGCAGCGATCACCGTGGCCGGTAAATGGAGCGTGGCTGGGGTCGGAGTAGTAGACGTCACATTCCATGAGGCGGAAGACGTAGAAGATGCTGACCTGAGTGAAGCTGAAGCTGAGGGAAATGAGGAAGCTGGCAAGCAGCACGCGGTTGGCGGGACTCCATGCGGAGGCGAGCCAGCCAGATTTATTTTGTGTGTCCCTGGTGACGGGGTTGGAGCTGTTGTCGCTGCCCGGCGAGGCGGTGATGTCGGAAGCCGGAGTGGCCGGGGTTGACAGCAGCGGCGTCCGCTCGTCGGCAGTCTCGGCCATGTTGTGAGTTGCGAGTTATGAGTAAGGTCGGTTGTTTGTCACTTGTGCTTTTGCCGTGTTGTCCGTTGCTCTCCTGTCGCCATAGCACTCCGAGGCTTGAAATAGCTCAGGGGCGTCCAGTCGGAGTCACGATGTCAACAGACCGGATCGATGGTGAGGCGATGAGACGGATGATGGACGGGATCCAATGGAAACAGTCAGAGACAGGACAGGATCACGACAGTCAGAATCAGACAAAAGAAACAAAAGGAACAGAAGAACAGAAGAACAGAAGACTGAAAGAACGCGCAAATGGAAATAAGCAGCAAACCGGGGCAGAAGCCACTCGAAACCAAAATCGGATATGCGAGAGACCCATAGTATGCCTGCGCGCTGTACTCCGTAGACGGGACGGCAATCGGTAGAAGAGTGGGTGCAGTGGGCAGCCAGGCGTTTAGCTGCAAGGGTTTCCGGTGGTTGTCAACGCTGTCTCGTACAGGCTGCGCAGGAAAGCGACCCTTCTCCCCGTAACGCACGCCGGCCGATAGCGTGCCGACGCCAAGTCTAGATAGGCAAGTGGAAGTGGTGCCACAGTGCTGTACATATACATAGTACGTACTTCATGGCACTCTACTGGCGAATTCAGGCGACGCATTAGTGGGTGTGATTGAAAGAGGCAAAGGCAAAATCGGCAAAATGGTGATTATGTAAGCATTTACCATAAGGGGTAGAAGTGAGGGTAAGAGGGTGACATATATACGACAAGGGGCGGGTGTCGATGCTGTGATGTGGTGAGTGTTGATTTCTTGCCGGGTATTTACTGAAGGAAAGTGACCGCGTGATGGGTGTGTTTTTTTTTCTGTCTTATTATTATATATTCTTCTTTATTTCTTTTCTTTGCTTCTTTTTTTCTTCTCGTTTTGCTATTTTTACTTCACATCTATGGAATTGCTACGCTTGCAAAGAATCGCACCGTTATCGGTGCGTGGTGAGACGAGATACAAGTTATATGCGGTGATGGACGAAAGTAGCAGGGTGCATCGTTGTACGGGATGTAGACATGTTTGATAGCCGGAGCAAATGAGATGCATATAAATAGAGTGAGCTGGGAAAAGCAGCCGCGTGTTCGACTGTACCGCAGACTGCCATGTGGTGTCGATCTCGGGAGGACAAGCTGGATTGGTGTCGAAGACTGTCAAATAACTTTAATGGACTTACCTGATCACACAGTAGAAGGCTTTTCTGACGAATTGATCCCGCGTGATGACACGGCAACAACAGGCAACGTGGGATTTCTGTGAGCGAGTGTGAGGGCGAAGGTGGGAGCCGGCAGAAGATGGGAGTATCCGACGTCAGCACAGACGGCAGTCGGCGGCGAGTATCTTGCAGTTAGCTCTGCGAATGATGGCAAATGCAACACGACAGTTTGGTGACGCAGACGACATCGATTGGGTCTGTTGATGGTTCGCAGCCTTTCCATCAAGGCTCGCTGGGGCAGCACGCCTCTCCTCCTTTTGTCTTTCGCTGCTTTGTCTATTCCATCGCACTGTTACTATCTCCAGAGAACACCACTCCGTTGAGCATTAGTAAACGAGCCGGATAGCTCACACTAGTATACACAAAAGATGCACGCCGCCACACCTTGTATGATCTAGCGACGCCACTGCCGCGACTGATCGAATACCAGACAACGTACTTTTTTATTGATACTCAAGACCCTCCAGCAGCACGACTATGCACACGACACCTCCGGACTATTTACACTTGTCCAAGCTTTGGTGAAGCCGGGTCGTGCTTTGAAGCTTTCGGCTGCCCCATTTTCCTATGTTCTTGTACACACAAAGTACACTGAATCTCCCCCTTGCTCTGGCTATATTTTGGCTCGTATTGCGGCATAAGTCCACACGAGGTCCACAGATTAGACAAGGTCAGGTCCTAGCTTTTCTAGCTTGAGATAGAGGCAGACCGGTCTGGTGTACAAAGTACTGTAGTATTACTCCGCAAAAAGTTTGGTGTCACTCTGGTACAGTATCTACTACTACACTCTACGACGGTGATCATGCCTCAACGGGCAGGTGCCTGATAGACGTGATAGACAGGGTTCATTGGTTCAGAAGGGTCATTCAATTACAGAACAATAGCTAAGGAAATGAGACCGGCTGGCCAACGATATGGTTCGTACAGGAACATGCAAACACGAAATGTTGGTGGCAGCAAGACACTGCGATGTAGAAGCCAGGCCACTCAATTCAAAGAGACGTTCAAAGAGACGAATAAGGGACAAGAAGAGCAAAAGAGAGGAAATAACAGAAGAGCAACAAAAGAAGAGAGACCACTCGGCATGCTTCAAATGAGCAGGTTTGCAAGAGGAAGGTCGGGGGTCGGTCTGGTCTGCCAAGTCATGAAGCCAGAAGGGCCGTGTCAAGTGGTTTACATCAGATACGACGGACTACTCCGTAGACAACAGCACCAACAGCTGCCTTGTTAGGAAGCTTGTGTCTTGGGGTATACTCGCTCACCCCCCGGAGAAGATGGCCTGCACACAGACTCATCGCACCCCAATGCCACCGTGATATCTCAGATACGTGTCTCTGCGTGTACCTGCGCGTCTAGTCTCCGTCTCCCGTCTGCCGTAGACCATCTCGCACTACTCCGCAGTCTGCCTGTCGTCTTCAATGCTGCTCAGCCATGCGTTGATGGAGCATGCAATGCATAATTACAAGTCAGCCTACCCAAAGAATCAAACGTCGATCCCTGCTTCGGGGGGCAAGGTGCCCCGCCGCCTTTTATGTTCCTCAGCTTCCATCAGTCTTCTTTCCTTCTTGATTCACCTCGAACACTGTCTTCTGCCACTTGTCTGCTTCTACAACTTCGAGCTGCACATTATAAAGTGGCTGGTGACTGGAATGCCCGAGGCTAGGAACCGGCTGCCACTGGAATGTTGACGTGTTGGTGCCGTTGGGGGCTGTTTGCCGCGGAGACTATGGAAATCTTGGCTTGTCTCTCTCGAGGCTACTGTCTCTCTGTCTCTGTCCTTGGATATTGGCCGTTGCTCGTCATACCGTCTCAGAGGTCGCACAGGATGGAGCAGGCGGGAATGCAGTCGCACACCTGACCGAGCCTCCTTCCACTTCGGGGTTCGGGGTTCAGTGCGAATAGTCCGATGTTTGTTGTCGCCTTCGCTTTCTGTTTTGACACATCGCCCTGGGCTAAACGACGTTTCCCTACCTCTACTCGAAGTAATAAAAACCCTACATTGAACTTATTGGCAGAGTATTGCCTATCTAAAGAATGAACGAGTACATCGTTTACTATGTACGTTCAGCCATCCAGCCTCACATTCCAGTCTCTCCAAAACCACTCTCGCAAGTAGATTAACACGCTTAGCGCCTGTGCAAAGTATACTAAATGCACTACACGCACAGATAGGCTACCAGTGTAAGCCCAAAGAAGAAGGACCACGGTCATAGTGGACCCTGCGATCAACCCAACGGCACCTGCCTCTTTCTGTATCACTCATTAAACTCCAAAAGAAAGCAGCTACATAGCAATCCAAACCCAGCAAAGAGAAAGAGGGAAAAGAAAGTACTCCATATGGCTATCCGATTGCTCCTTCCTCCAAGGGTCCGTTGATCCTCCATGCTTGACCTCCAGATGCATCCCGGTTGTACTATGTATAAAGAGAAGGAGCGATCCTCTGCTCTCTTTCCTCATGGCCCTCCTCTCTCCTGTTTCTTTCCTCCCCATCCCTCTCGGTCATCCAATCACTCATCTCTCCAGTTTCCAACTCTACTGTTGACTCTGGATCGTGACCAGACATACTTCTTCCCTTTTTTTTAAAAAAAAAAAATCTCCGTCTCTCTGAATTCCTCCACACATCCCAGAACATGAAGTTCTCATCTTCCCTCGCAGTCTTCGCTTCGGCGTCGTCTGTGGCCGCCATCAACTTCCATGACATGAAGATCCCCAAGCTCGAGGCAACCGACCTCGTCATCACCAAGCTGGAAAACGAGGATCTGCTCACCCGTGCTGCCATGGCCAAGCGCCAACATGTCCGCGGCACAAACAATGTCTTTGACGCCCGTGCCATCCACCAGGATGCTGCCCAGCTTGCCGCCGACGCATCGTCTAACGGCGGTGCCGTCCTGGCCACCTTCCAGCAGATCCTCAACCACACCGACCCGTCCCAGGGCACCTTTAGCCAGCGCTACTGGTACAACACCGACTACTGGACCGGCCCTGGTGCCCCCGTCGTCATCTTCACCCCCGGCGAGATCGCGGCCGACGACTACACCGGCTACCTTACTAACCGTACCATTACCGGCCAGTTTGCCCAGGCCATTGGCGGTGCCGTCGTTATGGTTGAGCACCGCTACTGGGGTGAGAGCTCGCCCTACGATGAGCTGACCACCAAGAACCTCCAGCACCTGACCTTGGCCAACAGTATTGCCGACATCACCTACTTTGCCCGCAATGTCCAGCTCGGCTTCGACAACTCCACGCGCGCCAACAACACCGACGGCGGCTCCTCGGGCCTACAGAACGCCCCCAACGCCCCCTGGGTCTTCTCCGGCGGCTCCTACTCGGGTGCCCTGTCTGCCTGGGTCGAGTCTGTTGATCCCGGTACCATCTGGGCCTACCACGCCAGTAGCGCTGTCGTCGAGGCCATTGATGACTTTTGGCAGTACTTTGACCCTGTCCGCCAGGGCCTCCCCCAGAACTGCAGTGCCGATGTTCAGCTGGTTGTTGAGTACGTCGACAACATTCTGCTCAACGGCTCTGATGCCGACAAGACGGCCCTCAAGGCCTCGTTCGGCCTGGAGGATCTCGAGCACGACGACGACTTTGCCTCGGCCCTCGAGAGCGGCCCCTGGAACTGGCAGAGCCACGACTTTGACACTGGCTACTCTGGCATCTACCAGTTCTGCGACTATGTCGAGAACGCCGTTGTCGGTGTCTTCAACAGTACCTGCAAGCCTGGTAACAGTAACAGCACGTCCAGTGCCAAGGGTGTCGGCCTGAAGAAGGCCCTCAACGGCTACACCAAGTGGGTAAAGGAAATCCTTATTCCCGGCTACTGCGAGAGCTACGACGAGTCCTTTGTCGGCACCGACAACGTTGACTGCTTCAACACCTACAATGCCACCAGCCCCTTTTACACGGACGTCTCGGTCGACAACCCGATCGACCGCCAGTGGATGTGGCTGCTGTGTAACGAGCCCTTTGGCTTCTGGCAGGACGGTGCTCCCGAGGGCACCCCCACCATCGTGTCGCGCCTAGTCACTGCCGAGTACTGGCAGAGACAGTGCCCTCTCTACTTCCCCGATGAGGACGGCTACACCTTTGGCTCGTCGCCCACTGGCGGCAAGACTGTTGCCGACACCAATGCCTACACTGGCGGCTGGTCGCAGAACACCACGCGTCTCATCTGGGCCAACGGCGAGTTTGACCCCTGGAAGGATGCCACTGTCTCTTCCGACTTCCGCCCTGGCGGACCCCTGGTCTCTACTGCTGAGGCGCCCGTCAACGTCATCCCCGGCGGTATTCACTGCAGCGATCTTATCATGAAAAACGCTCAGGCGAACGCCGGTGTTGCCGCCGTCGTTGCCGACGAGATCTCTGTCATCAAGGCATGGGTCGAGGAGTTCTACACCAAGTAGGCTCGCGTGTTATGACCTTTTGCTTTTGTTTGATTTTCGGCTTAAAATTCTCTTCTTACTCTCGTTCATCTTCTTTTCACTTCTTACTCTCGTTCAGCGGCGACCTTTCATGTACTTTTTGATACCTTTCTGGCTACGTTTTTGCTTTTTTTCTCTGCTCAGGCCCATCCACAGGATATTTCCTTGTTATTTTACTAATGATGTACATATTGCATCCATGCACGCATGGCAAATTCATTTTCTTCTTACTTGCTTTTCTCTTCCCTTTAGTAGTGATCTTGCTCTTCCGTGACTGTTTCCACTGTGTCTACTGCAAAGGTGTGATCTTGCCCGTCTTCAGCTCCTCTGCCACCTTGCTCGACACGATTTTCCAGCGCTCGCGCGTGTCTGCCTCGGCGTCATACGCGTACAGCCACCTGTTCCGGATCTTGATCGACTCGGGGTCAATCTCGACACCGTCGTCAATGTTCTTAAGTGCGCTGTGCCACCGATCACGCAAGTCTTCGCCATTCGTCTGGCTCTGCCGCACCCGGTCGTACCGCAGCTTCTCATACGTCCGCGTCGCCAGCGCGACGTTGCCATTGGCCAGGCTCACGCACATGGCCAGGACGCCTGCACTCTCTGTGGCCTGGCTTGCGCCCTGGGCACTCGTGGGCAAGTGCGCGTGGCAGCTGTCGCCCAGCAGTGCGATTTGGTGCGACTGCCGCGATATCCATGTCGGCAGCGGGTCCCGGTAGCAGATGATCCAGTCCAGGCACGACTCGGTATTTTCGATGGCGGCCCTGATGCGCGGGTCTACATCGGCAATGCACCGCCGCACCTCGGCCATGTCGCCCGGCTGGAACCAAGACTCGCTCGCCAGCATTTCGGCCTCGCGCTCCTTCGACGGTATTTTGCGCGTCACTATCCAGTTGAACTCGTCGCCGTCGCGCAGCGTGTTTTGCACCATGTGCGTGTCCTCGCCGATCCAGATATTAACGCAGTCGTGGCTAACATACTCGCGGCACGCCTCAATATTCTTAAGGTGGGCGCCCGGAAAATAGGCCCGGAAACACGAGTAGCCGCTGCTCCGGGGTTCATCTGCAAACCCGAGCACGAGCTCGCGCGCCCGCGATTTGATGCCGTCGGCGCCAACGACCAGGTCGGCTTCGTCTGTCGATCCGTCGGCAAATCGGATGACAACTTTTTTAGTAGTGGTTCCTTCGACATAGTCGGGCTCGTCGTAGGCAACAACTTCACGGCCCATGTGGATTGGAATGCCGACATCCCGAACCCCATCCAAGAACGTCTCGTGGTAGTCGCCACGGTGCCCAATGCGGCCAGCCATGTCCATCAGCGGCTGCACTGCCAGCACTTTGCCGTCATGCCACCGCCGGATCTGCATCATCTCCGAGCGGTTGCCAATGGTCATCAGTTTCTCATGCAAGGACGCCTTGCCCCATCGCTTAAGCAGTTTCAGCGCATTCTCGCCCAGGCCGAGCGAGTCGCCCAGTCGGCGAAACGCGCGCACTTTCTCATAGACAACTACGTCATGGCCGTGGTGTTTCATAGCCAAAGCAGCTGCACACCCGCCAAGCCCAGCCCCAACAATGATCACTAGAGGTCAGCTTCTGTATTTGGAGACCGTCATGCTCACTGCGCCTCACCTTTTAGCTTGGGTGCCCCCATATTTCGTCAGCAGGTCGTGTGATTGATAAAGATCCGTAAGATGGTATGCCTTGATGTTTTCGGGCGCTTTTCAGCTTCTCACATCGATGATAGGGTGGACGCCTCAAAAAATCGGAGCTCGGTTTGAGTTGCGACTATGCTTCGTGATGTCCGCCACAGTCAGTGTTGCACAGAGGTTGCAGCTCGTCTGCACGTCTATGAATCCTCTCCATATATTCCATTACAGCAAGCTATTCCCGGTATCGTTTCATTTCATTTTATCGGAAATGGTTTTGCAATGCGCAATGCTGCTGTCGCGAGGGGGTCGTCAGCATCTGCCGAACCCCACACATCGACAACTATTGCTCGGGACCGTCTCGCCGACTACCCCAACAATACCGCAGGAGAGTCAATATCACTCCATGATCATAAAAACGTTAGCGGGCTCGTTCGGGAGGGGAAACTTTTTGATAATTCTTTAGTCAGAGTCATGCATCTCGGGGATAACTCGACGGGGAATAAAAGCTCACCCAAGGCTGACGACGATAACAATATGCATCTAAGACGGAATCAAAACAACTCTTCTGGGGACATCCGTATATCCTGAAACAAGTGTCTTATATCCAGCCAGAATCATATCTGTGCGGATCTTGGAGTGTATAAAGCCACATATCCTGTCATCGATAGCGTGCCTCAGTTCGGAGACCAAGGCAGACATTTCCAGACTGACGATATGGCTACCAGAGATCCAAAGCCCGTGCCGACTCTCAACGAGACGTACAATGGCGCACCTCCTCGGCTCCAGGACGAAGCTACCCAGAAGCGGGACCAGCTTGCTGCCATGCGCACGCTGCCCAAGAACATTATCCGCAGACGCGGTCTTCAGCCGCCACCAGGCATGACTGTCGATGCATTCCTCGCTGCCATTGAAGAACTACGGTCCGAGCTCAAGGACACCGACAAAACCCTCATTCAGGTCAATGACAAGGGCATTGATCTTGTCGACGGCTGGTACCTCGACAAGCCGGCCACGACACACGATGCATTTCACATTGCCGACCCAGAGGCACTCGTGAGCAGCGCCTCCATCTACCCGCGGTCGACGGCCGATGTTCAGACAATCGTGCGTTGGGCCAACCGGCACTTGACCAAATCGCAAGGGGGTGGTGACTGTGCCCGGGGTATCCCGCTCTATCCCATCTCGCTCGGACGCAATCTGGGGTATGGGGGTGCTGCTCCCCGTATTCCTGGCGGTGTCGTGCTCGACCTCGGCCGTAATATGCACCAGATCCTGGATCTGGACGGAGCCAATGCAAGCTGCATCGTTGAGCCAGGCGTCTCATACTTTGCACTCTACGAAGCCGTCCAAAAGGTGAACAGCACCAAGAAACATCACC
Organism: Ophiostoma cf. undulatum; assembly: GCA_022392935.1. Lineage (NCBI taxonomy): Eukaryota > Fungi > Ascomycota > Sordariomycetes > Ophiostomatales > Ophiostomataceae > Ophiostoma > Ophiostoma cf. undulatum. The sequence goes on from JAKRGL010000039.1 coordinate 446,267, forward strand.
CGCTATGGATCGATACACCTGATCTCGGCGGCGGAAGTGTCCTGGGCAATGCAGTCGATCGTGGCGTCGGCTATACTCCGTACGGCGACCACTTTGGCAACCACTGCGGCATGGAAGTCGTGCTGCCTGACGGATCACTACTGCGCACAGGCATGGGGGCTCTCCCCGGGTCACCCAATGGCACCGCCAACACAGAGACAGACAATCCTGCCTGGCAGTCGTTCCAGCACTCGTTCGGCCCGTCCATTGACGGCCTCTTCTCGCAGAGCAGCATGGGCATTGTGACAAAAATGGGGTTCCTACTCATGCCCGCACCGCCTGCGCACCAGTCGTACTGCCTCACATTTCCCGACGAAGACAGCTTTGCCGCAATTGTCGAGGTCATTCGGCCGCTAGCTCAGCGCGGTGTCATGGGCAATATCCCACAGCTGCGACACGTCGTCCAGGAACTGAACATTACCGGCAAGCCAAAGTCGTTCTTCAGAGGCGGCGACACGTCCAACACGTCGCCCCTGACTCACGACGAGATACATGCCGCGGCCAAGCTGCTGCCACTTGGGGACTGTTCCTGGGTCTTTTACGGAACCCAGTATGGCACCGAACAGAGCATCAAGGACCAGATTGCCGAGATCGAGGCGGCGTTCAGGGCCGTTATTCCCGGCACCCGCCTGTTCTTGCCCAAGGACGTCGACGCCAGCCACTATTTACACGATCGCGCGCTCGTGTGCTCGGGTGTGCCGGCACTGCGCGAGCTGGACTGGCTCACGTGGGTGCCCAACGGTGCACACCTCTTCTTCTCGCCTATTGCTCCGACGCGCGGCAAAGATGCCGAGACGCTGCACAGAATCATCAGGGAGCTACACGTCGAGCACGGCTATGATTTGTTCCCGTCCATGTGCGTTGCGGGCCGCGAGATGCACTATATTTCCAACATTGTCTATGACCGGGGCGATGCGGACGCCAAGCAGCGCGCTGTACGACTGATGCGAGCCATGATTGCAGCGTGTGCGGCGCAAGGATTCGGTGAGTACCGGACTCACCTTTTGTTTGCGGACCAGGTTGCGCGTACATACTCATGGGGCGGCCAAGCCCTGCTCAAGTTCCACCAGACGGTCAAGGATGCGTTTGATCCTCATGGGGTACTGGCGCCCGGCCGGAACGGTATATGGCCTCGGTCGTATCGCGGCGAGGGGTGGGAGCTAGGTGTTGAAGATCTATCCATGGACATTATCAAGCCGAGGGGAGCCAAGCTGTAGATGTATTTAACATCTCCCGAGTCACACAGAAATTTGCAGATATAATAAATCCAAAATGAATTGTCAACGACAAAATAATGCAGGCGCAGCAGCATTGCTGCAGGTATTAACGTAATACGGAGAAAAGCAATGCACGGGGAATGAGTTGAAAAGAGAGACAGAAAAAGAAAAACAACGCCAGACCCATGCAAATGCTACAATGTAAGCAAATGTGCAACCCAACCCAAAATGCCAAATGCCAAAAATGCCACATGGGTAAATATAAGACGTGAAAAATCAAAACATGATGTGAGAATTAGTAAACCAATAATTAGATGATGGCCATGGACAGGCCATCATAAGCCCGCTCCACAGTCTTGCCGCCCATTCCAGGGACGTTGCGCAGCTGCGACAGATTCTCAATGCGGTGGATGCTGCCGCCAGCCTTGGCCTCAGCCTCCCCGGCCTCTCCAACGATGCTCATTGTCTCGTCCTGATCGTCGTCAGTCTCGACAACATCCTCGTCGATGACGCCCTCGATGACATCTTCGATAACATCCTCGTCAATATTGAGCACAGCTTGGCCGCTGGCGGTGCCGCCAGCAACGCCGCCACCGCGCTCGAGGTAGTCAACAAGGCCATGTGCCTTGCGTGGTGAAACACCAAGATCACGGATGCGTGAGACGTCGCGTGAGTTGGCGATATCAAGGAGCTTCTTCTTGCGCGGCGTCATGGCGCCAAGGCCCTGCACCATTGCCTCGTCGTCGGCATCGTCGCTGTGAGAGGTGCGACGTGCTTTGCGGTGCTGCTTCAGGCTATTCATCGTGCCACGGCGCTGGAGGTGGGGGACCGGGGTCTTTTCGAGTGCGCCCTCGTCATCATCAATGTCATCCTCAGCATCAGCATCAGACTGGCTAAATCTTCTCGGCTCTTCGGCGTCATCAAAGTAGTCCAGCTCATCCTCACCAGCACTAAAAGCACTGAATGCACCCGCAGACATAGCGCGGCGGAACGTGGGCGTGGTAGGTGTGAGTGACGAGGTGGAGGCCGATCCTCCAAGACGTTTTCTCTTTTGGACCGACAGCTGTTGCTGCTGCTTTCTCGTCGGAGAGCCGCCTGCGCTCATCACAGACAGACTAGAGCGTTTCTTGAGAGTATCGCGGTTCAGCTTGGCCTTGAGCTTGTCAATCTTGCCCAGCAGTTTCACCTGATCAGGGAAGAACGGCAGAGCTAGTTCGTAGTAGCGGAGCACCGCAGCATCGTCGCCTACTTCCCTGTTCTGGCGTGCCAGAAGCAAATACCGGAGGCCCTCTGCGCGCGGATCTTCGCTCCCACGCGAGCTTGTGTTGTCCTCAATACGACGTTCCAGGGCTTCTAGGCGCTTCTGTAGGGCCTCGCTCATGTCGCCAGAATTGGTCCGGGTCAAATCACCTGCCAAAGCAACAGTGTTGTCCTGGCCAGCAGCAAGCTCCAGTGCTTCAAGACGGGCCAGCTTCTGCCGCTGCTCTTCGAGCCGCTTCTCGTCTTCCTCGGCGCGGGCAGCTAGAGCTTCTGCGACCTTGCGCTCAACGATTGCCTCAATCTGCTCTGCAGACAATGTCAGCAGCTGTGCGCTAGTTGTCGCAGTCGTCGGTGGTATTGCGGGCGCCAATGACGGTCTCGGAAGACTAATATTTGATGCCGAGTAGGGGTGGATTGAAGGCCGTGCAAGCTTGGAGCGGGGCTCAGCTGCTTCGGACACGCGCTTAGCATGGCCGTTGCTGCCGGTGCTGCCACCGCCAATCTTGGTCGTAGCCAACGACGGGCGTGACAACCCAGACAACGGGCCCATCCGGGCCGAGGTGAGGGAAGACGTTATGGTGCTTGATGCAGCGGGAGGGGCGGGCCGCGCATTGTTGTAGTTCGTCGAAGGGGGGGTGTAGGAGTTGTTGGAAAGATTGCTGGTAGCCGGTTTGGTTACGACTGCACAGTCAGCATATACTGCAAAAGCCTTGACGGGCTTATCAGCCGCAGCCTTGGCGGCTGCATTGCCCATCTGGGTATTGTGCGTGTTGATAGACAGAGCACGCAGAGGTTGTCGGGCTGGACCTGTACCTGCGGAAGAGGAAGAAAGCGATGAAGCCACCGTGGACGAGGACGTCAGGGACGTCATAGAGCTCGCCGACGAAGAGAATGCGGAAGATGATGATGTTGCGGTAAAGGTGCGCGGCATCTGCTTGAAGACGACTTCGTTTTCAATCTCGCGAACCTCGATGCGCTTTGCTCGCGAGCTGACGTTGAGACTGCTGAGGGTATCGAGGTGGTAGCTGCGGAGTGGCGCTAGGTTGAGGATCATGACGGTGATACCCTGGTTCTGACCGAGCGACAGGATTCGAGTCATCTTGGACTCGCGGTAGGGGATACGCCGCTCGCCGCGTGCAATAGCATCTACACATTGGCTCAGCACGAACAGACTCTTGTTGATGGCTGCAGACTCGACCAGCCGCTCACGGCCGTTGTCAGTCCGACGATTGTCTTCCGAACCGGCCAAATCAATGGCCGACGCCGTGCTCTCGAGGACCGACACGACTGCGCCTGAACCGTCTGCGGCGTAGGTCGTTTGAGTGAGCTTGACGCGGAGGATGGCGTGACTGCGACTACTGTGGGCGTTTAGCTTGGTGGAGGCGGTGACACGGTTCTGGTTGGCAGCAATGTAGAGGCGCTCAAAGTCGCGAACATCGCCACACTGGCGTTCCGTGAGGCCGACGACGTAGGTCTTGTTCTCCTTTTCGCGCAGTGGCAGGCCGGTCGGGGTGCGCTTCTCCGGGGGCTCGAGCAGGTCGTACACCTTGTCGTTATAGATCTCGTAGTAGGACAGGTGGACGTCGACGTCGACAAGGCCGTCAGTATCCTTGGTGAGCTTCTTGCCGCGGCGAAAGATGAGACTGAGGATGCGGGGGATGACACCACGGTCAGCCAGCTTCATGCCGCCTCGCATGGTGTGTGTCTTTCCGGTGCCGGTGACGCCATATGCGAAGAGGGTAATGTCGAGGCCCTGGAAGAGGGATTTCACATGAGGAGCAACTGGGCTGTTAGCATGTACATACCGCCGTGAAGCGCATCAAGAAACAAAAGGATCCAAAGCCGTGTTGAGGTGTTGCAGAAAACAAGGGTAGAGGTGGATGTGTAGACATGTAGACGCGCGGTGCTGAGTAAAGGGAAAGATGCAAAGCCCCCAGGGCTGGACTAGTGGAGGGTGGGCATACCCTCGGTATTGAACAGCTCCTCCTGGGTCGTTTCCTGGCCATAGACACTATTGAAGGCAAAGGAGAAGATCTCGGCCTCGTTCTTGGGGCTCGGGATCTTGACGACATTGGGCTGTGAGCCGTCCTCCGAGCTGGCAGCCCGCACGATGATGTCTTTGTCGAGCTCCTTGGGGAGGAGCGGCCGTATCCGGGCCACGACGCGTACAGACATGGTGGATGATAGTTATGGTGTGTTTATGAGGGAGTCGGTCCTTGGAAGTGTGGCCGAAGAGGTCGCGATGCCGTCGTGATGCATGCATCAACAAAGACGCAAGGAGAAGCAATAAGTGAATAATGCAACTGGAAAACAGCCAAAACAGCCAAAAACAGCTGGGAACAGCCAGCAAAAGTACCGCGGAAGAGATGAGACGCCAATTGGGCCGCGAGGGGGCGATGTCGTTTGACGTTTGGCGGACGGAGTCGTGAGGATTGGGTTGATGAAGAAAAAAGACTGTGCAGCCAAGCTGTGGTTAGTAGACAGAGAGGGCAGGAGCGACTGCTGCTACAGTCTGTTGCACGTTCGAGACATGCGGTGAAGCATGTGTATGGAGGGCAGGAGCAACAGAAGAGAGGGCCGAGTGGGTCCTAACGGCGCCTGCCAAATGAGCTGTAATGAATTGGACCCTTGCGCTTGCCCAAATAGCACAAGTTGCAAGTTTACAGGGAGGGTCCCTTTCTCGTCCCTTTGGGCGGCAGCGCGTCGTCCCTTGTCAACGTGCCAATGTTTAGGGCGGGTCTTCCGTTGCTAGCAGCAACAACACTACTTGCCGCAGTTGCTACCCGCCTGAGCTGTTCAGGCTTAGCGCGGAGTGTGGGCCAAGTCAGCTCTGCTTATGTAAGTCGAGCTTCAGCGGAAGCGGAAAAGCACGAATCTGGGCTAAAGATGCCGCACAATTGACGATAGACAACCGGCAACAGGTTCCCAGGGAGCACGACAATTCTGACAGCAGCCGGCCACTCAATTGGCTGCAGCTATATCAACCAATTGATTGCCCTATCCGTCACAATGCGCGGCTCCTCTCTGCGCCGGCCTCTGCTCCGGCAGACGGCATCTCGAGCGACGGTCTCGACAACGGCATCGACGGCATCGACAGCTGCCTACGTGTGCCGGCAATGCGTCATCGCATCTACACTCGGCAACCGCAGACACATCCAGATTAGCTCGGCTCCTGCAACCGAGTACCCTAAACCGTCACGAGCTGATGCCTTTGGGTCTTCAGTCGGCTTCCGGGACGAGTCGGGTATGTCCGCAAACAAGCTTTAATGCAATTAATGACCATATGGTATACGGTTCTAACAGTGCAGACGCCAAGTTCGAGGTGCTCGGATCGCCCTACTCGTTACTGTCGGTCTCGCTATCCGCATCGCAGAACCTCTACACCCGCCGCGGTACCCTCGTCTCCGTTGCCGGCAAGGTCGAGAATGTACGTTGATACACTTGTCGTCGGTTTCATTTCAGATCGCACAAAGCTAACGGCACCACCCATGCAGGCCACATCTACCCTCTCTCTTCTAGCGCCGGTGCGCCGCGCACTCTTTGGCATCCCATTCCTCTACCAGCGCATCACCTCGACTTCCCCCTTGACCCTCCTTATCGGCACAAAGGCCGCCAACACCACCCTGTTCACGCTGCACCTCGACGGCACTACCGACTGGGTCGTAGCCCAGCGCAACGCCCTTCTCGCCTGGACTGGCCACACATTGTCTGTGAGCCCGCAGCGCTCGACGACGGGCACCGCCAGCCTTGGTCTCGGCCTCGCCAACTGGGGCTCGTCGTTTGTCACCGGCCGCGGTCTCGTTGCGCTGTCGGCCCCTGGCTACATCTACCCCGTTACGGTTGCTGCCGGCGAAGAGCTGGTTGTTCACCCGAGCCATGTTGTAGCCTACGCCGTTAACAAGAACGCGCCGCAGCCGTTCCGGTTCCGGTCGGCTGGTATGGGAAAGGGCGTCGTGGCCACAGCTGTTGAGAAGGTGACAAGTGCTGTGTCTTTGACGGCCTCCTCGACTGCGCAGATTACCACCAAAGCGGTGCGCAACCTGAGCCTGCAGACACCGGCCACGTCTGAAAAGACGTCTACAGCATCCACCATTTCCGGATACGTTGAGACTGTGCGCGAGTCGGCAGCATACAAGTATGCAGCACGCGCCCTGTTTGAGGCCCGCACTGTCCTGCGGCGCACGATCTGGGGCGACCGGCTGTTTGTGCACGTGCGGGGCCCTACGACGCTGCTGATGTCGAGCCGCGGCGTGCGTGTGTCGGATGTGCTGACGCGCGAGAACGTCAACGAGATTGCCGACACGGAGGCGGGCTCTGTCGCAGCGGCTGTCGAGCGGGCAACTGGCGGCAAGCCGGCACCGTCCTCGTCGGCCAAGGAGTCTTCAGCAGCGACGATCAAGATGGAGACTGTCAAGCCAGAGAGCAAGGTTGAGCTGAAAAGCAGCAAGGATCTCAAGGAGTTTGTGCAGTAAATAGAGACAGCTAACTGCATGGAAATATGTGGCAATGCTAGTGTATTTAATTAAGAATTTCATTTATTAATTGATTTTTGTAGAGTTTTATGTATTCTTTTTTTTAAAAAGCTAAGAATTAAGAATTAATATCAAAATTAAAATTAAAATATACTTACTCCAGGCGAAATAATTACTTATCTACCCAATTTGTATTTATAACAATTAAAAACAATCATACCAGTAAATCATCAATATAAATCATTGGTTTTAAACATTGAGTGTTCCAACCAGCTTTATTTACTAACTACTCCGTAAGCACCAAAACTAATCTGCCCTGCGAAGTCAAACAATTGCCCTACGTCTCTCTTAATACAATTCTCGCCATCACAATTCGATGCTGTGTTGTATGTATTCAGGTGTATCCCCTATCAGCTACAGGCTTTCCAACTACCGGCTCATGATCGTACGGCGTTGCACGGCATCGCGTGGCGTCAGCATTTTCCTCTTGCCTTGTTTGCCGAGATCACACCGTTCCACTTTGTGGCATTCGATCTAGTGAGGCTCATCGCACTACCGTGACATTCGTCGCATGGTCACAGCCAAGACTGACGTCCCACCGACGCTTGGTAACACCAGCCTACTAACCACCGCCATGCCGTCACTCTTGCTAACCGGTCTGCTCATCATTTCAATTTGTTGTATTTTACAATTTACTACATAATTCTGGCTGATAGATAAGATTACGCAGGTTGGTGTGGTACAGCATACTCTCGGCTTTCGCGCTTTATATCTCCGGCCCTGGGTTGTCGACCGTAAACAGCAATTACTCGAAGCAATACCACGGAACATCGGAGGTCCGCTCATCCGTATTGTTGAATAAATGCCCGGCGACATTTTCGTCACAACCATTCATTTTCGCTTAAACGGTAGCTTTGGCAGAGAAAAAGGCAGAATGGCTGTATATAACATGTACATATGTACAAGGCCAAGAGCCCAAGACAGCGGCTGCAAATAAGCTTTGCGTGGCATGCTTGACTTTCGGAGTATCTAGAGTCACCGCTCACAAAGCGATCTCGAGCCTTGCTGATCAATCAGCACTGTTTTGATTAGGATATTTAATTGTTCTTTTGCGGTGTGCCGTGTAACCTTTTCCCACCATTCTTACTGCAGACGCCTTTGGGCGAAGCCACATCGCCAGTATCTCGCTAATGCTTCATTCCATTAAGCCATATCAAATAAACTCGCTGGAAATATGTTCGGCTGCCAAACTAGTAATTCCACGGGTAATCATCATTCGGCAACGATGCCGTCTTACGCCAGCTCCTTCCCTTTTCGTGCTCGCCGAGTCTTGCCAGACACACGGCCCCACTACAGTTCGCGGACAAAAGAACACGGTGCTCGACTTATCCCCGGCCTTTCTTGTACATCTCACCATACCTAACAAGTCAGCGGTTGGTCTAGTGTTTGTGTCGAGAATACTGGTGATGCCGCTATTTACACGAGCTGTTTCTAGAAGGCGGCGATCAGGATCCGACAAGCGGTGAGAGCACACGTCGTGATGATCCTTTCCTTGTACTTTTTGGTATTGCACGGAGGATGTCTCAGTAGATAGTGACACCCATAAATCCTGCCAAGAGCTTAAAGTCTTACACAACAGCAATCAACGGAGAAAGTGACGAACAAGGAAGGACGTGACAAGGGAAGCTACCGCCGTTAGGAGCGTGGGCAGCTTTGGCCAGGCTTTGCACGGTGCAGGTGGCCCGCTGGCGACATTGCTAATCTCGCTGGCGGGTAGTAACTGCAAGCTTGTTTCGTCTAAGCTGAACCACGTACTTTGTTTTATTTTATTTATTTATTTATATTTTGTTCTCATCTCTCCTCCTGCATCATTGCATCATTGATCTATCGACGTCGGCTCTAGCCATCGCTTTGTCATCGAATTTCACGCCGCCGGCTCGGTCCTGCTGTATTTGGGTTGTCTCGTTCTTTCCCTTTCCATCATTAGGCAGTTTTATATTTTTTATTTATTTAAAATCGGCTTATTCTTCCCTCTTTATTACCATTCTGACTTTCTCCCGAGCTGTTTGCCGGCCTAACAGCTAACCCCGACTGCTCGTCTCGGCTTCTTTCCGTTCTCCCACTCTGCTCGCTTTTTTTATTATTTTATTTTAACTCTTCATTTGTTGACATCAGGCTCATATAGCTGCTGTACCCTTACCCCTATCAACTTGTCTCATTATTGCCCAGCCGTCGACTTCTTCTACTCCCCGGATACCAGGACCCTGCCAACACGCCCGCCAATACTCCATCAGCGCCTTTGTAGCAACAGCAGGAAGCTACTCCGCACCGCTTGTCCTGTCCCCTTGCAGCTCTTTCCTACACCGTACATACATATCTTGCTTCCTCCTCCCATCCATTGCGCCTCGACGCAGGACGTTATCCTTATTCCTTCCAAGCTGTAGGCTCTATCTCGACTCTATCTGGACTCTATTTTTAGGGTTAACATCATAAATCAAGTTATAGGTTACGGATTTGCCGAAAAGGTACTTACTGTACGTAGTACAGCGTTAAACGCCACTTTTTTCTGGTCAGTGTGGCCTTCATTTCGTTCTCTGCTTATCTTATTTCTTTTCTGCGACACCGTCATCCTTCTTCCACTTTATATTCCATCAATTCTCCGGCTCTACTAACCGGTACAACACTGCTGCTGCTACTGCACCTTGTTTCTTCTGCTTTTCCTTTTTCCTCTTTCCTCATACTTCTCCCGCTCCTCTTAATTCTCCTCTTGTTCTCCTCTTTAGTTTTCTTCTATTTCTCGTCTCTAGCATCTAGTCTTCTCTAGTCTCTACTCTGTAGTCTCTAGCTCCAATTCCTGTCGTCACGCATTCGCTTCGCATACATACATAATACATCAGGATGGACAAGCCAGCCACGCCGTCTCGCTCTTCACAAAGTACTCTCCACGACGCAAACACAGTTGTCGGCAACAGCAGTACGCTAATCAGCAACACAATGGCCACAACGACAAATACTGCACCAGCGCCCGACATCATCGACAAGGACGATGCCGCGCCCTATGATGTTTCGCGCCGATCGTCGACAACATCATCCTACCGCCGTCGCAGATCTCGTGAAGGTCGCATTCCCGCACAGGTCCCCGAGACCGACGCCAACATCTACCCTGAACCCAGTAATGTCGTCGAGGCCGATCTTGAAAAGGCTGGCTACGAGCCGGAATCTGGGACTGGAACAGCGACGAGAGGCGCATTAGGGACAGACGAGAAAGCCGGAGCCGGAGCTAGTGCAGAGGCACGGCCCGAGGCACGGCCAGCTGCGGGCCCACCACCGGGAATGCACCCAGACGACTTTCCCGACGGCGGCTTCGCAGCTTGGACCGTCGTGTTTGGCGGCTGGTGTGGTCTGTTCTGCACGTTTGGCCTTGTCAACTGTATCGGTGTCTTTGAGACGTACTATGTCAACGGGCCGCTGTCCAATTACTCCCAGGGCACTGTGAGCTGGATCTTGAGTCTCATGACCTTTGTCATGACCTTTGGCGGACTGGTCTTTGGCCGCGTCTTTGACATGTATGGCCCGCGCTGGCTGCTCATCATCGGCACCATTGTCTATGTCTTTGGCCTGATGATGACCAGTCTCGCCACCGAGTACTACCAGTTCATCCTCGCCCAGGGCTTCTGTGCTAGCATCGGCTCGTCCGCGGTGTTCAATGCCTGCATGTCGTCCGTCGTCTCGTGGTTCCACAAGCGCCGCTCGGCCGCCTTTGGCATCATGGTATCGGGCTCGTCGCTTGGCGGTGTCGTGCTGCCCATCATGCTCAACAAACTGATTACCCGTGTCGGTTTCCCCTGGGCCGTGCGCAGTGTTGCGTTTCTGTTCCTGGGCATGCTGACTATCTGCGCCCTGACTGTGCGCTCGCGCCTCAAGCCGAACCCCAAGCCGTTCAATCTGGCCGATTACTTTTCCGGCTTCCGCGAGCCCGTGTACTTCCTGACCGTGGTGGCCAGTTTTTTGTTCTTCTGGGGCATGTTCTTGCCCTTCAACTACATTGAGCTGCAGGCCCAGGCGACCGGTCTCAGTCCGTCGCTGCAGCCGTACTTGCTGTCGATCATCAACGCTGTCAGCATCTTTGGCCGCATTCTGCCCGGTATGGCTGCAGACCGCATGGGCCGGTACAACGTTATGATTTCTATCACTCTGCTGTCGGCCGTCATCTCGCTCGCGCTCTGGATCCCGGGCAAATCGACCGGTGCCATTATTGCCTATGCCGTGCTTTTCGGCTTCAGCTCGGGTGGCTTTGTCAGCCTGGGCCCGACGCTGATTGCCCAGATCTCGGACATCCGCCAAATCGGTGCGCGCACGGGTGCCGCATTCGCTGTGCAGGCTTTTGGTGGGCTGACTGGCTCGCCCATTGCGGGCTCCATCACGACGGCCAGTAACGGCAGCTTCCTGGGCCTGCAGCTGTTCTGCGGCGCCACGATGGCCACCAGTGTGGCCGTCTTCTTTGTTGCCCGGGTCGTGCTTGCCGGGCCGTCAATCAAGACAAAAGTATAACAGCAAAAAGGTGTGAGGTGTGGATGATACCCTCGGTTATGTTTCATTTATTTCCTGTCTTTTGGGTAATCTTTTGCATAGTACATGGTAGGCTGCATACAGAGCGTCAACGTTTTGCTTGTTTATGGTTTTCATTTTATTGGTATCGACTACGGGTTGCTTGGTTATGTTTTTATGTTTTTACTTTATTTTATGTTTTTTTTTTTTGGATATCAACTTCGGTTGCGAGTTTGGATAGCTCGTTGTCTTATATTTCATGGCGTTATATGATGGACAATATATTATTTGTTGATGGGGTGGGTTTACTTGCAAGTTATTTCGATGTTGAAGCTAAATGCGTGATGGCAGAGCCTTATCTTACTTCTTACTATGACATCCAAGCACAACATTACGCTGAAGAAGTTTAGGCGTGGTTACCGTTACTTTGAATGTGAACGAGTACGTTTCCTCTGTGTTTCGGTATTATTTTTCTTTTCTTTCTCTTTTCTTTCTCTTTTCCTTTTCCTTTTTTATCATCTGCTTTTGCGCGTATTGCCAGCTGGCAAAGTGGCAAGATCGTGTTTCAGAGTGAGCTAGGATCCAAACATTGAAAGTACTGTGGAATACAGATTTTAAAGACAAGTGAGAAATAGATAAAGAAAAGATATCGGAACGGGAAGAAAAGAAAAAAATCAATAACTCGCCAAAGCATAAGCGGCCAGCCCCATCAACACTCCCTACCCAATCATCTGCCAAAACTGCCTTGTCGCCCAGCCCCAGTTCTTTCTTCAACGTCTATTGCCTGTGGCTGCTGCTGTCTTTTTCTTCCACCTTGCACACTGTCCGGTTGTAGCCAGCTTCGTGCTGATCAGTGATTAAAGTTAATAGCAGGAATAAGTATTAAATAACTGGTATCCACTCTCGTCTCGTCATCCCAACTCTTCTTTCCTTTTTCTTCTTCTTTTTTTCTTTCTTTCTTTTTAAAATCATTTATTCTTTTTCCTTTTCTTTTCCTTCTTCTCTTTTTCCTGTACCTCTTTCTACCCTTCTCTTCTCTCTTTCTCTTGTCTCTCTACTCTCCTTCTCATTCACTATTATCTACCAAGTCAGACCTTGTTCTCTCTGGACGGATATAAATCCAACGACGGAAACTCGTAATTCGTAGTTGTCATTAGACGTTTTTCTTATTTTTCATCTTTCTCATGCCTTTTTCATCAGTTGCTGTATAACCGGCTGCAACGAGCATAACAGCAAGATGTCGCATGTGATAAATGCAAAGGAAACAAAGTGAAACACGGATGAAGAGGAAGGGATACAGAGTACAACCAGCAGGATGCAATATTAATTACTCGGTTAGGAAAGCGCAAACAACGTAGTTTTGTATTTAAATAAAGAGCAGACAGTAAGAATAACGCCGACAAACAAAGAGTAAGGAGCTCAGAGTAAGAGCCCTCTTTCCTCTCTCTTTCGTCTGTTTGTATTGTTGTCTCTTGCTTCTTCGTTATATGTCGCGTCAGGCCGTTCTCCCTCCAACGCACTTGCCGTTTGCTTTACCCTGTCTGTCTTCTCTCTTTCTCTTTTCTTTTTGTGTAATTTAAAAATGATTTAAAAATTAATTATTTTAGTTGTCCCTGCCGTTTTCTTTCCTGTCTTTTCTTTATTTCCATCATTTCGTTCTTTCTTGTTGTCTTTCTACCTTTCACCTGCCCTTCTATCTCCCTATTTTCCAGTATTTTCCATTTGTTTTCTGTTTTTATTTTTAAACACCCCCGCTTTGCTAATGCAAAATCCCACTTGTATTTTCCCTCTTCCTTTTTTTCATTTTTCCTTTCTTATTTTCCCTTTAATTTTCTCGTTTTCCTTTTTCTTTTTCCCTTTTGTTTCTTTTGGCTGTTTGCCTGCGGCTGCCATTCTCTCTTTCACTACTATGTATGTATTTCCTTTCCGTTACTTGTCTTTCCTTTTTTCGCATTTTATAATTAATTTAATTAAATCTAGCAATCGTTTCCCCCTTCCTTCCGTTTGCTCTTTCTTAACTCTCTTTCCCACTTTCCCTCTTTCCCTCTCCTCTTCCTCTTTCCTCTTTCCTTCCATTTTCCTCACCTGATTACTTAATTGCTCCCTTCTTTTATTTCGCTTTTATTTTCGTTTATTCCTCCCTTTTCTCTTTGCTAATCCATCGTCTTTCCTCTTCTTTCCTTCTCTTCTTGCATTTGCTCCTTCCTTTCGCCTCAGTCCACCTTCAACTCCACGTCACTATTTCGAGCCTTATTTTCGGGTCTCTCTTTCTTTCTTTCATTCTTTCACTTTCTCTCTCCCTCTTTCTTTCTTCCCTTTCCACACTCTACCTCAAACCTTCTTTATTCCTCTTCTTTCTTTCTGCCTCAGCACCTCTCCGAAAGAAGAAATCCGCCGTCCACTTTATTATTGGCAGCTTGCCCTTTATCGCCCGTAATCCTTATCGGCCACGCTCGTGTTTGCTGTCTTTTTATTATTAAAATTCCGTTTTTCTTTTATTTCCCTTTTCTCTTCTTCTTTCTTTTTCCATTCTCCATCTCCCGTCGCGACACCCCCGGCTTTTCCACGATTTCTTCGATTTCTTCCTCTCCCTCTCTTTCTCCCAAATCCAAACGACTCGATTCCTCGACAGCACAACTTGACACGCCAATTAGTCGTTCTTCAAGCCATCGCGACTGACGTCGTCCCATTTGCTGCTCACTTTCTCACCCCGGCGCGTCGTTACCTTCGTGCCAACTCTTCGACACCCCTGTCTTACCTGCACCCAACATCAATCACCTCAATCTCAATCCTCGACTACACAGTCCTCCTACTCCCTAACTACTGTACACCACTTTCCCGCCATGCCTCCCCGTGGTCGTCCTCCGGGCCGTAAGAACGGCGCGTCTCTCGGTGCCGCGCCGTCCCAGCCTGCGTCAACAGACACCACCCCGGCCAAGAAGCCTCCTGTAAAGAAGGGCAAGGTCGGCAGACCGCCTAAGGATTCTAAGGACTCACCGCGAGTCGCGACGCCTCTAAAAGACATTACGGCTCCTTCAGAAGCGAACACTCCATTGCACGCGCCAACTTCGGTCCCGGCCCCGACCCCGACCCCGACAGCCACCCCCATCCAGCCCCCTGCCCCGATCCCTACCTCGACTACGGCTCAGACGCCCGCACCCGTATCCGCACCGACCCCAGCTCTATCTGCTCCTGCTGGCGGCCCAACAGTATGTCCATCGATAACTAGCTCTTCTTTCCCTGTCTTGTTCGCTTTCGGCAGGACTTGCCCAGCTAACAATTTAAGCAGAATGCCCTCGCCAAACAGCAAAGCGAAGCTCCTATTCAGTCTAGACAGCCATCTGTTCCAGCGGACGAAACGGCCCCCGCGGCCGACAACTCAACCCCTGCGCCCGCAACCGCGGCTGTGCAGCCTGTGCGGACGGGCCCTCGCCCTGTTGGTCGTCCTCGGCTGAACGGTACTGGGAGCAAGGCGAGCCGGAACACCGCCAGCGATGTGAATGGTTACGCGGCGCCTAGTGTCGACCTGGATGTGATCAGCTACAAGCAGGCTGCTGAGGATATTGACGCATACCTGATCGACCTCGACTTTTGCGAGTCACAACTAGCCCTTGACAACCTGACACCCCAAGAAGAGCGCACGCTGCAGCTGCGCCGCCTCGATCTGCACCACCAAATTCGTTTCTGCCGCCATCGCAAGGAGACTCTCGAGGCCACCCGCGCGGCACGAGGCGGCCGGCCATTGTTCCGCAGCATCCCCCCTCCCACCCGGGTTATCACTGTCCCTGGCGCAGCAAGCCCAGCCGGACAGCGCCCGGGCACTGGCAAGCGCAAGCTGTCTAATGCAGCCGACGACCAAGAGAACTCGAATGGCCACAGCGGAAACGGCTCGGTCGCACACACCAACAAGCGGGCCCGAGCGGCATCCGAGTTGAGTGCACAGGACACCGCCAGCATGCACAGTGCCGCCCACGAGAACGGAGTAAACGGCGACACAACCATTGCGGACGTGTCCGACATGGACATGACTTTTGCCAGCACGAACACGGCGAACGGCGCCCCCAACCTCTTCAATAAGCCTGAAGAGGACGAGTTCGGCGGACCCGTGCAGCGACTGGGATTCTGGAAGTGCCGGCTATGTGTGTCTGAGAAGTATATTTATGCAGGACCTGACCGGCTGCCGAATGCTCCGTCCAAGTGGCCTCTGAAGGACATGGGTAAGCTCATGTCGCACTACTTTGACCTTCACACCGAGCACGACCCCGACGAGCGGTGTATTGAGCTGGGCGACGCTCTCGACAGCAACCGCGGTCCTTTTGAGCACTGGCTACGCAAGTCACGGCAGCAAAAGATCACTGACCGGTCGGTCATCGATGAGGTCATTACTGAGCTGCAGGCTGGACGGGTGCCGAAGCTGCTGCGAGACCTGTGCCGTGCCGCTGCCGCTTTCCAGGGTGCTTAGAGTGCATATTGAGTGCACGCGAAGCAGATGAACAACTGGCAGGGTGGGAAGTCTTGAGGGAAGAATACATTCTAGTGTCGGGACCAACCGAGCAGTAAGACATGGCTATGTGGCAAGCCTAAGCCTGGGTGTTGGAGTTTGTTTTCTATTTCCATTCTAATTTTATTTTGATGTGTTTTGCTTCCAACTTGCGACTTGTGTTTTCCTTTTGTTATGTATTTATTCATTTTCCAACCAGTAGCATAGCAAAGGGGCCTCCGACGAAGAACAAACAGGAATTACATATCAACTAAGCATGGGCAGGCGAAAGGCGAAATGGGCGGTTCGGACAGAGTATGGATTATTAAGAATCATATTGATACAGGTTTTAAACTCACTTAACTAGTTTTTAAACTCACTTAACTGTAGACAACATGACGTACGATGAATTTATGAACTTGCTAGACACAGACACGGCCTACCTATCAAGGTGAGGCGTGGGCGTAGTGATAGACCGTGGTAGCGAGAGACAGCAATGCTTGCAGGCCACGGCGATCGATATGATACCATGCCGACGGCTCTGATACACACTGCGGGTATATGGAGGGCACCTGCGCGTGAAGTAATGATCGGCTGTAAAGATAATGTATATGCAGTGGTATGGACGTCTATCTTATGCTCATGTAGCCACGAGGCTGAGTGTGTATTGAATGTGAGCATGTGCCGACCCATCTATCTGCGCCGTGTGTTGCTGTGCGTCGCCGCGTCGCCATGCGGATTGGCCGTGCGATGCCGTTGTAGTGTAACTACTATACCATTTTCTGCCATGGTATCTAGCCATCTACCAAACAGTCTGCTCAGACGTCTGTGCTGCCTCTACTCTGCACCATGTTGCCTGCGCGGATATGATGTGCACCTGCATGCTCTGGGGTGCAGTGCCAACCATGTAGCATGTATTGTATTATATCCCAACATAAAATACTGGGTGGCCAGTCTAGCTAGCTATATGCCGATCATGACCTTGATATCTTTCGTGGGTCCAAGGTGACTGCTAGATAGTAGACTCGAGACGCTGGTAGGCTCCGGACGAGAGGGCAAGACACACGGGCAGTACATTATTACTCAAGGCGGACGGTTGATCAGAAACAGCCAACCTGGCCACCGCCGCCTCGCACCGCCTCGCACAATGTATGCCGTGATGCAGCCGCTCGTTGTCGGCTATCCGACCGCGGCGTCTCTCGTCGAGTGAGACACCCAACGTCCAGCACTCAAGGTCCTCGTTTTCGAGCAGTGTAAATGCGCATGGCTCCCGGTGAATGATCTTGCCACTCTCTCATTTACATTATCTCGCATACTCTATACTCATACAATCTATTATCAATTAATTGTGCCGCTGTCCTCCCTCCGTTCATCGCCATCGACACCACCTCTTCACACCAACAACCAAGACGGCTCGTCACGGTGTTGCTTGGCGATTATTATGCCCGGTACATCGCCTTGGCGATATATTTATTCTGGGCTACGTAGACAAAGAAGAAGACGAACAGATTGAGAAAATATGAAGACAGAAAATAAGCTCGACGAGATACTCTGTAGAAGCAAACAAGCTTTGCCACCCGATAGCCGGCCCCAGTCGAAGGAGCAGGGGTAAGAAGAAGGAACCACTCGCCCTAGGCAGCTTCCTAATCCGAATAGCGAGATAGGGTGTGGTGAGCTTAGTGAGTTGGGTTAAACTATGTTGATTCTTTGACTCGGTCTCTTTGATGAGATTGACAACATATCTTAGTATGCACAGTGACACGGAAACTAGAGAAACTGATTCTCCTGCTGTCTTCTCTGTTGTTTTATTCACACAGCGCACGAATAACTCCCGATTTGTCTGTTGTTGTTGTTGCGAACCACCCGCTCTGGCTGACCTGGCTGACCTTGATTAATTGCACGTCTCCAATCTGGATACTCCCACCGTGTTAAGCTCTTTCTATCTTGGGACTAGCGCCTCTTCTCCTCACTGCACATCCCGGCTTGTGCGCGCTCGCGCTGGTCAAGATACAGCGATGCTACAGTCGTATTATCCGTTTTAATTACATAGTACGAGTGAGATGCTCGTTCTTCTCATCATAATCGAATTTTAGAGACACCCAGCTGTAGGAGCTGTCGTTTGCCGGTGGGATATGAGTATGAAAGAGATATAGAAGTTGGCAGACTGCTGAGATTGCATGAGAAGGAAGCCACTCGCACCTGCCCTAGTCCCTAGTGTCGCCATGGCCATGCTTACATACAAACATGCCAAATCGGGCAGTTCCTTAACGTCGACCGTGTTTCCAATGTACATACGGCTTACGGCTTTGCAGCTCTCGCGATGCGATAGCTCTCATGTTATCGCCTGGCCCTGCTACTACAAAGTACTTTTTGTTGATTCTTACCATGCTGCCGTCCCCTCTCCAAGGTCACCTTCCAGAATCCGACCCTGGCAGGCAGTCTAGACTGCTGCGATGCGACGGCCCCCATCCATGCCGTCATAAGCAGACGAGGAGGCGAAAAGAGAAGACCATGCGGAAAAGAGAATAAGAAAGAGAATAAGTAAGAGGAAGAAAGAGAAAGGAAAAAGAAGAATGGAAGCGGAAGGAGATACCTTCCTAAAACCTACAGATCTTTACCGGGTCTCGCCATGCTGGCCGTGCTCACTCCTGACTCGCGCTGCCGATCCCTTCCACGCAATTCCACGGATGTGCTGAACTTTTGTAAAAGCATACTACTATGTAGTTTGTACATGGTAAGCAGAACAAACAGGAGAATGAGCTGCAGAGGAGGATTGGGCCTCGTCAGACGTGGGTCGGCTTGTGCTCTGTAGAACCGTAATACGGACTGCAAATAGATTCATGAAAAGATAACGTGATATCAATTTGCTATGCACCACTAGAAGAAAGCTTATCCGTCTAGGGCAGGAGGTTCTTGTGTCATTTAAGAGCTAGCAAAAAGCAAACGCAGAAGCAAATGCAAGGGACGCTCGACTGTGTCTCTCACACGCCCACGTCCAAGACCAAGACCATCAGCCATGACGACAGGGCGGGTTGCATCGCACCAGGCACAGGGGTCGGGACGGCACAATCGGCCAGCGTGGATGTGATATTCGTATTAGTCCCGCGATGTAAATGAAACAAACCTTGACAAAAAGAAAAGAAACAAAACCCGGCTCCGCCAACGCTTATTCTTACTCTCCGCCGCCCTTATCGCGTCCTCTACTATGTACTCTCCGCTCTGCAGTACCCCGTCACCATGCTTCCATGTGCATTGTTGTATCCGTGACCCCTACCCCTGCCATGGCATGCTTTCTATCTAGTCTCTCGTCTTTCTACATCGCACACCCCCATACCCTGGTAGGTGGCATTCTCTCCTCTAGCCCGGGCCCGAGCTCTACCACAAGCATTGTCACGATGATATGCACTGACACTTCCCAATCGAGGTGTGAATAGACTTGCAAAGTCCTACTATGACCATGTACGCTGGGGAAGGCCATCCCGGCAGCCGCTCTCACAACATGAGCATTGCAGGCCGTTGCTACTGTATATAAGCACGCGTCTATCCTGCCTTACTTGGCACTATTCCCTCCTCCCTTTCCTTCTCTTCTTCTTCATCCTCCTCTTCTCTTCCTATCTCCCGCTCTCGTCTTTCCGGAACCTGCAGTGTTCTTGTCTAGACTCTTCTTGCCTCCTCTTTTCTCTCCTCTCTTCCCTCTACCCATCCTCACACAATGACGTACAGCACTCTCCGGTCCAGCGTGGCCGTCCTGGCTGCTGTTGGCTCCCTGCTTGTGCCTTCGGCCCAGGCTGCCGTCATCAGCAAGATCGATGCCGTGCCTCATGGCTGGGAGGTTGTCGAATCCGTATCTGCTCGCGGCATGACTGAGCGTGCCACTGACACGCATGTCTTCACCATTGCCCTGAACATGCAGAACATCGACCAGCTCGAGTCTCACCTGCTCTCTGTGGCCACGCCCAACCAGGCTGGCTACGGCAAGTACCTCGATGCCGATGCCATTGCCTCGACCTATGATGCGTCCGACGCTGCCGTCAGTGCCGTCACCAGCTGGCTCGAGTCCAGCGGCGTCGTCAAGAGCTACGTCGTGCGCGGCTCCTTTGTCGATGTCGCTACCGACGTCGCCGGCGCCAACACCCTCTTCGGCGCCGAGTACAAGTACTACACCAAGGCCACGGCAGCCGCGATCAAGCTGCGCACGCTGTCGTACTCTGTGCCCGATGCCGTGGCGGACCACGTCGCCCTCGTCGACCCCGGCAACTACTTTGGCGAGAGCAAGGCCTTTGCGCCGCTTGTCGGCCACATGCAGTTCGGCGAGCGCGCCACGACTGCCACCACATCGTCCAAGTCCAAGGGCTCAACCACGACCGTCGATGCCGCATGCCAGACGTCCATCACCCCGGCCTGCCTCAAGCAGATGTACCAGATTGGCAACTACACCCCCAGCGCCAGCAGCGGCAGCCGCATCGGCTTTGGCAGCTGGCTAAACCAATCGGCGCTGTACTCGGACCTGTTCCTCTACGAGCAGACCTACGGCATTGCCGCCCAGAACTTCTCCGTCGAGCTGCTCAACGGTGCCACTAACGACCAGAACCAGGCCACCGCCCAGATCGGCGAGGCCAACCTGGACGTCCAGAACATCATCGGCATTGCCCACCCGCTGCCGGTGACCGAGTTCATCACCGGCGGCTCGCCCCCCTTTGTGCCCAACATCGACCAGCCCACCGCTGCCGACAACTACAACGAGCCCTACGTCCCCTACTACCGCTACCTGCTGTCCAAGACCAACGCCGAGCTGCCCCAGGTCATCTCTAACTCGTACGGCGACGAGGAGGACTCAGTCCCCTACAACTACGCCGTGCTCACCTGCAACCTGATCGGCCTGCTGGGCCTGCGCGGCGTCACTGTGCTGGTGTCGTCTGGTGATCTCGGCGTTGGTGCCGGCTGCCTTGCCCCCGACTACAAGACCGTCGAGTTCAACGCCATCTTCCCGGCCACCTGCCCCTACGTCACCTCGGTCGGCGGCACTGTTGCCGTCACCCCCGAGCTGGCCTGGGAGGGCTCGTCGGGCGGTTTCAGCAAGTACTTTGCCCGCCCTGCGTACCAGGCCCTGGCTGTTGGCGCCTACATTGCCGAGCACGTCACGCACGCCACGTACCAGTACTACTCCAACTACACCAACTGGAACGGCCGCGGATTCCCCGACGTGTCTGCCCACAGCGTGAGCCCCGACTACCGCGTCATCTACGACGGCACGCCCAGTGCCTCGGGCGGCACCAGTGCTGCTGCTCCTGTCTGGGGCGGCATTATCGGCCTGCTCAACGACGCCCGTTTCAAGAAGGGCCTGCCCGCTCTCGGCTGGCTGAACCCGCTCCTGTACGCCTTTGGCCCCGAGGTGCTGACCGACATCACCGGCGGCCAGTCGATTGGCTGCAACGGCTTCAACACCCAGTCCGGCGCTGCTGAGCCGGCCGGCTCGGGCATTGTGCCCGGTGCTTTCTGGAACGCCACTACTGGCTGGGACCCTGTGACCGGCTACGGCACGCCCGACTTTGCCAAGATGCTGACCCTCGTCACCAGCTTCTAGTAAACTAATAGTAATAATTATATAAATAATATATACCTAATAATACCTAATAATACAGCAATACAAATAATTGGATACATTGAACACATAGATTGATGCAGAGCGGTAAAAATGTCAAAATGTGTCTAGCTGTGAATATAGGGGACAGTATGTATGTACAAAAATGATATATGCGATTACAAAACAAAAAACGACGCCTAAATGGTACACGGCTACAGCTTCTTGGCCTTGGCCTCGACATCAACGACCCGCTCAGGGCCCTCCTCGATCTCCACGTCCTCGTCGACGTCGATCCGCGTCTCCTGCGCACTCCACAGCTGCGCATAGACGCCGTTACGGTCAATCAGCTCGCGGTGGGTGCCTGTCTCGGCAACATGGCCCTCCTTTAGGACAATGATCAGGTCGGCGTCGTAGATTGTCCGCAGCCGGTGGGCCACAAACACGCTCGTGCGCGACTTTTCCTTGAGGATGCTGTTGATGTTACTCATCAGTGCCTGCTCCGTGTTCGTGTCCAGCGCACTCGTCGCCTCGTCAAAGAAGAGCAGCGGCGGGTCCTTGAGCAGCAGCCGTGTCACTGCCAAGCGCTGCTTCTCGCCGCCCGAGATCATCAGACCGCGCTCACCCACCTTGGTCTGGTAGCCGTCCTTCCAGCTCTCGATAATGTCGTGGATCTGCGCACGCCGAGCGGCAGCCACGACCTGTGTCGAGGAGGCCGCGAGGTTGCCGTAGCGGATGTTGTGCTCGACCGTGTCGTTGAACAGCGGCGTGTCCTGGGGCACGACACCAATCTGCCGGCGCAGCGAGTCCAGGGTGACAGACCGGATATCCTGGTCGTCAATCAGAATGCGGCCCTCGTCGACATCGTAGTAGCGGAACAGCAGACGCAGCAGGGTCGACTTGCCGCAGCCGCTGGGGCCGACAACGGCGACCTTCTTGCCGGCAGGGATCGTCAAGGTCAGGTTGCGCAGGATGGGGCGGTCCTTGTGGTAGCCAAATGTGACATTCTCGAAGCGGATCTGGCCACCGACAGATGCAGTGGCAGACGTAGGGATAGAAGTAGAAGGGGGAGCCAGCAAGAGAGGCTTGGCACCGGGCGCATCGGTGACAGTCACATTGACGCGCTGCAGGTTGAACAGGGTCTCCATGTCCAGCAGGGACTGGCGCAGCTCGCGGTAGACGGTGCCCAGGAAGTTGAGGGGCACGGACAGCTGGAAGACGAGCTGGTTGATCATGACCAGGTCGCCGACGGTCAGGTCGCCGCCAGCAATGCCACGTGCACCCAGGTACATCATGGCCGTGAGGGCCGAAGAAAAGATAATATTTTGGCCGCTGTTCAGCAGAGCAAGCGATGTCGCCACCTTGATGGAGCTCTTCTCGTACTGCTTGAGGGCTGCATCATAGCGGGCTACTTCAAAGGCCTCGTTGTTGTAGTACTTGACGGCCTCGTAGTTGATCAGCGAGTCCACGGCCACTGTCGATGCCTTGTTGTCGGCCGCGTTAGCCTGCCGCCGGAACTTGGTGCGCCACGCCGTCGTGAGAATGGTAAAGGCCGTGTACGCTGCCATGGTCAGTGCGGTAATCGCCGCAAACTGGCCGCCGTACTGGTACGTCAGGATACCACAGACCATAGTGATCTCGAGAGCCGTGGGCAGGATATGGAACACCATGCTTGTCAGCAAGAAGCTGATGCCCTTGGTACCGCGGTCGATGGCGCGCGTGAGGCCGCCGGTCTGCTTGGACAGGTGGAAGCTGAGGTCGAGGTGCAGCAGGTGGTTGAAGACGTTGCCGGCGACGCGGCGGATAGCCTTCTGGGCAACAGACGCGAACACGGCGTTGCGAATCTCCTGGAAAAGCGTTGCGCCAATGCGTGTTGCGCCATAGGCCAGGATGATACTGCCGGCCACGGTCGCTGCAGTGCCGCCTGCTGCCGCCATGCTGGTCGGGTCAAGATTCATGGCGTCGACGATGCTCTTGAAGTAGAAGGGGACCTGCACATTAAGGACCTTGGCACCAATCAGAAGCGACACAGCCAGGCTCACGCGCATCTTCGTGTCCAGGCTGCCCTTGCCGGCTGCGGGCCAGAGGTACTGCGACATCTCCTTCATGATGGCCCAGTCGGCCTTGCGCTGCTCCGACGTTGTCTTTTCCACCTCGGCAAGCGGGTCCGTCGACTTGGCCTTTGTGTTGAGTGTTGACTTTTCCGCATCCCTTGTTGCCTTGTCCTTTTCCTTGTCCTTGCTGTCGGGCGTTGGTGGAGGAGGTGGTGGTGCAGACGCGAGGTCTCTATAGAGGTTGGTCGCAGATGACGAGAAGATACTGGACTGCTGCTGGAGAAGGACCAGGGGACACACTAGTGGCGAGAGGACGGACGAAGGTGTGTGCCGGCGAAGAGAGGAGAGAGAGGTCGCAGAAGACGGAGAAGCAGACGAGAGCCACGGGTTGCGCCGGTACGAATGCTGGCAGCCGGGCTGGACCTGTCGCGCGCAAAGCGACGACGCCCGAGGAAGACGGGCTACCATGTTGATCAGATGGAGGCAGTGCGCATAAAGAATCGCATGGCAGGGAGTGACAGGGCGAGAAGTCGAGCTGAGGTGAGCGAATAAGGAGACCTGTCGCAATCGAGGAGGGCGGAAACCGAGGGCCCACAACGACGTGTAGAGGGATGGAAAGTTGTAATATGCAAGAATTGAGCAAAGAAATGAAGAGAGCAAAAGAAGACGAAGAGAATGGGCATACTCGGGTGCCACGGGAGGTTATGTGGCGCGGAAGTAAAGCTGTGGTCGAGGCCAGGAGTGAGATGGGATCCGCGAAACTGGGGTCTCTGCCCCAAAGTTTAGCCTACTATGTACGGGTGTTACTGGTCGTGTGTGAGCTAGCACCGATGCCGCGCATGATGCAATGCCCCTCCACAATGCCGAAAGATGAGTCAGCAGGAGTTAATGGGCTTGATCGGAGATCAGTTGACGATTGTCAAGCGTAGAAATCGTAAAGGGCGCAATGCCACAGGCAAAAAGAACGCAAAAGAATGAGTTTATCTTCAAAATAGTAGTAAAAAGGTTAAAAAACGGCAAAAATTAGATATGTGCTCCGATACGGGGAATCGAACCCCGAGCTCGACGGTGAGAGCGTCGGATGTTGACCATTACACCATATCGGATTCCGGTTTGGAAATTGTTGGAGACCGGACCGTTAGTGGGGTACATATTTGCACTCCAATAAAAGGAGAAAGGCAAGGAAATGTAATTGCTGCTAATGGTAGTCTTGCATTTGGTTTTTGTTATCAAGTATGTTTTGCAATTTTTAACATCTATGTTTATTAATCGGGAATAATGCAACAATATGCAGGCAATAATAACGAAATAAATACATGTTAAACTTGATACAAAATAAGACCATGCGAACAATGAGAAAAATATTGGATTTAAAACATAAATAAGTATCAACTTGACCGCCTGGACTACAAACACAGACTAGATCGCCTTTGGATTGAAAAGAACGCGAATCTCAGACGTAGCATTCCCACAAGAACTGCCAACAGCCGTGATGATCTGCCATATACTCTTGGGCACGAATGTGACGACAGTCCACAGCAGCCAGCCGATGACATAGACGAACATGGCGATACCGCCCCCCAGGTAGTAGACTGCCCTCCACGAGTACTTGAAAAAGCTTGTGATGCCCAGGAAGATGGCCGCCGGGAAGGTGATGAAGATGGCTTCAAGGACAGCCTCGAAGCCGTCGATTACGTTCTGCAGCGTGACGCCCCTGAAGAATGTCGCCACGGCAGAAAGGGCCGTGTGGATGGCCGACGCAGAGCGTTCGACAATGTTGACCAGAGCCAGACCGATCGTCTTGAGTGCCTCGACGGCCCATGTGCCCATGGTGCGCAGTGCCCCGGGTATGCGTTTGATAGCACGTCCCAGCGCTTTGGTGATGTCGACGAGGCCGAGGCCGAGATCGCGCACAACGTGCCATGCATGTGACGGCAGATAGAGCAGGAAGTCGCCGACGGCCACGATGAGTTCGGCCTTGTGCTCCCAGATGTAGCGCAGGTACTTGCCCACGGAATAGAAGATATTGCGCGGAAGAATATAGAGCAGGAACTTGGGAGTCTCCCACACGACCTTCTTGGTGAACCACTTGATGTTCTTGGCGGCGTGGCGGATGCGGTCCATGTTGTGCGCGTTGATGGCGCCAATGCGCTGCCTGGCTCCGGCACGGCGAGCGGGCAAGAGGTCGACAATATCCCGGTGCTTGGCCTTGGCCGCGAGACGGAGTGCGATCTGGCCGTCGGGGGCCACAATGGCGTCGTCGGCATTGTACTGGCCCAACAGCAGCTTACACACGGTGAAATTGCCCAGAGATGCGGCGAGCATAAGGGGTGTTCGGCGCACGCGACGCTCGTACTTGTTGTCAATACCGCGCTCGTACTTTGGGCCCGACAGCGGGCGCAGGTTCGGCGGGCGCGCGAGTGTATTGGGGTCGGCACCGAGCTCCAGCAGAAGCTTGACCATGTTATCCCGGCACATGTCGATGGCCGCCAGCAGCGGCGTCGCACCTGCCCACGGGTCGCCGTGTTCTTTAAAGTCGTCGTTGGGTTCAAGGCTGGCTAACGGACACTGTTCGCCAAGGCCGTTGTCGTAGCCCTCGCCGTCGGTCACATCGGGGCTGACAAGACCCTTTGCAATGAACATCCTGACGGCAGCTATCTCGCCGAGACGCACGAGCTGGAAAAAAGTCTCGATGATGCGCTTCTGTGTGAGTAGTGTTTGGGCACGCTCGGCGTCGGCCGCGTTGGACGGTCTGACGCCATACTTGAAGATCATGCGGACAGTGATATTGTGCTCCTTGATCCAAACAATATTTTGGTTGTAGCGCATGCGTGTCAGCGGCAGATCGAGACGCTCTGCATCTGCTGCGCACTCGTCAACCCACGCCGTGAGTCCATCGCCTTCCTCTGTGTAGACTGGCAATGTCTCCTCCATGTTGGGTTGTGTGGTTGTAGCCGGCATTGCTAATGTTGTATCGTTGGGTTTTTATTGAGGTCGCGAAACTGTAAGTAGTTATCAGACTCTCGACTTGCTACCTGTTGTTGGAATCAAATTGAAGATACTGCCAATACTATATATATGATGGATGGCAACACCAGATCAACTGGATGTCTGCCTATCCCAACAATTTCATCGACACCTCGGCTTCCTCTAGCCTCGTGATAATGTCCATGTTTTCTTAAGTCCAACTGGAGTCGAGCCTCATCAAAGTGAGACACATCCGTCCGCCTTACCGGTTCCTGTCATCGCCTTCAAGTCGATTCACTAACACTAAAACACCAACACCCCATAGGGAGTAGCAAATGTCTTGGAAATGGGTGTAATTTGGGGATAGTCTGTGGCGGAGCACGGCGGCGTGTAGGGCTGTCCAATCACCACTGTCCGTACCCGAGAAACCCTTCCTGGTCGCTATCATGCCCAACAGATGCCAAGACAGAGCTGAGAAGAAACTCATGTTACCCCTGCTTGACATCAGAGACACAGCCAGTGCAAGAATGCCTCATAGCCTACCGAGGCGGCAGCCGGAGCTTCACTTCAACGGCTATCTCTTATTTTTCTAGCTTGTGATTCCAACATTATCAGACTCTGGTACTATGTATTATTTTGACGCCACTTGTCCAGGTACCCGTCGATTCCCACATTATCTCAAAACAATCGATAGAACACACGCGAGCGGTTTGTTTCTGCTTAAGCTTTAAGCTTATTCTCTTGAAGAACCCGGCCGAACAAGGTAGTTACGAGAACGACCATCTCCCTGCAGATGGCACCCTGAGCGGATATATAAAATATGATCTGAAAGAACAAAATCTACGTCTCGAAGACTGCCAGATACCAAATAGGCGATCCGAGTGCCTCAAGCACAGGGCCGCTATTTCGACTCCTCACCATTTGAACAATTTATTAGCGATACTGCTGCCCTCTCACCCGCGCCTGCTGCATAGATTTAGAATGACTCACCCAGCTGGACTTGAAGTTCCATCATTCACGGAGCAACACTTCCCCATCTTGTTCCATTATAAAATGACCGTGTGAGAGAATCTTCTTTGATACTTGACCCTCTCCCATTTTACCCGCAAAGCAGTACGCAACATAGGCAGTCTTCAGTTAATGGAAATTCAATCTAAATCATACGGAGTGAGGTCTTGATTTGGTGATGCCGCTTGCGCAGCTGCATCACTATCTATGTCATGGCGGCTTGACGAGCTGTTCGCCGTTACTTACCAAAGCTTTCCCAAATCTACCAAATATACCCTTGTCTTGCAGATGCCACGAATACAACAAACTAACAAAGTGATCGGCACTCCGGACCGTCAAATATAGTCCCGATCACATCAACTCCTCACTGCTACTCTCTTCTGGTTCCTTTCGAGCGCATACTACGTCTTGAGCGGAGAACAAAGCTGTATCACGCGGAGAGCGAGTAGTATTGACAGAAGAAATGAGTTGAATATGCAAAAATAAGGATATGCCGGAAAAGAATAACCACCCAGTAGACATGCAAATAAAAACTAGAATGATATAAGAAGACTTCCTCTCCCGTGGTGGCATCGTGCTACCTCTTTATAACTCTCTGCATCGTGTTTACACATTTAAGTGCGAGGCCATAATCCTACCATGGGGGTTACTACCAAAGCTGTGGCTGTGGCCTTCACTACACTGCTCTTTCTCTCGCAGCCAGCTGTATGCGGGCACTCTGGTGCTACCCAGATACTTGGCCTGTCCTCGTTCGCTTCAAAAGGCTCAATTGGTGCCGACCACCTCACTGTCGATCTTGGCTACGGCATCTACAAGGGCACTGTAAACGGAACCACGCATGTTCGGTCTTGGAAGGGGATTCCCTACGCCGAGCCACCGACAGGCAAACTAAGATGGCAGAAACCGCAGCCACCAAAAGGCAATAATCCAGCGGCCGTCTACGACGCAACCAACTACGGCCCGCAATGTCCCCAGTCGCCGCCGGCAGTGCCAGGCATCTCATTTTCTCCGGGAAACGAGGACTGTCTCTACGTCAATGTGTACTCGCCTGACTCGACATCATCTACCGCCAGGAAACCCGTGCTCGTTTGGATCCACGGCGGCGGGTACGGCCAGGGCAATGGAGCTAATGATATGACGGGTTTTATCAATGACAACAACAACGACTTCGTCGCCGTTACGATCCAGTACCGCCTCGGTGCATTTGGTTATCTGGGCTCCGAGCACGTTGTGGCCAACGGCGGCCTGCTGAATGCTGGCATTATTGACCAGGCCTTTGCTCTTGTCTGGGTGCAGAATTACATCTCTCTCTTTGGTGGCGATCCGTCACAGGTCACCATCGCAGGCGAGTCATCTGGTGGTGGCTCTGTGATGCACCATGTTCTGGCCTACGGCGGCATCACGAACCTGGGCCTGTTCCAAAACGCCATTGCTGCATCGCCGTACATGCCTCAGCAGTTTGCCTACGATGCTGATGTGCCGACCAAAAACTACAACGACTTTGCTGCAGCTGCAGGATGCACTTCGTCATCGTCAGCCATGGTCTGGCAGTGCCTTGTTGCGGCAGACTCGGACATTCTACAGTACGCAAGCTCCAACGTGTCGGGTTCGCTCGCCATGTATGCCACCTGGGCATTTACTCCGGCCACTGATGGCACCTACATTAAGCAGCTGGCATCAGAGCAGCTTGAAGCTAAAAAGGTCATTGGAAAGACGATCATGGTGGGCAACAATGCTGACGAGGGGCCGTTTTTTGTTCCAGGCGGAATTGCCTCTGATGGCGATCTGATTGCCTATGTCCAGATGGCCTTCCCAGGCCTCTCTTCTCAGAATATTACAGAGCTACTGGCTGTATACAATACTACTGGCACCGGCCCTGGCGGCTCTAGCTATCCTTTGGATGGCCCAGCATTTGAGACAGACGGCACCCACTGGCCAACTGCCAACGATGTGTCGCTCGCTGCAACTGGCCCCCAGCAAGTTGCTTACAATATCTACGCCGAGTCCACATTTGTATGCACGGCATACTTCCTCGCGGAAGCATTCACCGCGCCGGGAAAGAAGGCATACCAGTACCAATACTCGATCCCGTTTGCCTCTCATGGTTCAGACCTTGGAGCCTATCTCGGCCCGGCGTCAGATACTCAGAGCCCCGATTTTGTCCAGGCGTTCCGCCAGATATGGGGCGGATTGGTTGTGCGTAGCGATCCGACTATACTCGGAAATGGCGGCAGCACTCCTTATGCATTTCCAGCTTGGACATCCTCGGAGCACAAGATCGTCAGCCTCAACACGACGGGGGGGACACCGACGACGTCCAATATTTGGGGCCGCAACGGAACTGTTTACATTGAGCCAGGCCTAGAGAATTCATTCAAGACGGCCGATGCAGATATGTGGGAGGGCGGCCGCGCAGAACGGTGTGCGTTTTGGCGGTCTGTCTCCCCATTTCTGCCGCAGTAATATAAATGGATGGAGGAATATCCTGGAATTTATTCGGACGAAGCTTGCATATTATACTGAGAATTTTCGCATATTCATGCTTCCTTGTTCTTAACGAGCCAAAAATCGAACCAGGTGGTAATTCCTTGGACGCTCTGCTCTTTGACCCAGCCTGAATGGTTAGCGATATTTGGCTAGAAATGATATCGCTGTGAGACGGGGACACTTACGTTCATATGGATCCTTCAGATTTCCACGGGATGCAAACCCATGGCCGACATTGTAAAACAGTTGCTCCTGGTACGGCGTCTTTTGCTCCATCAGAATATCAATGGCTTTGCGCCGCGACTCGGTACCGAATGCATGGTCGTTCTCGGCACACGAAAGGAAGAGAGGTCCTGCATATTAGTGATTGTCATGAATTAAAATTTGACTGATATATAAACTCACTCTTGGCAGCACGGAAATGCTCTTCTTTCAGCTGCGACGGGTGTGCAAAGGCACCAGCCGACACGGTGTCCGTGGCCAACAGGTGCAGCACAAACGGCGCGCCAAAACAGTAGCCGACACACGCATACCGCGAGCCGGCCGTGCCATACTTGGTCTTGGCTGCCTCGGCCCATAGCGGCACATTCTCCGTCGCAAAGGCAAAGTGCTTGTTACGCCAGGCCTTTTGGTCGAACTCGGGCGGCGGCTTGCTGTTGTGGTCGGCCCGGTACTTTGAGATGGGGTCGCCGCGGAAGTAGTCCATGCCCAGCGCTACAAAGCCCGCCGAAGCAAACGCATCCATCAGCAGCTTTGCATTGTTCGATAGGCCCCAGACGTCGGGAAAGTAAAATATGACATGGCCGTTGGCCTCGACACCCGGCAGAGGACGTGCGACATACGTCGTGACGCCGAGCAGCTCTTCTTCGACGCCGAGGGGTGTACCTTCATGGATGCTGCCCACGAAGCAACACGGCGACGGCAGCTTAGCCAGATACTCTTCAGGCATCTTGACGTTGGACTTTGTCTCGGAATGATTTAATTCTGACAATGCCTGATAAGGCGACACGGGGCATGGGTTTATAGGGTCCTAGATGTGGGAGATGAGACGATCGTCGGAGCCGAAACGGAGACGGAAGCAGCGATTCGGGGTGGTACTGCTAGCTGTTGTTTACTACTGTATATATATATATTACAGCGGCTGGCTTGAATGATACAGTGGTAGCCCTATCTCTGAACACAGGCGATTTACCGATTTAAGCGATGCAAAGCAGAATGGATAAAGTGGGACCACGATGCGGGAAGCTTGCATCATCAACGTCGAATTGACGAGCAAACTCTGGGTTTGAGAGTTGTGGTCCTGCATAGAAAAGATCATTCAGATATCAAATAACAAGAGAGATAATGGATTGAAAATGTGCAGATGGGCAGAGAGCATAACGACAAAGACAGGCGGGTGGCCAAGACGGCACAGAGACAGGGAGGAGCAGCTGGAGCGTGCCGCTGGCCGGCCATTATGTACTACAGGCTGTATTGATGGGAAACCTGCTTGAACAACGACATTAGTGCAGTGCATTCTCACTGATCCCCAACGGCGTCACATTGATGTCGACAGTAACGAGGCAAAGCGCACGGCGATGTCTCCGGTTCGCAGGGCAGATGAGATGGGTGAGATGAGACTCCTCACACGGAAGACAGAGATCGTCACCAGATTTTCTTTGGCTTTTAAAATGCCGATCATTTGGTGGGTTGCGACCTGATATCAGATTGTCCATATCAGATACGCCAAACGCCGCTCTAGTCAAGTTCATTATGAGGCTCAATTGTCTGTGCAAATACGGAGTATAAATAGAAATGTGGTGATCGTGCCTTCCGTTCCGGGAGCGCGCCCCTTCCTTTTCCAGCATCCGACTTATGTAATCCCACGCGACAAACGACGACATCTCTTGTTTTTACAGAAACACTGCCAATTTGAACTTCATTCATGCAACTGCAAGAATGAAAAGGCCATTGTCGCTTCGGGAGACCTAGCTTCGCATTCTCCAAAGATACCGTTCTTCCTTCTTTGGCTTTGTTTGTCCCCCCACTGATCAGCCCTCCACCTGGTATGAGCCCGCCAAGCTTCGGGATACGGCCTCTATCCCTTGGAGATGCCTCAATAAATGTATTTTCTTCATGCACAATTCCTCTTATCGTGTATCATGTGCAGTGGCTGCACGGACTGAAGCGTTGACAAGACTTGAATTAAGAACTGACCTCGAATCGATAACAGATGCAACGCCCCAAGCAGTGACAACGTACTTGTGGCCAGCTGAAAAGTGAGGGGAGGGGCCCGGCTTTCTCGCTTTTCTGCCACTTTCATCTTCTCCAGTCGCACGACAGCTTTGACGTCACCACCGCACTTGTATGTTCCCACCTGAGCGAGCAGCCCACTTTATCGACTGTAGTGGTGTGCGGTCTCGTAGGCCTGCACGACGAGGCAGCAACCGCCAGCCGCCACGAGAAGCTGCTTAGGATTCCAATAGTACGGCAACACTCGCTATCGCCTTGACTTTTTTTTCGTATACTAGCTCAGCATTTTGTCGGTGTCCGTCTTTGCCGCTGTGTCCTGCCTTGGCTCCTCGTGTCTTGGCGTCGGTCAGCACAGCTCGATTCTTTAAAACTCGCACCAGCTGCAGTATTTTTGACTGGTTTACTATTTTACTTTTGCCCTTCCTTGCTACAGCCATCTTTTACTCGTCGATCTGGCTTTCGTTTGATCATACATTGATCTTCTCCGGTTATTATTTTGACACCTACGACCTATTGCACTCTTTGAACCTCACGTCACATCAGACTCAACAGCATCGAACCTAGAGCTGACTATACCACCCCGCCACCATGGCTGGAGACAATAACCAAAAGAGCAGTCTGTCGGACAAGCTCAGGAACCCCTTTCGTGATATGAAGGAGGCTCTCGAGGACAAGCTCGAAAACAGCTCACCCCTCCGCGATGCCAAGATCCATCTGAGCCACAAGAAGTTTGTTCTCCCGGATAGCTCATGTCTTTCTAGCCTCGTTTTCGTTTACTAACTTGGATAGGCACCAGATTGGCAAGCTCGGCAACCTGTTCAACTCCCAGCACAGACATGACGAGGAACACGAGAAGCGCTGCGACGCCAAGCGCACAGCGGCCTGTGAATCCCACCGCTACGAGTCCTACTTCCCCGAGCACGACGGCAATCTGACCAAGTGGTATGTCGACGGCCGTGACTACTTTTGGGCCGTGTCCGAGTCCCTAAACAATGCTAAGGAGACCATCTACATTGCCGATTGGTGGTTGTCGCCCGAGCTGTTCATGCGTCGCCCGCCCTACTTTAACCAGGAGTGGCGTCTGGACCAGATCTTGAAGCGCCGCGCCGAGGCCGGAGTCAAGATCTATCTCATCGTCTATCGTGAAGTCGAGGCTGCTCTGGCCTGCAACTCTGCACACACCAAGCATGCACTGCAATCACTGTGCCCCGAAGGCACGCCCGGCTATGGCAACATCCGCATTATGCGTCACCCCGACCACAACTTTTTGGAAAACGCCGCCGACATGACTTTTTACTGGGCCCACCACGAGAAATTCCTCGTCATCGACTACAAGATTGCCTACTTTGGTGGTTTGGACATGTGCTTCGGCCGCTGGGACGACCACACGCACGCATTGGCCGACGTGCACCCCGAGGGCGTCATCAACGAGACATGGCCCGGACAGGACTTCAACAACAACCGTGTGATGGACTTCCAGAATGTCAAGGACTGGAAGGAGAACGAGCTGAGCAAGGCCGACAATGGCCGCATGCCATGGCACGACGTGTCCATGGGCATTATTGGCCCTTGCGTCTACGACATTGCCGAGCACTTCGTGCTGCGCTGGAACTTTATCAAGCGCGACAAGTACAAGCGAGACGACCGGTTTGACTGGATGCAGCTGCGCGGCAGAGAGGGCGAGGACGAAGACCTCGTCGGTGTGCAGCGTCCCAGTCACCCCGTCGGCGACTACATCCTGCACCCATTGAAGCCGCTCGAGGAGATTCCAGAGCTGCAGCCGAACCAGGGCACAGTGCACGCACAGGTGGTGCGGTCCGCCGGCGACTGGTCCAACGGCACGCTCACAGAGCATTCGATCCAGAACGCGTACAGCGACATTATCCGCAAGGCCGAGCACTATGTGTACATTGAGAACCAGTTCTTCATCACGGCCACGGGCGACAAGCAGTCGCCTGTCCACAACACCATCGGCGCAGCCATTGTGGACGCCGTCGTCAGCAACTCTGAGCGCGGAAAGAAGAACTTCAAGATCATCATTCTCATCCCGGCCGTGCCTGGATTTGCTGGTGACCTGCGGGGCGATGCTGCCATGGGCACGCGGGTAATTATGGACTATCAATACAAGAGTATCTGCCGTGGTCCCGAGTCCATATTCGAAAAGATCCGGGCCCGTGGTGTGGACCCCACTAAGCACATCTTCTTCTTCAACCTTCGCAGCTACGACCGCCTGGCCAAGACACCGGCGATCAAGAAGATGGAGGCAGAGTCGGGCGTGACGTACAAGGAGCTGGCACGCGCCGAGGCGGAGGAGATCATGGGCGAGGGTATCTACGGCACAGTGGACACCGAGGGCGGCCGCGACACGCACATGGGCCACGCGAGCCAGCAAAAGAAGGCGGAGGAGGAGAGCGACTTCAAGAAGGACAGCACCAAGCCCGACTACCTCGAGCACGCCACCGATGTGAAGCGGCGGTTCGAAGCGAGCAGACACAACTCGGGGAATACAGGCACTGGTGGTGAGCCCGGTATGGGCACCGTAGACACAAACAACAAGGTCAAGCCCATTGTTGCAGGCCACGCCATGGCAGGACAGGGCTCTCTGGCCGACGAGTACTGGGAGGGCGAGCCGAACGACGAGGTGGAGAACTGGATCCAGGAGGAGCTGTACATCCACGCCAAGCTGCTGATTGTGGACGACAAGTACGTCGTGTGCGGCAGCAGCAACCTCAACGACCGCAGCCAGGTGGGCACGCACGACAGCGAGCTGAGTGTCGTGATGCAGGACACGCGCATTCTCAACTCGACCATGGACGGCGAGCCGTACGAAGCGGGCTACCACGCGGCCACGCTGCGGCGGTACCTGTGGCGCGAGCACCTGGGCCTGCTGCCACCACAGAATTCCAATGCGGAGGGCGACCCCAATGCCCAGCCGCCGTCGCCCGACTCGCCCAACGACGTCCGCGACCAGGACGAGACGTGGAAGACTGTCGAGGATCCCCTGTCGGAGGAGCTATGGGCGCAGTGGACGGAGCAGGCGTCGACAAACACGGAGATCTTCCGGCACCTGTTCCACGCGGACCCCGACGACCACGTCAAGACGTTCAAGGACTATGACCGCTTCATGCCGTCCAAGGGCATTGAGCCCGGCCACATCTTTGACCAGTTCATGCCGGCCGAGGACGTGCGGGCCAAGCTGGACAAGATCCGCGGTCACCTGGTGTGGATGCCGCTGGACTTTCTCAAGGACAGCCCGATGGCCGAGACGGGACTGCAGGTGAACCAGTTCACGGAGAGTGTCTATACATAGTGTGTTGAGTTTATGACTGAAGTAATGCGAATTCGATAATCATGACAAGATGCCATGGCTGTGAGGTGCTGTGAGGTGCTGTAAATTGTGTAAAGCCGCTGTAATACAGGAAGCACCGCGACGCAATAACACGGTGGGGCTGGTGGGCCAATGACGCGGCATCACGTGTGCGGCCTTCAATTCTAAATATACCCCTGAGGGGGCATTTGGCTGACCCCTCTCCCTGTGGCAGGGCCCCTGACAGCGTTCCAGTGGGTCCACTAATCATCCACTACTGGCGCCATGCCCCGTTGCTCCAAGCTGGCTGCTGGCCTGACCGCCTCCGGGCCCCCACGATCGTCACTGCGTGCTGTGCCCTCTATATCTGCTGTGCTACAGCTTCACTCTCCCAGCTTGCCAACATCGCCACCTCCCTCCTACACACCAATTCTCCTCAACAACACCTCCTATCACCTTCAAAATGGCCACTGCTCTTGCCGAGATCCCCGCCGGTGCGACTTTCATCGACACCTTCAAGAAGTCGTTTGTCGACGTTCCGGTCGATGCCGCCAACAACAATGCCGTCGACACCACCTCGTTCCTCGAGGCCGCCGAGTCGCTGACCACCATGTTTGGTATGTCTGGGTGTGTTCTGGATATGTGCGTTCGGTAGAGCCCTGCTAACCAACAGATGTCCTCGGTGGTGTTGCTTTCTCCCCCGTCAAGAACGACATGCTCGGCAACGTCAAGGTAGGTCTTTCTGCTCTTCTGCTCTCTCCCCACAGCCCGTTTACCGTCCACCGTCCACCGTCCACCATCCACCGTCCACCAGCTCTAACATGTCAGAAAATCCGTGAGCGCCAGCTGGCCGCCCCCGCAGACTCGGCCACCCTCCAGTCGCTCGTCGTCAACGAGCTCAAGACCAAGAAGCACACCGCCACCGAGGGTCTGCTCTGGCTTGTGCGCGGCCTCGAGTTCACCTACCTGGCCCTGAGCCAGAATGTCGAGAAGGAGGGCGAGGAGCTCAGCGACTCGTTCCGCAATGCCTACGGCAGCACCCTCAAGCCCCACCACAGCTTCCTCATCAAGCCCATCTTCTCGGCCGCCATGAGCGCCTGCCCCTACCGCAAGGACTTTTACGCCAAGCTGTCCGACGACCACGCCCAGCTGGTGCTGAAGCTCAAGGAGTGGCTCGCTGCCCTCGGCCGCATTGTCGACATCCTCAAGGCGTTCCTGTCGTCCAAGGAGGCCAAGTGGTAGATATTGACGTTGACTTGCATGTCAATGATATGACGAGGAGAGCATAGACAGGAGCTGGCTTTGATCTAGTTTCATCTATGCAAGATGAATCACGACAATGTATATACAATCATGCCCATGGAGAATATATAGTATCCGGCCTAATTTGATATTTGAGAGAAAATTTTGAAAATTGCAGCTATGGCACTTACCGAGCGTGAGTCCGGGTTCGTCCCGTGACGCAATTTGCGCTTGAATATAATCTTTTACCCGGCTATATTGCGGAGCAAGAGCTTGCAGGTCTAATCTATTCACGTCTAGAAATGGATAGCCGGGGCGGCGTGGCCATGCCATCACCCTTGTGTGCCATATTTTCCGGTATATATGGACGTGAGTTACCTGGTTTCTAGGAATGGCCATCGCGACCATCATAGCCACTCTAGCATCGCCTCACCTCACAATGAAGCCCACCCCGTTTATCTTGCTGACAGCCATTACGGCCCAGGCAGCTCCTCACTATACGTTCCCTCACGTCCAGGGCACCGCTGACTGGCAGACGGTCCGCATGACCAGCAACCACTACAGTAATGGGCCAGTGACCGACGTCGCCTCGGATGCGATCCGATGCTACCAGATGACCCCGGGCGGCGGCGGATCTACGTCGACATCCGCAGTCAAGGCCGGTGGCAGTTTGACCTGGTCCGCCAGCCCCAATATCTACCACCCTGGCGCCCTATCGGCATACATGGCCAAGGTGCCCGAGGGCCAGACTGTAGCCGGCTGGGATGGATCTGGAGACGTCTGGTTCAAGGTCTACCAGGACATGCCGACTGTTTCGGGAAGCCAGATGTCGTGGCCGTCGATGAACAAGGCAAGCGTGAGCTTCAACATCCCCCGGTGCATCGAGAACGGCGACTATCTCTTCCGCATCGAGCATGTCGCGCTGCACTCGGCATCGCGGGAGAACGGTGCGCAGTTCTACATTTCGTGTGCGCAAGTCAGCGTGACAGGGGGGGCGGGCTCAAAGAAACCGACTGGCCTGGTGTCGTTCCCCGGTGCATACAAGTCAACAGATCCCGGCATCATGCTGAATATCTACAGCAATGCCGGCAAGGCATACACGCCCGCAGGCCCCCCTGTATTTACTTGTTGATCTATCGAGATCTTGATATCATACTTAACTTCCGAAGCCCGTTTTATATTCAAATGAGACAGACTGAAAATGGATATAAATCTTGGAACACATGGTGATTTTACAAAGCGCACGCTCCTATCTAAAGAGCATGTATAGATTTTGGAACATGCATCACTATTAAGTTGGTGGAATGACAATAGCTATCCTTCGGCCTTGACGTCGACGCACTAGCATCTGACGAACCGACTAACACGATTGATACCGCACCAGAGTCAACAGCAACCGCGCGATCAACATATCACTCTTTAAAATATACACAGCATGTCAATTACGAATTAAAATAGAATACATGTCTCGGCAATCGTGAAGTTTTCTGGGCATGGCCTTTGTTGTGTTGTGTACCTTGATGGCAGATGTTCCTGGCCTTCTTGGAGAGCAACCCGGATGGCCAGGTACGGACCCGGTATGTTAACACTGTTTTGTTAGTCATCTTATACTCGTGAGCTCATATATATTGATGCTGTCGTGCATTGATTGTAGGATGTGACTATTGCATGAATTGATTCCTTGAAGATCTCGAAGATACCCCCCCTCACCTCTACCCCCAAAACATATTCTACTACTTCAAGATGATCGACTGCAAAGAGTGTCAACAGACCCTCCAGGAAGAGGCAGACATCTATGATGTAATCATCATTGGTGGTGGTCCTGCCGGCCTGGCTGTGGCAGCTCGCATCCGTGAAGATACACCCGCAGCCATCTTCACCGACGAGGAGCACCGGCGCTACCAGTGGCTTCGCAAGCACGGAAAGAGAGTCTCGGTGAGGCATGTCAAGACGAACAAAGAAATCCGTCGTGACAGCACCTCGACTGAAGGATCAGGTGGCCTGGTCACTGAAGACTCACCACACAGTGGCCCACGCATGCTGGTGGTTGATGCCTCGGACAACAAGTGGCTCGGCCGCTGGAACCGGCTGTTTGGTGCCTACAACATTACACATCTCCGGAGCCCACTGCTGTGGCACGTGGACCCCAAAGACCGCGACTCTCTGCTGGCTCGGGCCCACGAGCAAGGAAAAAAGGACGATCTGTTTGACATTGGCGCCTGTGTTGGTAAGGAGGTCAGCAAGCACCTTAAGAAGAAACGGTCCACGCGCCGCGGTGGTATCCAGGACGGCCAGCCCGAGGTGGACATCAACGAGCGCGACCGCAACGACTACTTCACTCCTTCGCGCCAGCTGTTCTTTGACCACTGCAACTGCGTGCGCGACCGCTACGGCTTGGCTGGTGGGATCCTTAAGAACGAGGCACTGCAGGATATCGACTACGGCATTGTGCACGGCATCTCCGACTCCATCAACGACGAGCCCATCTTCACCGTCACCACAGACAAGGTTCGGCGGTACGCACGCATTGTAATTCTTGCCGTCGGTCCAGCCAATGCCGCACGCATCCCACCAGCCATCCCCGATATTGCAAAGTATATGCTCAAGACCCTCGATGAGACGTCCGGCCGGCTGATTCCACGCACGGGTCTGGACGGCGAGCTTCTCTTTCCCCAGGCGTGCCACACGTTCCACCTGCGCCACCTGCCCGACCCCATCCTGGCTGCCCGCATTCGTGCCCCAGGCAAAGAGACCAACGTTATAGTCGTCGGTGGGGGGTTGACCTCGGCGCAAATAACCGACCTCGTTCTGCGCCGCGGTGTCACCCGGGTCTGGCACATTATGCGCGGCCGCAATATCGTCATCAAGTACTTTGATGTCGACCTTAGCTGGATGGGCAAGTACCGCAACCGTGAGCAGGCGCGCTTCTGGTCGGCCGACTCGGATGAAGAGCGCCTCGAGATCATCAAGGAGGCACGCGGTGGCGGCAGTCTGACGCCGCATTACAGCAAGATCCTGAAGAAGCATGTGGCCAGCGGCCGCGTCAACCTCTTTACCCAGACCAACATTTCAAGTATGCAGTTTATCGAGTCGCCCACTCGGTCAGCAGCAGGAGCTGCCCCCACGATGCCGACATCCACCTGCAACTGCTCGCACCCCGAAGGCTACTGGAAGATCGAGACGGAGCCGCCGATCCCCGATATGCCTCTGATCGACCACGTCTACTTTGCCACGGGCATCGAGACGGACGTCGAGAAGCTGCCATACCTGCAGACCATGATCCAGAAATTCCCCATTGACACAGTCGGCGGCTACCCCTGCCTCACCGAGGACCTGATGTGGGGTGACAATGTGCCTCTGTTCTGCTCGGGGAAACTGGCCATGCTGCGGATCGGGCCTGCATCACCCAACATTGGCGGTGTCAAGCTTGCCGCCGAACGCGTCGGGCTAGCAGTTGAGGCACTGTTCCGGAAGAGCACGTCGCGGTTCAGACACAATGGAAACGCCGATGACTCTGACAATGTTAGCGACGAGGATCAGATGGAGATCGACTACTTTGGTGGTGTCGGCAGCAAGTACAAGTGTCTGAGCATGGATGCATGATCGAGTCTCCAATGAAATAGCAGATGCAATAGCAAATATAATTAATGAATCAGTTTGTTTGTTGGTGGTAACCATGGCTGCTGTACCTCAGATCACTCCGCATCCAAGTCTGGGGTAGCTATGTATGTACTCAAAGCCGGGTAAGGCATTCCGAGCTAGATTTCACTGGCGTCAACTGACTAAATTCTTGGTGTGAGTCTGTTGGACGCTGCAATGAATAAGTAGCGTGTTCTAATTATGAGCATGATCGTTTAAAAGTGACAATCACAAAATGGTGGCACTTATATTGTATTGGCATCATTCAGTTCGGAAACAATAGACGAGGCGAGACAAACGACGTAGTTGACTGTCTTGGTTTTGATTAAACATTAAAAAAACAAAGCGGAAAAGGAATACCGCATGGTTTGAGTGACATAGCTGTGCAGGGTGCTGTCTATAATAATATTCCAGCATGGCTCCAACTACCCCATGTTGATGATTCAGACCTCCATCACCGACAGTAAAAGGCCGGGCAAGTGATTGGAGGTGAGAGGCGAACCTTGTGTATATAGAAGGCGACTGCAGACCTGAATATGACCGTCTTGGTGTAAATCCTCAACCCAAATCCCCATCATGTCTGACGTTGAGAAATCTATCCAGGCCTCTGAGCACGGCCACCTCGAACAGGGCCGCCCAGCGGACCATGTTAATGACATCCACCGCGAAGAACATGAAGTGATCGGCGGAGCTACCTTTGATATCGACGGTGGCGACCTGCCCGACGGCTACTTCAAAAGCCGCTTCTTTCTGGGGACCATGCTAGCTATCGGCCTCGGTCTGACTGGCGGTGTTGCCGGCTTTGCCTTTGCTGCCCCGATTCTTGCGACCATCAACGCCGACATTGGGCCGGTGCGTATATACTTGATACATGCTTGGTAGTTTGTAGTATCCAGTCGTCCCCTCAATCTAACAAAATAGAGCCCCAATATCGACTGGGTGGCCCTGGTCTATACACTCACGTCGTCCGTCACACTGACCATTATCGGGCGTGTTACCGACATCTTTGGCCGTCGCTGGGTCTTTACCGGCGGCACCTTACTGGGAATCATCGGCTCTATTGTATGTGCCACAGCCCAGAATGTAAACACGCTGATCGGCGGCATGACCATCATCGGCATCTCGGCTGCAACACAGCTGTCCTACTACTATGTCATGGGCGAACTGGTGCCGATGAAGTACCGCTTTATTGGAAACGCATACGTCTACATGTGGCAGTTCCCGAGCTCGGCCTTTGCCCCGGCCGTGTCCAACTCCTTCATCCAGTATACATCGGTCGGCTGGCGCGGGCCCTTTTATGTCCTGATCGCTGTCAACGGCATCAGCTTCCTCTGCTGGTTCTTCTTCTACCACCCGCCGACCTTTCAGATGAAGCACCAAAACGAGCGCATGGTCAAATATCTGCGCGAGTTTGACTATGTTGGCACCTTTTTGTATACAGGCGGCCTCCTGGTGTTGATGATGGGCCTCAACTGGGGCGGCTCGCTCTACCCGTGGAAGTCTGCCGCTGTCATCGGCACTATCACTGTCGGGGCCGCGTCTCTCGTCGTATTTGCATTGTGGGAGGCTCTGGTCCAGCAAAAAGAGCCGCTCGTGCCGGTGCATCTGTTCCGCAACCGTGCCTGGAACTCGGCTACAGTCCTGTCGGGCATCGGTGCCAGCATGTACTATGCCTTTGCCATTGTATGGCCAACCATGTGCAGTCTCATGTGGGCGCGCGAGGATGACCCTATGTATGCGCCCTGGCTGTCGACGTTTGTGGGCATGTTTATTGTCGTTGGTGAGATTGTTGGCGGCGCTCTAGCAAGCCGCATCCGCTACCTCAAGTGGCAGTGCCTGCTTGGCGCTCTCCTTGGTGGCCTTTTCTTTGCCGCCACGACCACGTGCAGCCCCGAGACCAAAGTCCGTGCATGTGTGTTGGTGTCGCTCGGGGTCTTCTTCCTGGGATGGATGGAATCGCTGTCCATCTCGCTCGTCACCTTAACGGCAAAAGACCAAGGCAATCTCGGGTCATCGGGTGGTCTTGCCGGCTCGATTCGCTTCTTCATCAGCAGTATTGCAAGTACCGTCTACACAGTTGTTCTGCGTGCCCGAAGTTCAGTCACTATCCCGGCGGCGGTGGTGCCAGCAGTCGAAAAAGCTGGACTGCCTGCATCGAGTGTGGCTTCTTTCATCGAGGGGTTCACAACCGGCTCTTTTGCGAATGTCACGGGCCTTACAGACGAGATCCTGTCCGTCGGGACCAAGGCGTACTATGAAGGAAACTTCAATGCTTATAGAACAGTGTTCCTGGTGACGATTGCGTTTACAGGCCTCGCCTGCATTGCAGGTATCATGCTACCAAATGATAGCGACAAGTACCTAACGGATCGAGTACATGTAACGCTTCACCAAGGTCAGAATGAAGACGTACTAGCAGGTGAAAAGAGGCAGAGGTAGCAGGAAACAATAGAAAATATACCGGTGTACATCAATCAGAAATAGTACGAGTCCGTGTGGGTTTCGAGTATGATATCAAGCGACCGTGGATGAATGATGATGAAAGGCAGAGATAAGTTTACGGTGTGTGATTGGTGCTGAGTGCAAGTCGAGGGCAACGCTTCCCGAATTGGGTGCATGCTAGTGGACATGGACGCGAAGAGATAAGTACCCAGAATGTACGGGATGACGATAATCGAGCTTTGACACCTTGTGTGCTATTTTGTTATCATGGCCAAAACTGCTCTACAACACTCGCAGGGAATGTATTTGCTGGTTTGGATTTCACATAATAAGCAGGTCTACACATGCCAAGGCCTGCTTGAGATATCAATTAAGACCGCCGGGGGATAGATGTTGACCAGATGTTATTCTGTCTTCGTGCAGTGATCAGTGCCAAGAATACCCCGGATCGAAGATCGTGCTAGAAAGCTTGGCTTTCCATAAAACCTATATTCCCCGGACTTGTTGCCTGCACGTCTGTTTGATACAGGGTACGCAGATTATAATGCGTGGCTCTTGCGCTGATAATATGTACTACATAGTAAGCTGTCCTGTGCTGATAACAGACCCAACGGTATGCCCCATAGCCAAGCCGGCAGCCACGGTGCCAAGAAATGCAGTTCGGCCCTTAGCATAGACTTGACAACAACAAGGAAGACGTAGAGGCGAATGGGCAGAGGCAGACCATTTTCACACAAGGACACAATCTCCCATTTAGCAGTGTTAGCAATGACATAAAAACATGACCACTTGTTATCTACATACCACTCTCGGCCTCGGGCATCTTATCTTCACTGCCTCACCTCTCCGTCTTATCACGGCTATGGTGCCGCGTGGTCTGGTACCCCCGCCATCCCAACACAGCTCTCATCGCACGTACTCTTACTATGTAGTTAAGAGTGAGACCCCCTCGCTGGGTGTGAGAATATGATGCTGGCCTAGACGAGGAGCCAACCATTGCCACACGATAAGACGACGAGAACGAACCTCCTCGAGCAACTACAACCCATATCTACGAATGCCCGTCTACCCGCCCGCTCACTATACTCACACCACACCCCCATGTCATCTCGTAGCTCGTAGCTATCTACTATAGGAAGCACGTAGCGAGGAGTAATCTCGTCGTACCTGGCCAGATGATCCCATGGACCGGGTCGCTCACATCTCGTCACACGAAAATACAAGCTTATATAGTCCTGGTAGCCAGGCACGCTGCACAACTTCCTCTGGCTGGTGGTCTTCTCGTTCTTTTTACTCTCTCTTTTTTAGATTTAATTTCTAATCATAATTTATTTGGCTTACCTAATCTACTTCGTCCATCTCTCTATCCTCACTCAGAACATGTCCAACTCGTCGGACCCCGTGTGGTGGGTGCCGACATCGCCAGTGGGCAGCGGCGACAATGCCTGGCAGCTTACAGCTGCATCTCTTGTCGGCCTGCAATCCGTCCCCGGCCTCGTCGTGCTGTACGCCGGCATCATGAAGAAGAAGTGGGCAATCAACAGCGCGTTCATGGCTTTCTATGCTTTTGCCGCCGTGCTCATTTGCTGGGTGCTCTGGGGATATGAGGCTTCGTTTGGCGAGTACATGCTGCCCTTTGTCGGCAAGCCAAACAACGTCCTTGGCATCGATGCCATGCTCGTCCAGTCCAACCTTCCCTCGCTAGGCCTGTCCCAGGAGTTCCCCATGGCCACCATGATCTACTTCCAGTTTGTCTTTGCCGCCATCACGCTCGTCATCACAGCTGGTGCGTTCCTGGGGCGGATGAACTTTTACGCCTGGATGGTTTTTGTGCCGCTGTGGCTGACGCTGTCCTATACCGTCGGCGCATACTCCATCTGGGGCGGCGGGTTCTTGACCAAGCTGGGTGTGCTCGACTACTCGGGCGGCTATGTCATCCACCTGTCGTCGGGCACCGCTGGCTTTATTGGGTCATACTGGATCGGCCCACGCATGGCAAAGGACCG
This sequence comes from Ophiostoma cf. undulatum, assembly GCA_022392935.1. Classification (NCBI taxonomy): domain Eukaryota; kingdom Fungi; phylum Ascomycota; class Sordariomycetes; order Ophiostomatales; family Ophiostomataceae; genus Ophiostoma; species Ophiostoma cf. undulatum. The sequence goes on from JAKRGL010000039.1 coordinate 491,248, forward strand.
CGAAGATGCACGGCCCAACAATATTCTGGTGGTGCTTATTGGTGCTGGCATTCTCTGGATCGGCTGGAACGGCTTCAACGGCGGCGATCCGTATGCAGCCAATGCCGATGCCGGTGTAGCCGTGCTCAACACGAACCTTTGCACGGCCGTGTCGCTGCTGACCTGGACTTTTTTGGATATGCTCTACTTCAAGAAACCATCGGTCATTGGTGCCGTGCAGGGAATGATCACGGGCCTCGTCGTCATCACGCCGGCGGCCGGTTTTGTGGCTGGCTGGGGCGCGATCCTGCTCGGCGTCGGCTCTGGCTCCATTCCCTGGCTGACTATGAACATTATCGCCAAAAAGTTTCCTGCATTTGAAAGAAACTTCGACGACACACTAGGAATCACACACACGCACTTGGTGGCCGGCTTTATCGGAGGGTTCGGTACAGGTCTCTGGGCCACTGTGGATGGTTGTGCAGCATTCGGTGCCACAAATCCCGGAGGCGCTATTGCCGGCAACGGTATCCAGCTCGGTTATCAGGTGGCCGGCGCCATGTTTGTCATTGGCTGGAACTTGGTGTGGACGTCACTTATTCTCTTGTTCATTAAGCACGTGTTGCGTATCCCCCTGCGGATGAGCGAGGAGGAACTGTTCTTGGGCGACGATGCGGTGCATGGCGAGGCAGCGTATGTATTTGGGCCATGCGATGCCCACGAAGAGCTGGGCCATGCGGGCTATATCCAAGGTGAGATGGTCCAGGTGGCCGGTGGCAGTGGCAGTGGCGATCACGGCGACGATGGTGGTGCTGAGCTGGCCATTGGTGGATCGACAGTCGAGCCCAAAGACAAGTCGGTCACCAACCACGGAGGTGCACCGACGCAATAGCGAGTTACAGCTTGTGGGAATATCCAAATATAAAGTGTATTGATTATTTCCTCCTCATTTCTTGATGCAGAATCTCTTCCATGCTCGTCCGTTTCCTAAATTGCGGCCGGGGTGATTGCGTAGGCGACTTTTTAGACATGGCGGTTGTGAGAGTTGCTAGTGATGGCTTTGACGATGTCACAGCATATGCTGGGGGTGTTGGGGTTGCAGGCAATGCAGAAAATCCTGAAGCCGGCACAAACGTTGGCTTCGCCATCAGTGACTCTCTCCTCACTGGATTGAAAGCGTGCCCATACTGGCAGTCAATGCAGCAGTGGTAGAGCCGGTTCTGGTCAGAGCAGAGAGACTGGCAGCGACAGGGTCGGCTCACTCCCGAAACCATACGGTCGAGAGGTGTTCTTTGGAGTGACTGCTCGGCCCACGAGACAGGGACAATAGCCGGCAGAGCGAGGGGATCTCCCTCGTATCTCGGAGAGACACTGGAAACCGTTCGGCTTGTAGTCTTTGGTTTGTGGAGAGATGCTCCAAATTCCCTGTTGGTCTGCAGTCTATGGGCGACGTGTCCGGGTCCAAACGTACCCAACTCTGCCTCTTCTTGCAGATTACGTGTCGGATAGAGTGGCCAGCTGATATTCTCCGGGCAGCAGGAGATGCAGAACTGTATATGGTCGGGTGCTAGGGACTGGCCTGTGTCGGACTGTAGCCGGGTCTCGGCCGGTTGGCTGGCGGTACGTCGAAACGCATCAGTCAAGAGCGTTACCAGTCCCAGCCCCAAGACGCGCAGGTGAATATCAACCTCAAAGTCGAAATGCAAGTATGGGGCAAGTGCCTGACTGTCGGCGCCCGTAAGAGCGTCAATGATATCGACTGGGACCTCGCGCATGACGGTTATGGGGCTTCGGAAAGCGCCATAGATCTCTGGTGTCCAAAGACGGAGTGCAGCCTCTGTTTGCCAGGACCAGAGTGCGGCTCGATCATACCATCGCGAGCAGCCCTGAGAAGTCGGCAAAATTTTGTAGCTGCAGTCACAGTTTGGTACGTGGGTCGAATCGACCTGGAAGGATGGCTGCTGCAGTTCCTGTGGCGGCTGATCCAACAGGTTCTCTTTTGTTCTCGGCAGCAACTGTTGGCTCTTGGGGATAAGGTACCCAGCAAACCGAGATGATAGCGGTGGTGGTGCCTCTCGTGGGGGGTCTAGAATTAGTATCTGGTATTCAAACGAAAATGTTTATTAGATAATTGCACACATTCGACAAACGATAGTCCCATGCGCCAGCTGCTCATGGTGCGCTGGTAGGCAAGCTTGAAATTGCGCTGGGCTTGGACGCTAAACAGCGGTGCGGCGACAGACACAGTGCCCGGCGCAACACCAGCATCAACAGAGCTCGACTTGTCCCGCTCGCGAGTCACTTGCAGGCCGTGTACGGCAGCATCGCTACGGGGTAGGGGGTGGATCAGGTCGCCGCGACAAAAGAGATGGCGCAGTGAAATGCTGTCGAAGAATCGGTTGTGTTTTTGAAAGCTCTGGTCGAAGCCGACAATAGCGACCTCGAGCACAAAACTAGCAATAATGCGGTAGGACGCTCTGTTGGACGAGTCAACTGCAGACCTCTCGATGCGGATTTCAGGCTCTAGGGCGCCGACTGTCGCATAACGTCCGCGGCCGGACGCGGGGCTGTCGTTGAGGTTGACGGGGAGAATGTTGGAGATGCATTGGGTTGGATCAGAGCTCAAGTCCAGGCTGGTTGTATTGCTGTCGTCTTTGTTGGTGCCTGTGGTCAACACAGGGCGGCCAGTACCGCTTCCAGGTGGCAAAGTCGCTAGATAATGCGACATCTAAACAGAAATCCAGGTCGATGGCAAACAAGTCGGCAATGGTCGAGTTTGATGGTTCTACTTTTCCTCCGCGGCGCAGTGTTACATTTATATTCAGTCAGTCTGCTCATATCTGTGATTTGGATTTGCCGTTGTCCTCGTGATGAAGCTATCAATGTCTTTCGTCTTTCGTTGGGTGTCTGATGTCTCTCATGGTTATCTCTAAGGCTGACTCTTATTTCCTTGGCCTCCTAGAGGCTGCCACGCGACCTGCCAGCTAGGCGATCGCCAGGCTGTCATCATGTGGCCGGATATTAATCGACGGTCATATAGCCATTGAAACAAACTTTATCGTATGTTTGGGCTCAAAACTATTAACAGAGTGATCAGAAATGACAACTCTGAATGAATCAAATCGGATGCGCTGTTTCATGGGGCATTGGATGGCAGCTACAGAGTAGAGGGCCACTGATCTAGGGGCTTTTATGAAACAGTGCCATCTGTGAACTTAGCCATAGAGCGTAGGATTCACGAGTTTTGTTTGTTGTAGGGAAAATAATAACAAAAACCCAACTGCATCAAGCACGCAGCCCAACATAAGATATTGTTATTCCAGTCGTCGTCATTCAATGGCTACGTCCTATTTCTTGACGCTGGCACTTCTCGGCGCTGTCTCATGCAGCTCGGCCGCTAAAGGAGCTGTACAGTCACCGCTAGACCTGACATGCCCAACAACGTCACTCCTATCTAATCCTGTGAGTTACTACTGCCCTTTCTTGGAGAAGCAGTTTATCTGATACTACAGACGTGTGCCTTGCATGACAGTCCGACTGGATTTCAGTCGTATATGCCTGTCGAGGCTGGTGGGCTGTGGGAGGTCCGCATGACAGCCAACAAAGGGCGCGGCCTTTTCGCCGTTGTCGATATTCCAAGAGGCACACGGCTACTCACAGAGAACCCATTAGTGACAGTTACACCTCCGCCGATGGTGCCCGGTCGCGGATTCAAGCTGTCGGATATGCTAGAGTCTGTCGAAGAGGCGTTCAGAAGGCTCGCTTTAGATGGGCAAGAAGAGTACCTGTCATGTCACGAGGTGCGATTTGGCGATGAGGGCAAGGATGAAGATGATGAGATCAGCAGCGGCCGGCTGTTGCGGATTCTCAGAAGCAATGCCTACAATACCCAAGACGGGCGGGTCGGGCTATATCCCAAGGTGGCTCTCATCAATCACGACTGCCGGCCAAATGTGCTAAACACTGATCTCAAGGGCGATGCATATGACGCCGGCGGGGGGCGGCAGCGCGTAATCGTGGCGACACGCGACATCCAAGCCGGCGAAGAGATTGTGACGACGTATGTGCCACTGTTGTTAGATACTGCAACCCGGAGAGCACGACTGACACAGTACGGCTTTACGTGCGGCTGTGCATCGTGTCGATCAGCCGCGGACGATGATGAGAGAGTGCGGATGAAGCAAATACTGGAGGATGCGGTCGCGGCGATGGAATACGGAAGCAGGGCCAAGGCCAAGGACCACGTCTCAGCAGCCATCGAACTGGCCGAGTATATCTGTGATAACGGGTTTGCCGACTACGGCGCACAAACAACTCAAATGGCGGCCGAGCTGTCATACACTGTCGGTGATTTGGAGACGGCGGCCACGTGGGCAGCCAAGCACGTGGGAGTCGCGCAGCTAGCGAATACGGAAGGGGCAGAGTCCGAAGAGTTACGGAAGGCGCGCAAGCTCCTTAAGAAGGTCAACAAGAAGATCGCCATGCAGGCGCGACTTTAAAGATTTGATAAAAGGATGTGTCAATGTATAGATCAAGGTTGGATGAGAAGAAGGTTATTTATTTGCTTGATCTTTTGAAATAAAAGGACATCTAAAAATAATAAAACCAATCAATAGAAACAAACAACATAATTAAAAAGAAAATTATTTAAACATCATGAATTAAAACAAAACGATTCATAATAAAAGAAAAAAAAACCAATGGACTGTCTATCAAAAGTGATAAAGAAACATTATCATGTCAATGACCACAAAAAGTCAAAAAGAAACGACAACAGAGAGATTCGAACTCTCGCTCCCGAGGGAACGGGCTTAGCAGGCCCGCGCGTTAACCACTCCGCCATGTTGCCATCGAACAGCGACTGTAGTCACTGGATGCTTGATGGAAGGACAGCAGTTTCCAATCATTATAACTGCTGGCGTACCGTGGCATTTAGCTTCTGTATCCGACACTGGTCAACAAACGTCCAGTCTTCGTCATCTCTTTCGTAGTTCACAGAATATTCCGCTATTCAAACCGTCAAAAAGCTAATATCCAGACCTGTTCTTATCCCAACCTCGTCGTCTTCAACGCGAGCTCGGACTCGGGCAGCCTTGGCCGTGAGAAGCAAATACGGCCTGGAGTTGAGAATTGATCCGTTTCGAAAGAGATACAATTGCCAGGTCGTCATAGCGAGTTCATTCAGCAAAGATGCGGCAATCTAACTACTTTGTAGATTGCCAGAGGGCCAAGGTGTGGCGCTACGTGATGCAAAAAGAATGCAGAGCTGAAGCACTCGGAATCATGTTGGCACGGAGGGAGCCCTGAAGTTTCGATGCAAGAGGCATCGAGACTATCTTCTTCCTAAGCAAATTGCTGTTGGCAGCGACACACCAAAAAATACCACCACAGCATGTATTGCTAAGTATTTATTCTAATTCCATGTACACTGAGCTGCAATCAATAAACTCTCTTCCTAGAATACAGCCGCTTATTGGCTCCTTCATATGCAACGGGCCATCCTAGCCACAAGCCAAGTTCTGGGCGCGGTTTAGACAGAAGGGTAGTTGAGCTATCAATAATTACACTTGGAACAGATAGTTTTATGTGGCATTGGCACTTGCAAGTATGGGTAATTGTACAGATACAGGGTAGACACGGCGAAACAAGTGTTGCCGCTTTATTTGTACTTGGTGGTATATGGTTGTGTAATTGCTGCTAGTTGAAACGGCCATCGTCATAGATCGAGTTGGGGATACACAAGATACAAAAAATACTTAAACAAGCCAGTGGCGACGAAGAACAGCTCTAGTTTTGAATGTATGTTAGTAATGGCTATTAAACTGCAGACATCGAGGCGTTTCGAGTATCCAGCGTGCCCCTTGATATCCCGGAGGGTGAAACAAAAGTGAAGCAGGGGATTTTGACGACAGCAACATCAGCGCAACGGTTATATCCGAACAGCCACAGCTACGACATATATATCTTGTATCTCTTGAGCTGCGCTCTGAATCAAACACCAGATCGATCTAGAAATCATACACATCAACTACAACCACCACGGCACAATGGAAAAATCAATCGCATCCAAATGCAAGGAGCTGCTGCAGTTCCTCACAACCACCAAGGGCGACCTTGCCAACGTCACCGGACCCCCGTCCATGCTTGCGCCGCTGTCGGTTGTCGAGGTTGGGCGGTGCTGGGCACAACGACCTGCGGTGTTTGCCGCACCCGCATTTGAGACCGAGGCCGACAAACGATGCTTGGCCGTGCTGCGCATGGTCCTCATAGCTCTGCGCACGCAAATGTACATTGGTGGATCACCGACGACGAGCATCAAGAAGCCGCTTAATGCCTTCCTGGGCGAAATGTTCCTTGCCGAGTGGGAGCAGCCTCACGGCAAGAACAGCCAGAACACAGCCCCGAGAAAAGGACACTCCAGCACTGTCAGCGACGCCAGCAGCACTACGACCGCCAGCGGCGGCGACGACAATCTGAGCCGCAGCACTACCACAAGTACAGTGCCTTCGATGTTCTCGACATCTTCCTCGTCCCCCCAAAATACAAAGGCAAAAACTCGCCTGGTGGCCGAGCAGGTCAGCCACCACCCGCCCATCACGGCCATGCACATTTCAGACGAGGCCAATGGTGTTCGCGCCGACGGCTATGCGCGCGTCGAGATGACTTTCAATGGTGCCGTCAATGTGCGCCAGGTCGGCCACGCAATCATGCGTATCGATGCCTACGACGAAGAGTACCTAATTCCGCTGCCCGCTATTAAGGTGCGCGGCTTCTTGTCGGGCCGCTTGTATCCCGAGATCACCGATGTCTACCATGTTGTAGGCACCAGCGGTTACTCTGCCGAGATCAAATTCAGTGGACAGGGCATTGCCTGGGGTGGCAAGCGCAACGCGTTCGTGGCCAAGGTGTTTGATGCAAACAAAGCAGTAGTCTACACCGTTGAGGGTGTCTGGAGCCAGGGGTGGACAGTCAAGGACAAAAACGGCAAGGTGATTGAGCGCTACGACGTGGATGCACCCGAGAACCAAGCTGCCCCAATCAATCTTCCGCCGACGCACGAGCAGGACCCGTGGGAGTCGCGGCGCGCGTGGGCCGGCGTGCTCGAGGGACTGCAGACGGGCAACCTAAGCCAGACAGTGGCCGAAAAGACCAAAATCGAGCAGGCCCAGCGGCGCATGCGGGCGCGCGAGGCGGCTGCAGGGGAGACATGGACACCACTGCTATTTGAGAGCGACAGCGCGGCATCAAAGTCGGCGGCGGAAACTTTCCACAAGCTGAGCAAGGCGGTGCCGACGAGCGGTGGATCAGGGCTGGAGCTGCACGACGACCGGACCAAGGGTGTGTGGCGCGTCATCGATACCAAGGCCAAGAACATCCAGCGGCCGCTGCACGGTTCAGCGACGCCGACGGGTGCGTGAGTAAAGACTGCTATTCGATGTTAAGTTTGCGGATTGCAGGTTTGTGGAGCATATGGAGGAGGAGGAGGATACTGTATACCCGGAGGAGTTTTGGTTTCACACTCGCCTTTTCTTTTTTGTTTATTGGTTGATAATTCAGACAAGTTTTCGGATTCCTGCTGGATTTCATATTTTATATATTATCTTCCTTTTTATTTTATTTTATATCCTGGTTCTGGGTTTCCTACAAACGGCGGCGGTGGCATTTCTCTTATTATTTTCCTTGACAGACGCATAAACTCGTCAATGTATCTTAGTTTGCTCAATAAACTGTACCGCGCGGCCACGACAGAGCACTATAGTCAGGGCAGTTTATTATCCTTGATATCTTTTGCTTTAGATATCTCGCCAGTGGTTAAAGTCTTTTATTTAATCCCGCAGACTCAGTAGACTGGCTATGTTTCGCTGTGCCTCCGCCTCTGCTATTTGCTTTTTTAAACTGCTTTCGAATAAAACTATGCTGCCCCGTATCTTGTATTTCCACTCGGCCTTTGTTGATTGAATGTTATCAAATACCAATAGCTTTGTTCGATTTAACAATCCATTTGCCAACGTCTCGTCTGCCCCCAAAGGCTATCCTAACACGAGTACGAATAACAAGCAATAGACAAGCCACATCTCTTCCTCCCGATTCTAACTAACTGTATTGTGTCCTAGTTGGGGGCCGGCTAAGGCTTTTCGAAGATATTACCCGTCAATGGTACTGTGACGTAAAAAAAGCATGACTTCAGTCTGTGATGTTTTGTTTCCGTGAGATTTGTTGTTTTGTTTTGTTTTGTTTTCTTTCTTTTCTTTACTGCCATACTTTTCTTTCAAGCTTCCGTATAGAGTACCACGCAACCTCTCCACCCACGCTGATCTTCTAGAAATTGTCCGGATATATACAGCCACCTGAGTATCCATGTGCGGACCACGAGGTCCCTAATGCGGTCCCCTTGACGCGAGTCTCTATCTGTAACTGCTGCTCTGTACTCTGTAGTGCCAAATACGGAGTAAGACATATACTACACTATCACTGACTGGACGTGCATTAAACCACCGTCCGTCATGGCCCGTGGAAAATCCGTCTCCCTCCCATGATAATCTGTATCCGTCCGTGCGACCTTGAAAATACCCTGAAGCCAAGCAGAGACGAGTCCGTCTTTGTGGCCTACTTGTCAGGAGTAATACATCTCTCACTCTCACTCTATCTTATTCCGCTTCGGGCCTAAAACCTCACTTGCACTCGGACTGTTAGTAGTACCATCTCACCAGCTTCTTACTTTATATTGCTATGTAGTCTTGCGGCGGTTTGTCTTTAGTCGGTTTTCTGCCCTGGTCCTTGCGGGGACTACCGATCCCGATGTCGACCATTCATATCAAAACAATCAATATTACCAGTGTTTGCAGTATCACCCCCGGTCTTCTTTTCATAATTTCCTGCCCAGTGCGCTGGCCAATGCTGATCATACCCTGCCTATTCCGCACGCTTGCCAGGCCACCAGCATAAACTGTAACCTATGGTGCCTGTCTACCGGGCTGGTATCTAATACGAAATGTCCCATGGTGTTTTGTAGCATAATTATGTACAGTAGGAATCCCGCGTATTGAAGATCCGCAATGGTAAGCTGCCACAAGCTTGTTGCAGACCCTGCCAGACTCTGCATGCCGAACGTCTGTGTCTGAAGGCATAGTTGCCGCCAGAGTAGAGGGTGGGTACAGTGGTTATCGCCTTCGGCTTGGCTCATCCAGCCCCGTGTATGCAATGTACGGGCGTTCGGATCCTGCAACGCTTGCCATGAATATAAATACGGCCCTTCCCTATTCTATGATTGCGATCATAGAGAAGCTACCCAACACGACCACCCGTGTCTATCACTTAATACACTTACTTCGCAGACACAGACACTGTCAACATGTCAGAGTCACATATCAGCTCGCTGTTGCTGGGCATGGTCGGCCACAGCCACCTCCGCAGCTTCAATGAGATCGACAAGATCAACGGTCTTACCGCTGCATTTTCGCTGTTCAGAATTGCCGCCATCACTGTGGTGCTCGGCGTCTTTGCCAAGATCTTTTACAACATGTACCTGCACCCTCTGGCCAAGATCCCCGGGCCCAAGTGGTATGCCGCCACCTGCCTCCCTCGCTACCGCCTAAACAGCTCCGGCTATTCGCACAGCAGGCTGCATGAGCTGCACTCCAAGTACGGTGACGTCGTCCGCATCGCCCCCAATGAGGTCTCGTTTACTGCCCCCAAGGCCTGGTCCGACGTTTACGGCCAGAAGCGCATTGCTGGCGCTGGAGGCCACGGTCACAATTTCCTCGAGAACGCCAAAGAGAATCTTTTCTTCAGGAATTTCAGCACGCCCGGCAGTCTGCTTATCATGGACAAAGATAACCATGTCGTGGCCCGCAAGAGCCTCAACGCGGCTTTTTCTGCCAAGGCTGTTGCCGACCAGGAGCAGCTGGTGATGCAGCACGTTGATTTGATGATGAAGCTTCTGCACGAGGCCGTCGGCAAGGCGGCCGTCTCCAAGAGCCCCGTGGACATCGCGTCGTATATCAACTGGACCCTGTTTGATATTATTGGCGAACTTGGTTTCGGCGAGGCTTTTGGCAGTCTCGCGAACGGCACTGAGCACGCCTGGGTCAGCATGATGCCTACCGGGGTCAAGAGTGCTGTGCTGCGCGCCAACATCATGTGTCTTCTCGGCCAGCGTCTCGGCGACATCACCATCAACTTCTTTCTCAGCAAGGATCTGCGTGATAAGCTCATTTGGCACCGTCAGCAGGCCGCAGAGAAGTTTGAGCGTCGCCGTGCTATGGGCAAGGGCCGTCCTGATTTCATGTCCCCCATGTTCGAAGATCCCGAGTTCTGGAACCTTGGCCGCATGCGGGGCACCACTACCACGTTCATCACCGCCGGCTCCGAGACGTCTTCCACCACCATTGCCACTGCTGTTTACTACCTGTCCTCTGTCAAGGCCGAGGAGGGCGATATTTCTGCCCTCGAGAAGCTGCGCGCTGAGCTCGATGCCCACTTCACATCGGATGACCAGATCAACTTTGCTGCTGTCCGCAACCTGCCCTATCTGTCAGCCGTCATTGACGAGACCATGCGCATGCACCCTGCTGCCGTCAGCACATTACCCCGTGAGGCCCGAGAGGGCGGTGTCGTTGTCGAGGGCTACTACTTGCCCGAGAACACAGCACTGGGTATCCCGCAGTACGCCATGTTCCACAACCCGCGTAATTTTAACCTGCCCGACTCATTCATGCCCCAGCGCTGGCTCGGCACCGACAGCCGGTTTGATAGTGACCGCAAGGATGCTTTCCAGCCCTTCTCGTACGGCCCGCGCAACTGCATTGGCCGCTACCTTGCCTATGCCGAGATGCGCGTCATCCTGGCCCGTATCGTCTTCAGCTTTGACATAGAGCTGCGGCCCGAGAGCTACGACTGGGCCAACCAGAAGTCGTTCCTCGTCTGGGAAAAGGGCCCGCTCTATATCAACCTCACCCACCGCGCCAAGTAGGCGGTTATCATGACGATGCCTGTATCTCCCTGCATCTCCTCTTATCAGTCAATCGTCTCTCAATATATGTTGCCTTTGCTTTGTTCGTGGTTCTCTTATTTTCGTCTCTCTTCTCATCTCCTCGTCGCCTCCATAGGATCTCTCAAAACCACCACGTTCTAGAATGACAATGCATCTCTAATACACTCCATCACCTTGTCACATCCTCAATGTGCATATGTGATGCGCCCTCTTCTACTATGTATTCCTGTGATAGCGGTGGTATCCAGTTTCGTCTCGTTACCACCCTCCAACAACACAGCCCCAGATCTGGCCTATCCTAGTCGTCGGATCTCGGGCAGCGTTGCATTGGGCCCTTGAATTTGATGCCATTATATCTCTCATCGAGTTGTGTAGTGGTAACCGCCAAACTGCTTAATTGATAATGGTCTCGGTTGATTGATTGTAGTGGCGGTTTCCATCAAGCTCTGGCCGGCCTAGCTGCCTGTGGCGGTACAGAATACTCTTACTAGTGAGCCCTGTAATTACCCCGTAACAGAGCACGCTAACCTTGCGCTATCTTGCACTAATATCACTGCACATTCCTCAGACACCATTCGCTGCTTTCGTCTCGCCCCACTAAATGCCATATTTATCTTATCTAGAACTAACAGCTGCACTCGCCGGCACCCGCCTCCACATTAGGCCTAAATAGAGCTATATACCCACTTTGCCAAGCCAGAGCTACACTGTACCTGAGTCCAGATGCCCTGAGCTCGCGCCTTCCCGATTGCGCTCGTGCTCGCCTGTGACTCGATTGCTCCTGCCATGCTTATCTCGCCTTATTTGTCGCCATCGCACCTTCCTCTGTTATTCTTCTCTCTTTCCCTTCCTTCCTCTTTCTGTTTCTATTCTCTCAGCCTTTCCATTTGTCATCGCCACTGCTCGTTTCCTCTTGTTTGCATCTTTTTTGTTGTTGTTGTCACTCATCTCTGCAATCCGCGCTCTTTACACACACTCGTTCAAATGCCTGCCTGGAAAGCACCCCTCGCGGCCTCGCTGCTGCTGAGCAGTGCCTCGGCCTTCAAGATCCCCTTCATTGGCGACCATGCCGGCCAGCAGCCTCTCAGTGCCAACGCCCCCGAGGCCGCCGTCGATGACAGCGCCCTCTTTGCCGATGCTATCCCTTCTGAGCTTGCCGGCCCCGGCCCCAAGGTCAAGCCGCTCGTCGACACCCTCGCCCTCCAGTCCAACATCTCTGCCAAGCGCCTCAACAGCCACGCTGGCGCTCTTTACGGCATCGCCATGAAGGGCTTTGCCGAGTACGGCCACCCTACCCGTGTCATTGGCAGCGGCGGCCACAACGGCACCCTCGATTACATCTACTCGGTCGTCTCGAAGCTCGGCGGCGGCAAGCCCGCTACTGGTGTCGAGGGCTACTACCATGTCTGGAACCAGACCTTCCCCGCCACCACTGGCAACGTCTACGAGTCGCGCCTCGTCCTCAACGACACAGTTCTCGTCAACGCTGCTCCCATGGGTCTTACTCCTCCGACGGCCGACAAAGAGCCCGTCTTTGCCAAGCTGGCCCTTGTCGCCCACAACGGCTGTGACGCCAAGGACTTCCCAGCCTCCGTCAACGGCTCTATCGCCCTCATCAAGCGCGGTGTCTGCCCCTTTGGTACCAAGTCTGAGCTGGCCGGCCGTGCTGGTGCTGTTGCTGCTGTCGTCTACAACACCGAGGATGGCTCTCTTAGTGGCACTCTGGGCACTCCCAGCCCCTACCACGTGGCGACCTTTGGCCTGTCTGGTGCCGAAGGCCGCCCCCTGGCTCTGGCACTGTCCAATGGCACCTCGCTGGACGGCATTGCCTACATCGACTCGGAGGTCCGCACGATTGTGACCAAGAACATTCTGGCGCAGACCGTTGAGGGCGACCCGGAGAACTGTGTGATGCTTGGCGGCCACAGTGACAGTGTTGCCGAGGGCCCTGGCATCAACGACGATGGCTCTGGCAGTATCACACTGCTCGAGGTTGCCACTCAGCTGTCCCAGTACAACGTCTCCAACTGTGTGCGCTTTGCCTGGTGGGCGGCCGAGGAGGAGGGTCTTCTGGGCTCCAACTACTACGCCGAGAATCTGACGCCGGAGGAGAACCTCAAGATCCGTCTCTTTATGGACTACGACATGCTGGCTAGTCCCAACTTTGCCTACCAGGTCTACGATGCCCTCGACGAGTCCAACCCCGTCGGCTCCGAGGCGCTGCGCAACCTTTACATTGACTACTACACCGAGCAGGGCCTCAACTACACCCTGATTCCATTTGACGGCCGTAGCGACTACGACGGCTTTATCCGCGCCGGTATCCCTGCTGGTGGAATTGCCACTGGTGCCGAGGGTGTCAAGACCGACGAGGAGGTGCTCATGTTTGGCGGTGTTGCCGGTGACTGGTACGACCCTTGCTACCACCAGCTGTGCGACGATACCAAGAACCTTAACCTGACGGCCTGGGAAATCAACGCCAAGCTCGTTGCTCACTCGGTCGCCACCTACGCGGTGTCCTTTGAGGGTTACCCCAACCGCACGCTCGAGGACTTTTCAGCCAAGAGCGCATCCTCATACAGCGAGCGTGTGAAGCACCGTCAGGGCAAGCTGTTCATTTAAGCGTCTGTACAGTATAGAGTATATCAGTTGTTGTTTTCTGTTACTTTTTGTCACCATATTGTAGAACTATATTGTTGCATTTATATCCTGTTTCTTATCTGAGCGGCTGTCGTCATATGTCTGCATATAGTGCCCTTGCTCTGGCGAATAGTTTGCATTCAATAGAAAGCACTGAATATTTCCGGATCCTTTGTAACATCATCTATGCTTTGAACTTCTTGGCAGTGGGCGTAGTAAAATCGATGCACGACTCGTACGTCTGCCCCTGTCCCAGCCAGTACCACTGGATAACCTGTCTTTGTCAGTTTCTTTTCTCTACGTCACGCAACAACGGCCAACGTACACATTTGCCAGGCAAGGTGCACTTGTCGCCGAGCTCGGGGATGGTGATGCTAAAGTGCGTCTGGTCCTTGGGCGGGTTCAAAGTGGCGGCGTAGTTGTTCGCCCACTTGATGAGTGGGCTGCCGATGATGCCGTTGCTGGCGGTATCCACCACGGACACGTTGGCGTATCCTTTGTGCGGAATACGGATGTACACTTCGATGTCAACAATATCGCCTGTCTTGTATGACTGCACATCGCCAGCGGCCTTGTTATCGTCAAACTGGAAGCCCTTGCACAGGTACAGGTTGCACTTGGCAGCATCGTAGTCCTTGTCGAGGCCGTGAGCGCGCATCAGTGCCTCAGGATACGATGTGTTGTCCGACATATAGAACTTGACCATGGTCTCGCCACAGACAGCCGCGGTTGCAGCGCCTGGCTCGCGCGTGGCCGGCTTCGTGACCAGTCCATGGGCAGATGCGATTGCCACCAGGGCGGCAAAGAATGTAGTAGTAGTGATCTTCATTGCTATAGAGTTGATGATTTTTAGCTGTTTATCGGGTTTCTTGGCACGCACGGGAGAAGTCCAGCTTTATATACAGAAAACAACAGCATGGTGATCATGTACAGTCATACCGGAAAGTGTATTCCAGCTGGTTAATATTGTATTTGGAATCAATGTCGGCCTGGTATCTCAATATCGTTAATATAATGCCGCACAGGTGCCGGCGATGACGCTTAATATAAAAGCATTCATATCAACACTATCCGGAAGATATCATAGGCGGCACAGTCCTTTCAGATAACATGCCAGGTTTATGTATTGCAGCATGGTAATGAAATCCTCGGCCCTGCTAAGCCGGCCTCTGTGCGTGGGTTTAAAGGAACCGAAAAAAGAGAAAGAACATGCACAGACTTGTTTGGGTATTCTAAAGTAAATCTAACAATAACAAAAGTCATTTATAGATATCAATGAGCATTCATATCAGCATCATCTCCCGTCTCCTTCAATCTCCTCTTCTTCATCGAGCACAAATGCATCAGGATGGCCAGGCACGGTGCTGTATTCGCCGCGAGTCACCGTTGGATCGCCTGCCGATTGGGGCTGTATGGCGTCTGGCTCGTGCTGGTATAGGCGAATGTTGACAAATAGGGCGAACAGACCAAAGTCATAGGCCAAGCGAAGAGCGCCAGCCACCACAAAGGCGATCCAGAAACGATCATGGCCCGCCAAAAGGCCGGTCACGGACGGGCCAGTGGTCGACGCAAGCGTGCGCAAGAGGCTTGTGATGCCCATGACGGCGGTGCGCTCCTCGGGCTTCACAATGGCAGCAATCAAGGCCGCACGCGGCGCCTGATCGAGGCTGTTTAACGCGATACGCAGGACGAGAAACGCATATGTGAACCCGATGTTGCTGGGGAACGGGAAGAGCAGAACTGCTGCCGACGACGGAACATGTGTAAAGACCATGGTGTTGACAAGGCCAATGTAGCGCGACAGGGGGCCGCCGCTGATGTTCATGAAAGCTGCACACAGGTAGCTGATGGACAGAATATTGCCGAGCGAGTCTTTGCTCATGTGAAACTTAAAGTCGAGATAGTACGACGTCAGAGAAATGCTGGCCATGCCGTCGGCGAGCGAGTCCACCATGAGCAGGAACCACAGGCCGTACATGACTGAGCGCGTCTGTTTCGAGATCTGGCTGAAGCGGCCTTTTTTCGGCGCGGGTGCGGGGGATGGATGTAGGTCATCATTCTCGAAATCACTGTCGCTATCGCTCTCGTGGAGGCTGCCTTCATCATGCTTCTTGCGGTCGACCTTGGATGATTCAATGGACATGGAATCTGTGTCAGACGATGCGCTGCTGCTGCTGCCCACCATTGTTGTGGCGGTGTCGCGGCTCTTGCGGCTCTTCCGACTGCTGCTGCTCGGTCTCGACGACAGAGGAATGTCGTTGGTGCTATCGTTGGCCGGGCCGTTGATTGCTTCTGGCTGGCCGCCGCGAAGCTCGGTCTTTTTCGATAGCATAAGACACAGGATTAAATTAATGAGGCCCATGGCGGCGTAGGCCCAATAGCAGACGTGGTAAGCCTTCAGCAGTGGCCAGCCAAGACCGCCCGTTTCCGGTGCGCTCTCCATGTAGTGAATCAAGCGGCCGGCTACTTCCGTGCCGACCGACGTGCCAAGAGCCGAGGTTGTGACATACCACACCAGCACATCTGCCCGGGTTGCCGGATTAGTGACCTCGGACAGAATCGACTCTTCGACGGCCCGGAAAGGGCCAAAATCACCACCCGTCGCACTAATGACACCAATGACGGCCGCTATTAGCAGCAGCCAGTAGTTTTCGCACAGAGCAAAAGTCGCGCCCGACATCATCATGAGCACGGAGCCGAGAATGATGGTGCGTCGGCGGCCGACATGGTCGGCCACAAGGGTGAGTAGAAGTCCAAGTCCGACATCTCCGGCGAGTGTCAGGGTCATGAAAAGACCAATGCGCTCGTCAGACACCTTGAGCTCGGCAAAAAAGAGGGCGAGAATGAGGGAGCTGGCGCCGTAGGAGAACATGCGACAGCTCCGAGCAAAGATGACGACCCAGGCATCTAAGCCGGTGGCGTAGACGGATGCGAGCCCGGATTCGCGAAAGAGATATTTGACGATGCGCGTGGTCATCGAGAGTGGCGGGGTCCGGTAATGGCAATGAGGGGCACAAATGGCGACTAGGTGGTGAGGTTGAGTATGGCTATAATGTCTTTCGTTGAGCTAGGGAATCAATGTTGAATCTGGTCAACTAGAAGGTGGAGGAGAATCGAAGAAAAAACAAAAAGACTGATAGATTTGGGATTCGAAGAAAACTGTCCACGCGAGCACATCACTCGTCCCTCTAATTCATCATCTCGTGGTTGAATTTTACTGCAAGTTCTTTTCTTTGCTATCAATTTTATCTACGTGCGAGTGTATCTACCCGGAGCTAACGCGGATAGCTAGGAATCGGACAAGCGAGTGACGCAAAAGCGAACTAGACAAGACCAAAAACAAGAAGCCGTTGGTTGGCATCCTTCGACGGGGGGCAAATCGGGCAGACATATGCAGAGGAGCGAGTGTGTCACACAATTTGCTATTTCGTCACTACAACCCTGTGTGCAGAAGAAACTAATGTAGTCTCTATCGGCATACGGTATGGCGGACAGCCGAGAAAGGCGGCGGTTGGTAATATTTGCGAATAAAAATCCGCTGATAATCCGTCGTCGCGTATGGAGAGCTGGCTTGCAACTAGTACATAGGAAGACCGGCAATAGATGCCGTCTTACCGCACGGCTTTAGGGCAAGTTTCGCCGGTGTCGGCCCCGTGAATAATTGTACAGCCGTCAGCCAGGCAGTTCCGTTTTTCTATGCCGCTCTGCGGTCGCTCTTCGCTCGCTCTCTATCTCTTAACCGACATTCCCGACTCGCCCGGTGACAATTATGTGCCCTTGACTTGGCTCAAGGTAATTGGCCACGAAGCAACAGCCAGGAGGGACTCTCCGTGAGAGCTTATATGCAATCATATCTACCGATTCCTGGAGTGGTGCTTGGACGAAGAGGAAAAAGAAAAACAATGATCAGTACTAATGACATGACGCAGGTCTGCGGGACTCATAGCGGGGATGAGAAACCCTGTGGTGATGCCGCGTGCTTCTCTATCGTCTGTTGATCTTATTAGATGTATCAATGATTGCAGCATGAGAGACACGTATGAGGCCAAGCATGCAACCATCGCCACCGTTTGACACCTCGCCCGATGCCTTGTCTGCACTCGTTTCGGCTCTCCCTCCGTCTCTTTTCAGATGTCAGTCTCTACCAGCCCATGGAGCTTCTCTCCCCTCATATATCTTTGAATCTATCGATATTTACTTTCGTGCTGACAACGCATGGCGCATATACTCAGTATGGCCGACACAGAGACATCATTTCTTGAGTATTCGACACTCATTCGAACAACTGGTTTACATTAGACGTCATGGAGAATCTGGTCGTGCAAGTCAATGCGAGCACCTTGTGGCCGCCTTGATGCACGTCTTTCTCTGATGACTGTCGTTATGTACTTCCTCTGAACATCCGATCATTGCCATACAGAAGTTTAGGCACCGCCTACACACGTTTTAACATATATTACGTACAGCAAGCATGTCGGTTTGGCACAGAACACGAGATCGAATTGTATAAATTACTCTGTAAGCAACAAGTCTGCCAGGAATAAAGGAGGCTCGGTCTAGTACACAACCTACGCAGCGTATCAGTTTCGCGTCTTCGATGAAACGGCTTATTATGATAGATGCAGCTCACGGTAAGGCCATGTCGTATATATACAATTATTGGCGAGTGAAGGCAGAAGAGGTGGAACACCTTGGTTATTCTGATATGACGGCTACGGAAGTCATATGGGTTCTGACTGAGAGTCTTCTATTTATGTCTCCCTCCCTCGCCTGCCCTGTCTTGCGGGCTTATGTATATAGACGCAAGGTATCCGGCATCAAGCATCCCGTGGTCTTCATATTTATCTCATCATCACAAAATTCTCAAGACTTCACGCCAACTCCTTTGACATCGGCCGACACGCTCACCTCAAGAAACCATGTGGCTCATCAATGTCAACACTTTGAAGATCGAAAGCTTCTTCAGAAAAACGCCACCATATGCCATTCTCTCCCACACTTGGATAGCCGGCCAAGAGGTGACATTTCAGATGGTACACAAGGCAGCGATCTGAAGTACCAAAAGCTCAGTGGCTGGGCCAAAATTCAGCAATGCTGCAACCAGGCCCGGGATGACGGTTGGAGATATGTCTGGGTTGACACGTGCTGTGTCGATAAGAAGAGCAGTGACGAGCTCGCCGAAGCCATAAACTCCATGTGTACGTGGTATAGAGAGGCTGCCGTGTGCTATGCATACTTGGATGACCACCACAGAGTCAGCTGTGACATTACTGGCTGCCGCTGGTTCACCCGCGGATGGACACTTCAGGAACTGCTCGCACCTTTGTCTGTTTTCTTCTTCAACTCGAGCTGGAAAGAGATCGGCACTCGCCACAGTCTGGCACCAATTATAAGTCGAGCCACCAACATCAGCGTCGAATATCTCACGCAGCGAGATATGTTCCACCACGCTTCTGTATCAGAAAAGTTCTACTGGGCTTCCAAACGCAAAACAGACCGTGTCGAAGACGAGGCTTACTGCCTGCTGGGGTTATTTGATATTCACATGCCGCTGATTTATGGCGAGCGAGAGAAGGCTTTTGAGCGTCTGCAGGAAGCCATTCTTAAAAAGCTGGACGACGAGACAATCTTCGCCTGGCTTTTTACCAACAAGAACCCGAAAAAAGGGTTGTATTATAACCTTCATATTTTGGCGATCAGAATGAGATACTAATTCTTATAGTGCGAGGCGGCATGTCGGAATTCCTAGCCCAAAGCCCAACCCAGTTCAAAGATTGTGGTGGTCTGGTACCAGCTGTCTACGACGAGAGCCGCACAGGTGTGTCGTTAGGAAAACAAGGCATTTATCTGCGAGCCCGTCTTCGTCGATTCTTGAATGGACTCTCGTACGATGAAGTCCTGGCTCTCAACATCGCTCATGTTGACAACAACACTATTCCCAGGTATCTTATGCGGATACAGAATGAGTCTGTTTCTCAGGGCTCGTTTGTGATCAAGGTAGTCAGTCCTGCATATGACCCAAGCGGGCTCGACGCAAACTGTCGTTTACGAGCCCTCAACGAAGGTGTGCCGGTCTTATCTCTTAATGAGTCCACCGGGACGGGGCGTGTGGCACTTTCTGAACCAACCGAGTTCTACTTCCAGGTAGCAAGCAATGATCCAGGACCCTCCAATGACAGAATGCTACCGGTGAGCCTGTTAATCACGGCGCATGGGCTCGCGGCCCCTTCAAGCGTCTTTGTTACCAGTGGGTCGAGCCGTGGCAATCGAGCGGTGGACTTGCAGCCACATCAAGCCATTAGCTGTGGCAGTATTTGCACATCAGGGGGATCTGACTCTTATATGTTTTTGGTGGCCAAACTACAATTGGTCAAAGGCGGAAAGGTCAACGTTGCCATCGGTCAACACTGGAATAGCCTCACCGACATTCCAAATTGTACCATATGGCTACCAACATCAGAGGGCCCCGAAAAATATGATTTTGAACGGCTAAAGGAGAGTCTCGTCACGGCTTCTGCCATAAATACGAAGCTTTGTTCTCGCGGATTGCAGATCAGTGTCCGAGCATACCCTATACCTGCTGCAACTGATGCCTCAGAGCCAACATTGCGCGTGCATCTTGTGATCAACAAGGCAGAGGGTGGCCAGACGATAGCCTAATGAGATATTTCATCGTTGTTCATGCTTTGGAGGCTAGGACAGACATAGCAGATATGGGTTTTCTTTGTATTCGTATTTGCATTTATTCTTTAGTTTTGGCGATAATAGAAGTACTCCCACTTCTATTCATTCAAGCACTAACATCTTGGCAAGTTACGAAGTAGTTACGGGCATGATTAGATCTGACAACCACGGTGTGCAAAGCCGGGTAACGGGTTCCTTGGTGGCTTAAAGGTGGCGATGGGGCATGGCAGTTCCAAGCCGGCAACGGCGGATATTCATTGCGCCGGGTAGAAGCGCTCGTTAGTGACGATGATGATCTGTCAGTGTCGTCTGCATGCATATGCAGTCCTCTGGATTATTTGAATTGATACCACGTTGCCCCGAGTAAATAATGGTATTCTCAGTGTAAAACTGCGTGATGATTCCAACCAATGCGCCATTAAAATTTCTATGATTTTGCTTCTTTGTTATGAATCATGTTTGAACTTGGCCCGGTATTTTGAAGGTTCTGTGTTTGTAGAAAAATAATACAAAAGGCACGATAAAGAAACAAAATACCATCCCATGTAGTGCATTTGTACGAATGGGAGACGAGACGGTGGGATAAGATCGGCAGTGCGGACGCTTGGCTGCCATGCCTTGCCCGATCCAGGCTTGGCCGCCAGTCTGCCAAGCACTTAGTTTTATGCTTGCACTGTGCCATTGCATCTGCAATCTACCTCAATCAATCCAGAATACGTAATAACACGGTGACAACCAAAGTGACCCAGATTGAAAGCGGAGTGATTGCAGGTCAAACAGCGCAGGTGGAATCACAATAAAAGCGAAGTGGAAGCCACGCACAATGGTCTGCTTTTCGTTCTCGTCTTCCCCGAGTCTTTTGTTGTTTCTCTCTCTATCGCTGTCTCTCGCATCGTGCAGCCCGAACAGCCTTGCCAACGACGACGACGAAATGGGCTTCTCTCTCAACTCCCGGCGGCCGGAGCTGCTGTTCAGCAACACTCTGCGGTCATGTGCCCTGCTGATCGGCGCCTCTGGTCTGGTGCCGTTGGTCAACGCTGCGGCAACGGCCAAGAACTCGACGCCGGCCGCCATCCCGTCGCAGGCTCAGTTCATTGACCAGAGAACCTTCAACAACCTGGCCTACGTGCCGCCGCCGACTGAATTCAATGGCACATCCGGCGTACGTTCCACAACTTGCTGGAGATGAGGTGAAATGTGAGGACCCGCTAACATTCTTGAAGCCTTTTGTGCCGCCCGGTTACACGCTTGACTCGCTGCTGGCAAAGCCGTTCCACATCTACAACAGCGAGTTCGCGCAGATCCTGGGTGCAAACCCGTCAATTACACTGGTTGGCCAAACAGAGACAGACCCCATATTCCATGAGGCCGTCGTCTGGACGCCCGAAACAGATGAGGTCTTCTTTGTGGAAAACGCTGGCTCTGCCGCCTCTGGTACCGGACTCTACAAGTCTGCTATCATCAGCAAGATCTCGCTTGCAGATGCCGCCGTTGCCGCTGCCGCCAAGGCCACCGGCAGCAACAACACGCTGGTGACCGTCACTACTGTTGATTCCGATCCAATGGTCATCAACCCCAACGGTATGTCACCCCCTCTCCCGCTGATACGAGTTCCTTTGCAGCACTGGCTAACAATTAATTAGGCGCCACCAACTACCGCGGACAAATTGCCTTTGCCGGCGAGGGCCAGGGCGACAACATCACATCGTCTCTCTACCTCATGAACCCCAAGGCACCCTACAACACGACTGGTATGTATTTTTCCGTCGAACTTTGGCGGGCTTATACTAACAACCAGTCCTTGTCAACAACTACTTTGGTCGTCAGTTCAACTCTCTCAACGACCTTGCAGTGCACCCCGTGAACCGTGACCTGTACTTTACCGACACTCTATACGGCTATCTTCAGGACTTCCGTCCCGCCCCGGGTCTGCCGAACCAGGTGTACCGCTATGTTGAGTCAACCGGCGCTCTGACCGTTGTCGCTGACGGCTTTGTCCTGCCCAACGGCGTGACCTTTTCGCCCGACGGCAAATACGCCTATGTCACGGATAGCGGCATGATGAAGGGCCTGCGGGGCAAGAACTACTCCGACCCTGCCACCATGTACGTTCTCTCATGTTTTTTACTTCGCCCGTCAATGTTCCCCCTGCTAACTGCCCAGCTACCGCTTCGATGTCCAGAAGGACGGCACCTTTGACAACCGCAAGACGTTTGCCTACATTGACCAGAGCATCCCGGATGGCGTTCACTGCGACTCCAAGGGCAACGTCTATGCCGGCTGTGGCGACGGTGTCCACGTGTGGAACCCCTCTGGTACTCTCATCGGCAAGATCTACCTGGGCTCGGGTGCTGCCAACTTCCAGTTTGCCGGCAAGGGCCGCATGATTATCTGCGCCGAGACTGAACTGTACTATGTCACTCTGGCGGCCGAGGGCGCCATCGTGGAGTCGGAAATGTAGGCGGAGAACCTAGCTACATGCACCTTGTTTTCCATCAAGGCGATACGAAATTATAATATAATATTAAAAAATAATATATAAAAGTCCACCGCGGTTGGTGATTCAATTGACATCAAGAACATTAACGACTGCCAGAGTTTTTAAATGACTACCAAAATTGATTACATAATAATCGTGACCGCTGTTTCCCGATTGGGCATCATATCGACAGCACAGGCACAAGCCATCTATTCCAAGCTCCAGTCTTAGTCTCTAATTCAACATCTCACCGTCAGAACAGGGCTGAAAAGTGGCAGTGCCACGTAATTACTTTAAAATACCTGGTGAAAGCCACCGAGTGCATGGCAGCAAGGCGCAAGGCGGACGTCCATCGAAAGTTTATTAAAGTGGGTCATATACGTGCATTTTCGATTCTCATTGGTCAGAGCTAACATCAAATGCCAACCGCCAAGACAATCTAACAGCTCTTGGTGAGCTTGATCAACATCTTGCATATGAAGTTGAAGATATGGTCAAGCGGTTTTCTTGAGTGTATATCAAAGATATAGAATAATGCTGTTGTCCTTGGCATTTTGCCATGATGCTTTTTCTACATCAGCAATAGAACAGGATTTGTTCACTGTTTTCCTCGTGGGCTTTGCCTCCTCAAAACGAAACAAACGATCGCGAACGCAATATACGATTGTGGCAATTTTACCTTTGGCCTTTTGACGTTTGGGCTTAATTTATATATTTTTCATTATCAATCGTCTCCTAGTCAAAAGCCAGATTGGAACCCCCAAAAATGGCAGACGATACATCACCGGGTGTTTGCCGGTTTGTCGGAGACCCTAAGCCCGATATTGCTGGTGATGGTGTATGTATACCCATTCTTTTGTTCTAGACAACGAGTCTACGTGGCTAACAATAAGATCCTCGCCGGTTTCAGTGGACAAGGCTTATTGTCGCTCATCTTCGCACTTTGGGTGTTTTTCTTCTCGCGCCATGGCCGTTTGGATATGATGCACGAGGACGGGTCGGACGAGCACGAGATTAGGTGAAGCGACTGGAGATGGTGCGGGACATCCTCGTGATTGGCAACGACATCCAGCTGATGCAATACCAGTTCAAGAAGGAAGGACGACACTTGGCTCGAAACTTACTTTAAAGTGTTTGGCCCTCTGCAGCTGCTGATCAAGTGGACGATCGACACAGTGCCACAGCTTGCAAAGCTGTCCAAGGAGAACCCTGTTCGCAAGTTTTCCTTGTCCAGTCGGTACCGTGCAACATATGTATTTGTCGTGTTCTATCTGGCACTGACCATTATGATAAACAACAAGCTGAGCCAGTGGGATCTGGAGGCAGGCGCGTGCTACAACTCGCACTGGTCTGGCAGGCCTGATGCCTCCCACCCACAGGCCGACCGCATCTACCAACTGGACGGAATCTCCCCGGGAGCAGGTGATCCACGTCTACACGGTTTCGTCTCTCGCAACTCACAACACTGTTCATGGCACTGGCGCTGCGATAGCCACAGGCATACCGTATGACGTGGAAGCAAATGCGCAGCTGACGCATTGTCCAAAAATATACAGCAGACCTTGATAGAGAACCAGCATCCGTATCGTCGTCAGTAGGGGCGAATACAGCGAGGTGGCGATGAATCGCTCCAACTTGGTTGGTTATGGAATGGATGAACCGTTAGAGGACAGAATGCGCGCGTACTGTGACACCCGAGAACCAGGATTTGAAAACTTACTCTATCAAATTAAAGTGATTGTACCGTTGGCGAACGTTGAGGAGGTTTAATTGATTACCGCATATTCCTCAAGTCCGCGGGAAATCTCTATGGTATGTAGATGAAACGCGTTTGTCTACATTCCAGCGGCATAGACTCGTATCCCTTGGGTAGGTGAGCGCGCCTGGAAGATCGATTAGTGTAACCCTTCATCTAAGGAGGCCGGCAATATAAGGAATGTAGACGATAGAGAGAGGGGTGTATAGAGTTAAAATAGTCAAAGAGGCAGAAGTCAGGGAGTCAAAGTTAACGAGGTGGAGGAGTCTGGAAATGTGAGAAACGACCAAACCAGGGAGGATGCCAGTTTGCCGTCAGTTGAACAAAAGACGCCAGTTGGGCAAAGGGACAACAAAATAATGTCCGTCAGACAGACGTTGCAGAAAACATGCGCAAGGAGACACAGAGGTCCGGTGTATGTAGCGTGAATCAACATGGCTCAAGAAGGCACAACCAAAAGGGTGACGAAAGGGCGGATATCATTTGGGCCAGGGAGAGTGGGCAACAGAGGGCAACGGCTTGGTTTGTGAACTCTATATATATTCAGCTCAGTGTTTGACGGCAAAAATTGTCTAATCCGACATTTGATCTGATTTAATATCGGTATGATCACAAAGCGCTGCTATTACATCATTGCTCTTTCCATCCTCGACTGCATATATGCTCGTATTGTAAAATCATGAGGGAAAATCATCACGAGAATGTGATTGTCGCTGTCGCTCACCAATATATTAGAAACCCGAACTCTGTTATTGTGTCCTGACAACCAAGGTATCAAGTAACTTTGCAGGTTATAACTTGATGCAATGCACGGAGAAGCAAAGATGACATAGGTAGAGTGTTCTAAGCCATGCTTGTATGGAATGCCAGGCCAGCTCCTTTGAGCCAAACCCGGCCGCGAGAGGCTCCTCAAATCCAACGACGCGCTTTCGGGCCCGCCTGATCTGGTTTCTTTTTCCAGATGCCAGTTGATACCGTCTGGCGTAGGTCTGGTTGGAGACCGGGCAAGCGCCGCTCAACACCGGCCATCTATAGTTTGCGGACTTGGCTCCGTTAAATTTACTAGTTTTTCCATTGACCTCCTTGATATCGCTTGGATCTTTAATACATTGCATCCCTCATATCTATGTAATTTACCATCTGTGTCAAGCCCAGCATCCCAACATCGATCGCATCTACCAGGGGCAAGTAGATGCAATTCCGATGCATCAAGGGGGTAGATAGGCCGCCCAGTATGGTGATAAGTTTCTGTATGTCTACCAAATCCGTAGCTATCGAATATCTCCCACATGAGTCCCAGATAGCTTCCGAGAGTAGATCCCGTCGTGTACAGGTTACATTATTCATGCATACTCGAGACTAGATAATATACTAGGGCCTTAAGATTCGTAACATTGTCGGGCTATCTAGTCCAGCAATACTGACAAGCACGCGATATCACCAAGCTCTGATTCAAGTTACAGGGCGTATTTACTTTTTACTTTCAGGTTTGCGTAATCGCCAATGTAACGAGCCCGGGGTATAGTCCGTTGCTTCAATGACATCTTCATGGCATAAGAATGGAATGCACTGGCATTTTCCTAGGCCATGCGAGCGAACAGCTTTCTAGTCTTTTTGGCGTATCTTCATTCCTTGTTTACTTTGTACTATCGGGACCCAAACTTTAAATTCTACAAGAATTCCATGATTATCGCGGTCCTTAATTTGAACAAAATAATTATGCGCCGTTGGTGGCTTCTTGACATATATTACAAATGCATGCTTTTTTTTTTTAAAAAAAAAAAGATAACTGTGTTCATCGAAAAGTTTCCACCTGGTGATATTTGTGTTGTTAAAATGGCTTGCCAATATCGGTTTTATTTACTTTAGTTCTAACATATTAAAATTTCACGTAATTTTGCTACGTAATTAATTGGTATTTTTGATTTTGATTTTCTGTCCAATTCTATTGTTTTGTACGCTGAAATTCAATTGTCATGAACATGAGCTATATGAGCTTAATCGAGTTATTACTAGCACTTTAAGTAAACTGCAAAGGGATATATCATCTAGGTGTAAGGAAACATTGACATCAAGACTTTCTTCTCAAGCCATTTCAGTCACTACTTCATTCCGACCCAGAACTCATGGTGAAAACGTGCCGAGTTCCATATTCCTTCCTACGCTACTACTATCCATACCAAGCCGTTGACTCCGTGTTTACTTACGTTGTCCTGCTCTGTTTACATCTCATTAAATTAGAATGCTCAAAATAGAGAATATTGGTCTTGCATCGGGTATACCATCGGCGGATTACCGTATAGTAGAGCTTCCTTGCATGATACTTTGTATTTTGGCCCTATGTTGCCGGCTGGATGACGACGCGACCGTAAGACTCCGCTGCTCTCGTGAGACATTAGGTAGATCAAATCAAACAGAGTCCAGCGGAACGCAGAAATAGATATGAGAGTGATGCACATGCGGCACAACTGTGATAAACATCTGCAGTCAATCATCAATGCAGGGGACGTCTTATCGCGATAATACGAAAATGGATGAAGAGCACTACAACGCAGGTACTCCCCGGCAAAAAAACGTCCGATATAGCAAATGGAAGAACCTCGTTTCCGTTGCACAGCGCCGGGATGTCTGCACGATGCATAGGGTGTATTTCGATGAAAATGACTTTACAAAGCTAGTGTTGATGTCTCAGTCGGAAGTTGCCATAAATGCTTCCAAATGGTCTGGACTGGCCTCCAGACACTGCTATGTCAACAACGTGGA
Organism: Ophiostoma cf. undulatum; assembly: GCA_022392935.1. NCBI lineage: Eukaryota > Fungi > Ascomycota > Sordariomycetes > Ophiostomatales > Ophiostomataceae > Ophiostoma > Ophiostoma cf. undulatum. Next base: position 518,542 of record JAKRGL010000039.1, read on the forward strand.
GTGGCAATAGCTGAGTAGTACGAAGAACATGTCTAGAACCAAGGGCTGACAAGACAACCAGACAGCGAGACACAGACGGCGACCGCGATGCACACTCTGGGTTGATAAATGTCTCTCAGACTTCTCACCTTTGAATTTTATTTCTCCCTTCCTGGTTCGTGATTACATTGCTTATCTTATACAGCGTCCGTCTGCCTCTGTCTGCCTCCATCTGCCTCTGCCCTAGGGAGCCTTATGACAATCAATACCGAAATAGGCAATTCGATGTCTTATAACACGACTTTGTGCTGGGCCAACACGCGTTGCCTATTCAGTTGGTTCTATTTCTACTTTGAGTTTCTTTCAATTGACACTATTCCCCATTTCACCTCTGCCAATGCGCCATTCGCCCTTCTCTCATGCATGCCTGAGGTGTTGGCTCCCTGACAACACAAGAAAAGCGGCATATATTAATACAGAGCTCTTTCGACACAGTACCCACGGCTGAAGGCTGGAATGCTAGATAGTACATGGTACTCCATATACGACAGAGTTTCTCAAGGGTCTTCTTTGTTCTTCTTTAATGCCCCCAGGCCTCTAAAGCTTAAGCTTGTGCATGTAATCCCTTGCATCTCCAGCCTTCACTAAGAAAAGATGCTCCGGAGGATGCCCATAGTATGGAGTCAATCACTGTGATTTGCCCCGTCAGACTATTGGTGCGGACCATCTTGGCTAGACAGTCCCCTGACTACCGACAACTAGCAGTGTATGGCAGCTGGTGTCAATATCACAGCGGAGGTTCTTAACTCGATACAGGGAGACGGCTCGCGATGTCTCCTTGCTGTCTCGGAACACGGCGCTGCTAATCGGGGCCAGGCAAAAGGCTATCGGCCAGTCCATCTACTGTATCCATCCTCGCATCAATGTGATATTACCGAGTCTAGAATAGGAATCCGAGTATGTTATTTAGATGCTATGACTTGTCAGACATGATGTATTGCTGGTAACCAGACTTAAATTATTATTCAGTATTGACTTTGCGAGAACGTCTTTAATGTTGTCTAAGTATATTTGGAAGTAAGATACAATTGATACTCCTGTTTGGACAAAATAAGATACAACATACTGCACGTACAATGCAAAATATAAAAACAGGGGTGGTGGTAATTTTCCTCAGCAATACGAGTCCGCAGAGAAGCCGTTATAACTACGGTTGAATATCCTGACTAGGCAGATGCAAGAAGGCGGCATTCCCTCATCCGCTCCTCCGTAGACTCCCATACTTCTTGAATGCAATTTCTCTATTTTTAAATTTATTCTCCGTGATAGGTTTCTTCTCCGCCCTTCGACTCTCCAGCCTATTCTACTTCTTTTATGTATTTCAAGTTTTCTCCGTCTTCATAGTTCACGCATCCCCGTAGTCTATTCCGATGCATATTCTCGCAGTTGCATCTCGAAATCACAAATCGACGTTTCTCTGATATCTTTCTTTCTTTGCCGACTTGTTCTCTTTTGTTCTGATTAAGAGAAAACTCGATAGTCTCCTCGACCCCTTTTGACATCGTCCTATCCTGCTATGGTACAAGAAGCAAGGGCCCAGAGACTGGGGAATTAAACGCGGCCGATCCCCAGGGCTCACAGCCTGTTTTTGGTTGCAACGATCCAGAATACGATTTAGTCAAGAAGCAACAACAGGTAGGAGAGAGCTAAAGGAGAAAAAGAAAGTGCAGACATTGCCCTGGCTATGACAGCGATCTGCCACTAGCCACGAACCACCCCTGCGGTCTTGAGTCTTCCCCTCTCTCTTCCTCCTCTGTTTTCTTTTCGCCTCGTCTCTCCTTACCACTATGTACTATGTAAGACATTTTGCGGGACAGGGACTCCTTTTCAACGGCTTCTTGTGGCGTCAAAAGTCGCGAGCTCCCTCCTCTCCCTTTAGCCCACAACCTGATCAGAGACATACCAAGACAGCAAGACAATTGACCAATCGCGTTTTTATGGCCGACAGTCGAGACAGTCCTTCTTTATCCGATTGATGGTCTGTCTGGTATCGTGTTTTGTCTTGCTTTACACCTTTTACCTTCATTCTACTACAACCTCGCTCTGATGACATTTACGATGCCATGTATTAAGTCACACTGTATATGTCCACTCCAGAAAAGGATATATACCGTTGGCACAACATAAATGATGTAATGAAGAGTATAAAAGTTCCCGCATTTGCCCTGGCATTTTTCTGTTCTTTTCTTTCTTCTTTAATCTCGGCTGTTCTAAATCAACCCTTTCCTTTCTCAGCTCGCGTTTTCCCTCTACATACATGATACCTCGACTTTTACATTGACTCCGCACTCGGACAGCTCCCAATGCTCTGTAATACATAGTACGTACTCCGTACAAACTCCCTTGGAGCCAGAGACGATGTCGATCTCAATGACATCTTCAGTGGAGTCTCCCTCTTTCTCTCGAGCCCCTCTCTTTTCATACAGGTACGGAGTACGTTCTTTCTCCGCTTTCTCTCTCTTGTGTAGTTCTCAAATAGGCTACGCTGGAACTAGCGTTTGAACACGACCAGGTGCAAGGGACGTGCCCGTTGATCCTCCCGCCGGGGAGAGCCTCCCTTAAGCAGAGTCAAACGCTCTTTCGAAGGGAATAGTAATCGAATATTCAAGAAGAGAAGATCAAATCAAAGATGCAGAAGCAAAGGGATGATCAAAACACATCCTTTTTGATATCTAGTAAAAATAGAATTCGAATATACGGAACAAGCACAAAGTACATACTGTCCCGACGGTCATGGCTAGGGAGTGATCACACCGGCAGTGGCTGTATATTCCGGTGCCTGGGCTATCTGATCGATATGAGCATCCACACATGATTGTCTCCATCTCTACATGAATCATCTCCAGTTGCGTACCCGACATCGTCTGATAGTTTTGCCAGAAGCAGTAGCCTCCTGACTCTCGCTCTTCCATTGGCATGGCTTTTGATTTCGTATTTTAACGGCTATGCGTGCTACCGGCCTGTACGACACAATCTCATTCACGGTGGCAAACACGTCCAAAAAAGTTTAGAGATAGCCAACACCAATAATGCCTCGCTAGTGCAGGTACTGCATAGTGTCTTTCTCTTTTTTGATAACCTATTAATGCTGCTTGCCCGCCATTAGGCTCACTCCAGGACGTCTTCTCGTCTGCCAATATTGGGCTAAGATGGAGATCGACAACCCTCTGTTGCGACGAGTACTCCAGGGAGGCGACAAGTGCGCCGGTTGATATCCTGTGGCAGTTAATAGGTTGTGTAATAAAGATAAAAGAAAGAAAAATGACATCCCTCGAGGGCCACTGAGACACCGAGATGGACCCTTTGGGCAACGGGATGGTGGGTGTGCTCCAGAGCGACAGCCAAGGTGTAAGTGGCGGATCATGACCGTTAATGGACGGAGAGGCAGCGAGACACACTCCCCTATTCTTTCTTCTGCCTGTTCTCCTGTTATTCCCTGACACTCATGGACGGGGTGTGCTTTCTTTTTCCTATCCATTTGATTGTTAGACAACGTCTTGGGCCAGCAATCTCCTACCCACACATCCACTTACACGGACCACAGCCTCCCGATGTGCATCGCTTTAGACCAGACGAAACTAGTCTGTAGACACTTGCAATAGACTGACTACCACGAGACTACCAGGCCAGGCTGCTTCGACATTGCCCACCACACATCCAAGCAACCCAAGAACAAGCAAGGGCTCGAGATGACCCATGTCAGCAAAGGGCAGAAGGGCGAGGTATACACGGGCGACAGGATAGGTTCTTCCAATTTGATACTCTGATACTCGATTCGTGGTGATCAGCACGTACGGACCAGGCCCGTCTTGCAGGTTCGTCGCCTCTTCCAGCTTCCCATCTTCCTTGTCCTCCTCTTCCAGATGTCTTTATAAGACGGCCTTCCCCCTGCCTCATTCCTCTCTCTTTTCTTTCTTCTCATCATCATCATCCAGCATCTTCACCTTCACCTTCACCTTCACTCTCCTTTCATTCCCTTTTCTCTCTTTTTCTGCTTGCTTTTGCAATTGCATCTCTTGCCATCACTCTTTCTGGCAATTTCACTCTCTTTTGATATACACTCCTTTGATATCATTCATACACTCACTCATCGACTCTTTTCGATTACTTTCATTATTAATTTGATTTAATTCACACAACCAACCGACAAAATGTACTTCTCCAAGTTCGCTCCCGTCATCGGAGCTCTCTTCGCCGCCGTCCAGGCCTCGCCCGCCGCCTCCCCTGTCGAGGTCACCCGCAACATTGCCTCGCCCAAGCTGCTGGCTGGCCGCTCCGCCTCCAGCCAGGCTTTTGACCTCTCCAAGACCCTTGACCAGGCTGTTCTCTATGATGGTCTTGCTCCCGCCACTGACGGCGCCACTGCCGATGTCGACCTCCACGTCAACATTCCCAACGCCGTCATCAAGGGTAACGTCGATGTCCAGCTCCCTTCTGACTTCCTCACCGACCCCACTGTCACCATCGACCTGAGCGGTGTCCAGGCCTACGTCGAGCTCGACATCAAGGCTGACGCCGAGGTCTACGTCTCTGTTGAGCTTGTCGCCTCCGACGAGCTTTCCCTCGATATCCCCGGCCTGCTCGACATCGAGGCCGGTCTTGCGCTTGCCCTGGATCTGGTTATCTGCCTTGACGCTGCCATTGAGCTTTCTGCTGGTCTCTACATCAACTTCCCCGAGGGCTCCTATGTCAAGGTCAACCTGCTTACTTCCACCGTCGTCGACCACGTCCTGAACGACCTCGTCGCCAAGGCACTGCCGCTGTCTCTGGGCGTCGACGTCGATCTTGATGCTGAGGTCACTCTCCAGGTCGGCCTTCGTCTGCGCACTGAGCTTGGCCTGACTGCTGATGTCGACCTGCTCGGAATCCCGCTGCTGTCTGCCGGTGCTGAGGTCGCTGTCTGGATCAACCTGTGCGACTACACCTCCGTCATCATTGGCAACCCCTCCCCCAACTGCACCACTGGTGTTCAGGAGTCTCTGTCCCTTGACGTCGGTATCATTGTCGACCTTGATGTTGATGTCCTCGACATCCTTGACCTGTCTCTGGCTCCCACCATCTCCGTCACCCTGGCTGCTGCCCCTGCCTCTACCAGCTGCGTTGCTGCCTGCGCTTGCTCTGAGGGCCTGAGCTCCTCCATCTCCAGCATTTCCGCCTCGAGCACCTCTGCCCCTGCCTCTTCCACTGGCGTCTCCTCGTCCACCAGCTCTACTGCTACCAGCGTCGTCTACTCGTCTGCCAGCTCTACTGCTACCAGCGTCGTCTACTCGTCTGCCAGCAGCCCTGTGACCTCCAGCCCCACCACCCTGGCCACTGCCACCGTCACCTACGTCTCTGAGCACGACACCACTGTCACCTCTACTGAGAAGGGCGTCACCTCGGCCTACACTGTCACCTACGTCTCTGAGCACAACACCACTGTCACCTCCACCGAGAAGGGCGCCACTTCGGCCTACACTGTCACCTCCGTCGACATCTCCGGCACCACCGTCACTGCTACCATCACCCCCGGCGGCGGCAAGGGCAAGCCCACCATCCCCAACGGCAGTGGTTCTTCCAAGACCACCTCTGCTTACGACGCGATCACCAACGCTCCCAGCGGCACCATGACTACCTCCACCTACTACGAGACCACCACCATGACCATCACCTCGTGCGCTGCCTCCGTTGTCAACTGCCCTGCCTCCTTCACCCAGAAGGTCATCACCGAGGTCGTCTACGCTAAGACCACTGTCTGCCCCGTCGCCGGCGCCTCGTCCACTATCCACTGGTTTGGCAACGGCACCACGACTTCCACTTTCGTTATCCCCACTGCCTCGCTGACCTCGGGCACTGCCACCTACACCACCTACCCTGCCTCTTCGGCTCCTGCCAACACCTTCACTGCTCCTACCACCATCACTTCTGTCACGCCCACTATCACCATGACTGGTGTCCCCAGCACTGTGACTCCCATCGCTGCCACCACCGTCGCTGCCACCACCGTCCCTGCCGGTGTTGCCATCATCCGCACTTCGGCTCCCGTGACCCCTGCCACGCTCGTCACTGCTTCGTACTCGAAGACTGGCTCTGGTGCCACTGCCACCTCCGCGATGCCCGTCACTGCCGGTGCCAGCAAGGTCGTCTCGCACGCCGGTGCTTTCATGGCTCTGGCTGCTGGTCTTCTGCTGGCTTTCTAAGCTTGTACGGACACTACCAGAACTGGTTTCTGATGACGGACGCTTTGACACAAAGCACACAACACACAGCAAACAGGTGTCTTTTGACAAGACCACCTGGGGCCCTCTAATTCGCGGTTGCTATTGCTACTTAATGATGATGGGAGAGTATTACAATTCGCCTGGTGCAAGACTAATTCACGACAATGTCGACACAACAAAACAAACTCCAACACTCCGCCTCTTCATACGCATACACGCTGGATGATTCCTATTTCTTTACATTTCCTTATTTGCTTGCTTGCTTGTTATTTTCCATGTACTCGTTCCTTTGTCCTGTTTCTGCTACTTTTACTTCACGCTCATGCCGACATTTCTTTTGTTTGTTCGGAGCTGTTTTTACTTCTTCATACCACTTCGCTTCTTTACCTATTATGTATTCTTTACCTTTTAGACCATTACTTACATACAACGGGGTTTCGATCTTATTGATGCCATACCACAGAAAATTCACAATTATTTTTACTATCTCTTTTCTGCTTGTGACGTGTTCTGCCTTTTTAATTATAGTATATTCTTTGGCCGGTATTGGTGACACAAATAAACATGTTTATAACCCTCGATTGACAGAAGAACTTCGATCCAGTCGTTGTTGGGGTAGAATGCAGTGTCACCCTTCTGTGTTTGAGAGGGCATCTTTGATGACTAATCAATATTATAAATATCATATCTGCCTTGCATCTTCATCACGAACTCGTCAACTGCATCTCACCACTACTTTGAGCAGAACCACATCACTATTAGATCCCACTATTAGATTCACTATTATTCGAATCCAATAGTGGCCACTTTAGCATACAACAAAATCCACCGACATGTCGCGTATTGTATTGCTATGCTTTGTGCACGGCTTCAGGGTGAGATCGCGTCGATGTCACCCCTCCTCATGGATAATTACTGACAATCTAGGGCGGCGACAACACCTTTCAAACATTCCCAGATGTGAGTATCTGCCATTGGCTGGCCAGCTACTCATAGCTAATTATATAGGACCTTCAAGACCAGGTCGCCGGCGTCTTGCCCGACCATCGCGTCGAGACCGCCGTTTACCCCCAGTACGAGACCAAAGGCGAGCTTGCTCAGGCAAGCAACAAGTTCCTAGAATGGTCAGTCATTTCAAAAAGGGTGGGCTGGCTCCGGCACATGCACTGACTTTCAAGGCTCAAGCAACGCGTTACGGACTTGCGCAAGGCCCATTGCACGACACCGTGGCCGCCAAACGACAATGACATTAGCGTGATCATCGTCGCCCACTCCATGGGGTAAGTCCCGCATAGGACAAGCTTTGTGCGTCTAGTACTAACAAAGTAGCGGGTTTGTGGCTGCCGATGCCCTCTTTTTAGCCCTCGACGAACGTCGTGAGAGGATCGCGTCCGAAGGTATCGACGACACCACTGACGACGCGTCGCTGCCGCCCATGTTTCCCCCCATCCGGGGCCTCCTCGCTTTTGATACCCCCTACAACGGCCTGTCGCGTTCCATGTTTGTGTATGGCGCGTTTTCAAACTACAACAAGATCCAGACCGTTTTCAATGTCATGACAGCCATCTCGGCCGGGCCCTTGGCTCTTGGCAAGCTCGCGATGACAGCCGCCGGTGGCAAACCTGGTGCTGCCGCTTCCGGGTCGTCCGACTTGCCATCTTCGTCAATTCCGAGGGCCAGTGCAAGCCCTGCATCTTCGCGTACACTTGGGTGGCGCGCATGGCTGCTCGTGGTTGTGCGTACGGGCACGGTAGGCGCTATTGCCGCCGGCGGTGTTGCCGCGTATACCCACCGCAAGGCTATCGTTGAAGGCGCGAAGAAGATGCGCAGTCTTGACCGGCAGTTCCTGAGAGAAGGCTACCAGTCTGGGGTTGACGCCATCGGCCAGGGTCTGGCATATGTGAACAGGCGGAGTGTTGGTGCGTCATTTGCATGGCTGTCTGAGCACTTCACCTTTGTGGGTGCCCTTGTGAAGCAGGCTGAGCTGAACCGGCGGCTTCAGCGACTGGCCTCGCTGCAGGGTGTGGGAGTGCACGATATGTACATCTCACTTGGTGCCAATGGCTACTGGAGCGGCGGGTACTTTGTCCCGGAACGAACTTTCTGTGCCATCCCTGAGAAGCCCACGCCCACACCGGCGGCTGTAGAGACTGGGACCCCTGGAGAGTCAATATCTGGGACTGAGCAGTCAGCGGAAAAAGATGCCGAGACCAAGCTGAGGGAAGCTGCCCTGTTTGAGCGCTGGACGATGAGCAGCTGCGAAGATGAGGTGCAAGCCCATGTTAACCTGTTCAAGCGCGAAAAGAATGTGGCCTACGAGGAGATGACACGGCGCGCTGCTGTGCTGGCCGTTGGCTGGCTTGAGAATATCGGAAAACCAATCATTGATGATGTCAAAACGTTTTCCGAGATGGCGGCTGATGCACAAGCCAACACAAACGAGTCGTCCATCCATGCAACAGAAGACGGCATGGCGATTGACGGTCAGACCGGGGAAGAGGCTGGCAAGGCCATGGATGGCGAGGCTAGTGTTGATGGAGCAGACACAGCCCAACACAAGGGGACAGGGCCCGATGAATCCCCAATCGACATCGCAGCGACCGCATCGCTACTGGAACATGCGCCACGGCCCGGAAGCAGTGCAGACGCGCCCATTATGATTGACGACGACGATGATGCTATTGCTGATATTATGTCGTTCATGGCGTCAGATATAGACACAAAGGAGGTACCAGCCCAAGAGAAGGCCAACTATCTACGCCATTTATTGTCGGTAGCCCATAACGCAGGCACTGGTCTTAAACGTCTGGGAGATTGGTCGTCGCAGTGGCCTTCACAGCTGCCGGCCAAGATGGTGCGCATCGATGGACTGTCGCGGCTGGGCATCCCAGCGATGCCCGCCATGCCATCCATGACCATGCCTTCAATGGCCATGCCGACTCTTTCGCGGTCCATGTTCACGAGAAATGACAGCTCTGTCGAGGGACCGAAACCAGCCGAGCCCGTGGAGACTACAGCGACTGCGACGGCCGAAGTTGAAAAGACATCAGGGGCAATGCCGAAGGCTAGCATAAACTAGGTCATCCGCAGTAATGAGTTATGACTAATGACGTAATTGAGTGTTTCTTTTCTCCTTACAGTACACGAGAATAATAGTTTTAAATTTAAGATCTCTTCAATACATAATACACTCATCAGATCAAGCCTGGCGTGCTATAAGGCCGAATATCAAACCCCCCAATGCTGGGTCGCTGGGCGCCCTTCCGGGGCTGTTGTGGCACTCCCGCCTCGTCCCGTTCGAGCGGCGTCCCATACTGTGAAACTGGTGCCAGCTCGCTCACAAAAGCATGGTATTCACGGGCCATGCTATCGGCACTCCCCTGGCTCACAGGTCTACTCGTTGTAGCTTTCATTTTGTCGTCGTTTTTAGAGTAGAAGGCATAGTTGCTAGTGTAAGTAGGACCTCGTTTTGCGCTCGCCGTTGTAACACCCTGCTGTTGGCTGCGATTCCACTCCTCCTCAATGCGGTTAATACGGCCAACGCCAGTCAACGTGTCGTTGCCACTACTGCCGCTGCCGTAGGTGATACCGACACCACGGAGGATGGCCCGTGTTGTCTGGCTGAATGGCTCATAGACACTAGAAACAGGCCGAGTTTGTGTCTGCATCTGTGTCTGTGCTTGCGTTTGTGTCTTTGGCAAACCCGTTACCCGACTTCCGCGACTAAAGGTGCGGCTCATCCACGCTGGCTTCTGCTGGATGCTCCATATGTTGAGAGGGGCCACCTGCTGTGCCATAGTGCTATCTCGCCCACCAGCTGTTGAAAATGACCACGTTGAAATAACACGGTCGTCTGTCGAGAGAGCCGTAGGTTCGGGGGTAGCGGTCACAGCAGTCTTTGTATGTTTTGTGAGATCGTCGGATAACATGGATGCTTTTCCGGGAAGCATCTCTGGCTGAAAGGCAACACCAGCATTTGTTATCTTGGGCTGGGTTGTAGATGCCCGGATGCGCCACTGACGCGAGGTGTCGCCGGTCCGTGTTTCTCCAGAGAGACCAGAGACTTTTGCGTCTCTATCGTCATCGTTATAATTAGCCTCATAGGCAGCGAGATCTCGGCGGCGCTCTTGACGGCGTCTCCAGCACCACAAAAAGAGCACGCAACCGAGTGATGCAACACCAACTGCCCCAAGTATGATTCCAGCAAAGGCCAGGACCACTTCTGGTGTTGAGCAAGCACCCAGCACATTGCTGCCTTGTCGCGGTAGCGGTGGATGCCCGGTGAGCGAGCCCGGATTTTGCCACGCGGGAGAAGCCGCGCCGTTGACCGCTGGTATGGAAGCCATCTCCGTGGCACTTGGTAAGTTGACTGTTTGCACGGCTGCTAGCGAAGCAGCTTGTGCGGCAACAGCGGCAGCACTCACACTCGCGCTCGCACTGGCAACAGCAGCCACCATCGCAGATGACATGCTAATGGACATGGCCTCGCCCGCCGATGAGACGGATGCCAGCATGGACGACTGCAGGGACGATGATAAGGCAGCCTCAACAGAAGACGCAGATGACTGGACAGAGGCAATGGCCGACGCTGCACTTTCGCTGGCGCTGTCGGCACTGCGGCTTGCACTGCCGAGGCTCTGCTGTAGGGTGTTGACGGCCTGCTGTGCGGACTGGAGGCTGGTCTGCAACTGGGAGATGGAGCTGGAGGCTGACGTAGATAAAGAATTTAACCGCGAGCTAAAGGAGGACGAAATGGATGATACTGAAGCTAAACTGCGTTGCTGCTCTTGTTGTAGTTGCTGTTGCTGTTGTTTTTGCAACTGCTGGGTCTGTGCGTCATTGTCCTGCCGCCTGTCGACAGTGCCGGTGCTAGCCACGACAGGGCCCAGGCTGCTGACGAGAAGGCAATAAAGGGCAAGGTCCCGTCTCATTGTGGTATGTGTATAATGTTATAAGTTTGCAAGATAGTGTCGACGGGTACAAAATAGTGCAAAAATAGCATTGACTTGAATCAAAGCATCACGAAGATTGATTAACCCGGTTGAGGCAAGGGGGTTCTGATAATATATATATGTGCCTTAGAAGGACAAGGTTGCCAGGTTCCCTGATCTAACAAGTACATCGAACAGGGAGACCGAGGTTTCCTTCGCATTAAAGCAATGGCGCCCGGTGACAACTCCAGGACAGAAGGACAGGATGAAGATGTCATCCGGCGTCAGATGCCTGGCTAAATCAACCCAAAACCCGACCACAAAAGGTCGAATCCGGTGAAGGCTTCTAGAATACGTCGAGAAGCGCAAAGAGAGTGTAACGATATGACGTCGAGAAAGGCCGAGAAGCATGATCTTATGGGTTGATGCAGATAGCTGAGGCAGGCTGTATTAGCCGAACCAGGCGTGAGATGGCTTCTCTGGCGTATGTCTGATAATGCAAAGGTCCACGAGACATCTTATATCTAGATGATATACTTTGACTGCGATTTACTCGGGTATGATCGCCGTCAGGGTCCTGGGTACTTGGAAGTTTGAGCACGGATGGGGAAGACGAATTTGAAAATAGGAAGATTCGTAAAAAGAGAAACCAGGGGGTTCCTTGTCTCGCATCCGGGTAGTCGTTGATTTGGCCGGCAGTGTATGGCTTTCCGAAAAGAGATGGGCTGTAAGGTATGGGAGAGAGGTATGCAGTTGGTCAGTATCAGAAAATAAAGCAGCCATATCATCTGTCTGCAGTAATCTTCAACTTTGATATGTAAATGTAGAAGGTTTCTTTTAAAATTGGATTAACAGTTAATAATCCTTTTCTTTTTACTACTGTGTCCTTAGTGGTCATTTTATTTATTTTATTTTGCATGTTCCATTTGTTTCCAAATACTTCACCATTCAATTAAAAAAGTTAGAACAACGATAAACAGAATATTTCTAAACTGGTTCTTAAAAAAGAAATGTGAAGACAGAACAATAAAAACATAAAAGACAGGCGTTTTGTGATTCCTCGTTCTATTCCTACCAGCCTGCTTGATCAACAGCGACAACCGTGGGTACTGGTCGAAGAACAATGCATAGAACATTCCAACGACCTTCTTCGTCTCTACTCTAGCCGTACCACAGTTTACTTCTACAAAGTACGGCGCGGCTGTACATCATTACGGCACCGTCTCACCTTTCTACAGTTGTTTGCAAATGCAATCATCTACTTTCCTAGTCTTCCGGGCCCGTGTCACTGCGATTAGAGTTTATTGAATAGCAGAGCCTGCAGTTTATTGAATAGCAGAGCCTGCATTCATGTTTATTTTCTATGTCTAGCTAAACAATGAAAAAGGCAAAATATAGCCTTTTCAAATTGATCAGTTGAAACCACAGATTCATGTGGGAACAGCTGGTACATGACGACAATTTACAGGACAAGAACAAGAACATGTTGGGCCCAGAAGTCGAGACTATAGATAACGACATAGGGCAGCAACAAGACAAAAAAAAAACAAGACCGTATCTTTTAAGACTCCGAAAACATGATGACAAAAGAAAAGACATGAGACACAATCGACGAAAGAACAATGACAAAAGAAACAAGCAGTAGTTGGTGGCAGTTAAGAGCTGGTAAGAGATCTTAGCTAAGACAGTTATTCATTATGGACAAAGAGCAAAAGAAAACTAAAGCGTTTAGATGTCGTCCTCGTCGCTGAACACCTCCTCACCGCGCTTGCGGCGGGCCATCCGGTCCTTCTTCTTCTTGCGGGCCTCGGACGAGGTCAGCTTGGCCTTCTTCTTGGTGGCGGCAATCTTGTTGCCCATGGCGTCGAACTTGTCCTCCTCCTCACCTTCGTCACCCTTGATGCGGGGACCGCTACCCTGGCCCTGCACCCAGTTGTGGCCGGAAGGAGTCATCTTGCCGTCAAGGACAGCCCAGACCTCCTCAGTCAAGTCCTTGGTGAACTCGGCCGAGTGAGAGATGATAATGACACCACCCTCGAACTTCTTCAGGGCCTTGGAAAGGGCACCGAGAGAGTCACGATCCAGGTAGTTGGTAGGCTCGTCCAGAACGATCAGGTGGGGGCGCTGCCACGAGCAGGCGGCAAGGACGACCTTGACACGCTGGCCACCAGACAGACCACGCATACGCGAGTGAGAAATCAGCTCAGCGTCCATGCCGAAGTTGGCGCAGTGAGACTCAATCTCCTTGCGGACCAGAGGACGGAACTGGCCAGAGGCCAGGGCCTCCTTCATGTCGACATCAGCGACCATCTTCTGGTGAGAAGCCAGCAGCTCAGTGCGGGGCAGCCACTCGTTGTCAGCAGACATCATGGGAACCCAGCGCTCGTTCTTCATGCCCAGGTTCTCACCCAGAGCGAACGAACACTCGTACTCGTACGAGTTCTTGAACTTGCGGCGAGAGTTGATGCCAATGACACGACGGAAGGTGTCGCCAATGCGGAAGACCTTGTTCATGGCCTGCTCGTCCTCCTCGGTGATGATCTTGTTGGCGCGGTCCATGGTCTCACGATCCTCACCGGTGGCGAAACGCCACTGGATGTACTCGGAGGGAGTCTTGTCCAGGTGGTTGTCGATGTGAGCGAAAGCGTGCTGCTTGATGTAGGCAATACGGATGTTCTCGTGCTGGTAGGTCTCACCGCCGGTGGGGATCAGCTCACCAGTCAGGACGTTGACCAGGGTAGACTTGCCGGCACCGTTGGGGCCAATAACGGCAATACGAGAGTTCAGCGAGCACTGGAAGGTAATGTCCGAAATCTGGGGCTTGGGGGTACCAGGGTACTGGAACGACATCTTGGTGGCACGCAGAATGGCCTTGGCCTTGGTCTTGACACCCTCAAGGAAACCGGGCTCGGGGAAGGTGAACTCGATCTCTGAGGCACCCAGCTCGTAGTAGGACTTGGCAGACGGCAGGCGCTTGACAAACTCCTTCAGGTTACCCTTGTAGCGCTTAAGCTTGAAGCGCTCGTAGTGGACAATGTGCTGGCAGACGTTGTCCAGGAACGAGGAGTCGTGGGACACGATGATGGAAGTGCAGGGCGAGTTAATCAGGTAGTCCTCGAGCCACTTGACGTTCTTCACGTCCAAGTGGTTAGTAGGCTCATCGAGCAGCAGGATATCGGGCTCCTCGAAGACGGCACGGCACAGAGCCAGCTTCATCTTCCAACCACCGGACAGGGCAGAAATATCACCCTCAACCATCTGCTTGGTGAAGCCGAACTCGTTCAGGCGGGCAGTCACGGCCTCGGTGGAGACGTTGACCTTGGCCTCAGCCAGCTTCTTCATGGTCCAGTCAATGGTGGTCATCTCAGTGTCCTCAGAGTCCAGGTCGTGCTCGACGAAGACGGTCTTGACCTCGGACTGCTTGGGGAAGCCCTCGACCTGCTCGTTGTTGATGGCGCGCATCAGGGTAGACTTGCCGGAACCGTTGGGACCGCACAGACCGTAACGCTGGCCACGCTTCAGGCGCAGGTGGGTCTGGTTGAGCAGAATCTTGGCACCGTAGGCGAGCGAGAAAGTACAGTTGCACAGATCCTCACCCTCCTCCTCGTCCTCCTCGACCTCGGCATCAGCACCAGCACCGGGGGTGGCGCGCTTGCGGAGAGCCTCGACGATCTTCTCGGCCTCGGCATCACCGACAGCGACGGTGACAAAGGGCTTCAGGTTGGCGGTCCAGACGGCGGCCTCGGTCTCCTTCTCGTCGACCAGCTGGCCAGCAATAGCGGCAATGTAGGTCAGGACGGGGGCGAACTTGGCGTCAGTAGCAGCGGGCTTGCTGCCAAGGATGTCCTTGATGTGGGCCAGGACGACTTGCAGGTCACCGTGGTCAGAGGCCTCGGGAATCTTGCCGTCAACAACGTTACCGACACGGATAATGGTGTCCAAGGCCTGGCGAGTCTTCTCACGGGCCTCGGGGTCAGCCAGAGTGTCGTAGTTCTTCTGCAGACCGGGCATCATCTTGGGCAGGAAAGGAGCAACAACGTTCGGGTCGTCGACCAGCTTGCACATGTTGTCGACAATGACGGCCGACTTACGCTTGATGGCGGTGTCACGCTCAGAAAGACCACGATCCAGCAGGGGAACCATCAGGGCAAGGGTGGGGGCCTGGACCTCAGTGACGAAAGTGGTGGCACCGAGCAAGTGAACGGTCTCGGGGACGTTCTCGGGCTTGGCGATACACTTGATCAGCTCGGGAATGAACTTCTCAATATCCTTGTTGACGATCAGGCCACAGACGGTCTCCATGGTCAGGAAAGCACGGGCGGAGACCTCCTTCTTGGTGACCCACATGGCCTCAGAGACGGCAGGGATCAGCTCGGGGACACGGGTGGACATCTGAGCCTGGGCGGTCTTGATGAGGGTGTCGAGGAAGTCCAGGGCCAGCAGACGCTCAGGGAACTTCTGGGCGTTGCGGAGGGACTCCAGGACAGCGGGCAGAGCAGCCTTGACAGCGTTGGGGTTGATGGCCTCAGCGATGGCCAGACCAGCGGCGATGGCGGCGTTCTTGACGCTGGTGATCTTGTCACCGGCACCAGCCAGGACGGCGGGCAGCAGCTCGATCAGGAAGGGCTCGACATTGGAGGCGATCTCGGCGTGCTGGGCAATGGCCTGGATAGCAGTGAGAGCCTTCTCGCGGACGGCGGCATCCTTCTTGTTATTCAGCTGCTTGCTAAGAGCCTCAAAGGTCCTTGTTTGTTAGCGTGTATTCTTTACTTTCCGAGCAGTATTTAAGGTAATGTTTCGAGGCAACGAATGGTGCTGCTGAGCCCAGTGGCAGCCTGACTATTTCCGCTGCCCAACCACTGCCCAAGCCATGTTTGCTCTGCAACAGATACGACTTGAAATCTGCTGGATGCCCCTCAATCCACCCAGCAGGGGGATGGTTTGCGAATGCATGGATGCAGATAAAGGGCAGTGACCCTGTCGTAGTGCAAGGCTGGCTTGGTGGAAGTGGACGGAAAACGAGCAAATTGTGCCCAAGCTCCAACTTCTTCATGGCGGGGGGATCTGGCAGCGCGCGGTGCAGAAGAGACCATACGAAGCTGATGCAGGTGCACACCAGTCGAAAGAGATGGCAATAAAAGCAATGAAAACGTGTTGAGAGAGACAAACTCACTTGGTGGGAACAGCAACGTCCTGGATGTGGCCGTTGATGAAGGTGGCAATAGCCGAAGAAGCCTCCTTGGTGGCGGCGGCATCCTTGGAGATGGTCAGACCGTTCATGAGGTCCGCAAGGACCTTGTCGGCGGACATTTTGATTGTTTTGTTGGTTTTTTAAAGGAGGAAAAAAGTCGGAAGGGGTATCGTAGATTGAGATGAAGCTCGGGAGCGTCGAAGCCGGCCTCGAGTAAAAAGGCTGTCTATCCTAGGGAAGGACGAGCCGAGAAAAAACACAGAAAGAAGGAAAGCGACGTTCAAGCGGGTGAGCAAGACGTCGATGAAACTTCTCGTTCTGGGGAAGCCCTGAAAACAAGAAGAGAGAAAAAGTGGTGATGTAGAGGAGAGGGGTGAAGAGGGATGTGGGAGAGAAGGGAAGAGGAAGGAGAGGAAGTAGGAAGAGAGAAAAAAGAGAGAAAAGGGAAGGAGCAGAATAAGAGGGGGAGGGGAGAATAAAGGTTTGGGAAAAAAAAGTGGACGCCGGAAAACTCAGATTTGTATGGAGGGGCTGTAGGCGTAGTAATACATTGTAGATAAGCTGGAAGGCAAGAGCAAGGCAACAGATACGCGGGCACTGTGGTTGGGCAGGAGACGGGGAAGCTGACCGCCCGGCGATATGTTTAAAATTTTAGTTGCTAATTAATTGGTATTTACTCAGTAATTGCTACGGTATTGATTGAAGTGCATGGCAGAGTGCTTCAGGAAGGAGCAATGTGAGCGAGACTGAAGCGGAAAGAGTGACGGGCGAGAAAAAGTTTTCGAGGGGCAGAAAAAAACTTTTATGTGGGTCTGTTCGCCGGAGCAGCCAGCGAGAACCCGACAAATTCGAATAGTGAAGTGGTTAAATGCGATGTGGTGAAAGAGGTGAAAAGTGGTAAAATTTGTGGCCTAAGTATTGAATGATTAAAAATGAGCGGAAACTAAATGCGAATTTTGCTTTTAGAGCTACTCTGTTTACATAGTACAAGAGAGGGAAAAGGATTTTGCGTGAAGATCCGCCCCTCCAAGCTCACCGCCCTCTGGTGTTACCGGAAAGGGAATGGTGCCGTGCCTGATAGAGGGGTGACCGATAAGGGTATAAGTGATACAGTGCGAATGGCAGGAGATGGCAATCTAGTTTTGATCTTAAATCGTATTTGGTATTGGGCACAAGGCATTGTCAACAGCTACGGTCTCTGAGCTACAGTACACTGCATAGTATACGCATAGTATACTATGCATCAAGAAACACCGACCGTAATATTACGATACATGAACCTCTGATTCGCTGTCACAGCTGCCGCCCATTATACAAAGAGATCAAGATGGCTGTACTGAGTTGAAGCGAAGCAGGCATCGCGGTATGTCTGCACGTGCACTGTGCACACTGTGCGATTTGCCTTCGTCTGATATTCAGAGCCGGACTCGGCAACCGCCCATACCAGCCTTTGCCTCGCAGGCGAAAACATAGCGTTTCAGAATGCCGGTTGCTTGTCTAACACCTGTCTCAACGCGAGAATAACTCGACTATTGCAATATCATGCAGCCGTGGCGTCAAGACAGCATGGTGGCGGTCAAAGTGAACCGTATTATTCTATGTATCCTATCTGTAAGCTATAACTACATGGACCAACAGAAGACTACACTAGAGACATGTGAAAGGGTGGTAAGTGGCCGGGGCTAATAGTGGCTTCCTAGCCAATGAAACAGCCACTCAAATTGCCACATCTCGCCACGGGCTGACCACCCTGCTCGACCATTTTGAGGACTTGAAGATTACATAGTGAGTACATATTATCTTCTGGAGCAATATGACTAGACACGATAGCTGCAAAACTAAAATGTATGGCACCGAGAGATGTCGGTGTTCCGCTGAAGACGAGCGTGCGTTGCACCATCTCAGGCGTCCACCACCCAGCACCAGCTTTCATAGTCATGCCTCCAAGCATTCCCCAGACACACAGCTCGCCACGGACCGGACGTTGCTTGCTTGTTTGCGGGGGCGGAGACTACTGGCGGATACACCAGCGGAGCTGTGCGTAGAGAACCTCGTAGCAAAGCCGCCTCCAGAGAATCGGCAGCAAGACTGATAATGCAGACAGGGTAAGCTACCATACTCTGCAAAGCAGCTACTCCGCCATCGTACGATGCAATCGCGTAAGGACCAGATCGCGCACGTCTCCCAGATCTGGCGTCTCGGATCCGGGGTATATACAGGGGGGTGGTTCCCCACGGCATACGGGACGAGAACTGGTCGGTGAAGTGCTGAGAACAAGTGGTAGGAACCAGAAAGCGTATCTTCTGGATTTCTGCTGTTCTTTGGCCTTGCGGCAATGAGATACCCACTGCCAGTCCACCTCCAGCTTCGTTGTCCTCGTCGATACAATATGGCAGCAAATGGCACTGTCAGTCTGCTTGTGTGCTAGTGCACGCACAATTTCAACATAGATCAACGACGCATTTATCAGGACGACAACGAATGTAACCTTAAAAGAATATCACCAAAATAATATCGCCAAAAGAATATCGCCAAAAAAGAAAACGTACAGCAGAGGGTATTCGCTGGTCGTCACCGACCCAACTACTAATCCGCCGATCACTGGTTTAACTAGGGGAGAGCGGACGGGATCCCGTGCTTTCCAGTATCTATGGCCGTACGTGAAAACTGAAGTCCATGTTAGGATTTATACTACGTAAACAGCGAGAAGATTAGTTTTATAGGACTGTGATACAGCCAGTCCAAGTACACGTGCATGGTCACGTGCACATAAACTACAGTCCGCAGTCGATTTCTCATCCAGTGGACGGATCGATCTTGATTAAAACCACTGAAGAGTTTGAGTCCATTATGCTCTGTGTCGATAGTATTTTCCGCTGAATATCTACGATTCATTGGGCGGCTTCCAATAGGAGTGCAGTAAATGCAAAGCTTGCGTAAGTGTCCACTGCAAGGAGTCATTCTGGCACAGCCCCGTTTCACGAAACAGACCAAGGAGACCGCCAGGCTATTGCATGGTGCTAATAATAGACTGTGTGGCGCTGCTACAGTATTGCACTTACTATGTAGTCTGTCCTGGTAGTGGAATGCTCTTGCTGTTCAACACGAGTTACGTGCAAATTCCCGTAGAAGATGACGCGTGCCAGAGGCAAGAAGCAGTGTACAGTTCCGCGACAGGACACAAGTGAGGCACAGTGAGCCGCCTATTGTGCAAAGCGTTGCTAAAGTTGTTCGTCGGCTATTCCATCCCAACGGTTCTTTGTCTACTAGCTGTTATCCCCGTGGTGGACCCTGAATGCGCAGGACACAGGGGTATTTTCAGGCACAGCCGTGATGGCCTGGCCTCACCTCGCTGATTTCCCCAGTCGAGTCAACAGTGCCTGAACGGAGATACCGTAGCTGTACCTGTGGGAGCAGAATAGGACACTGAAGACAGTCTTATAAACGGCAGACAGCCTGGCCAGAACGCCTAGACTCGGACTCTCTGAAATTGCGCCGCCAGAGAATGACGACTGCCTGTCCACTATTTTCTTTGAGGGGTCTTCACAGCCTTCTCCTGACGATCCTCGGACGGGGTATTTACGTATTGCTCGTGTATGTTTCCCAATAGCTGCTCCGTACCCTGTATCGCGCAAGACTGGCTGTGGCTTTACAGTGGCGGTTGATACTCCGAAACAGGGAACACAAGAGGAAAAACCGTAGATAAAGACAGGGCTGGGCGTTGCAGGTTTGCATTCCTCGGCGTTTCTAGATCCTGGCTCTTCCTTTCTTTCCTTTCTTTCCTTTTCTTGTATTGCTTCTCTCCTTCTCTTCGTCTCTTCTATTCCTCCCCTTGTATACTTTTCGTACTGTCTGATTCTCATAAAGCCATTTGATCAGTCAGCTTGCGACCGACTGCATTGCTCCTTCCCTTCTTGTCGCGACTTCAGCCCTACCAAGCACACGCGCACCTGACCTCAAAGGCTTACGTGTACACCTCATCTTCTATCCCACGACAGACACATCGACGACGAGATTTACTTGCATTGACACAACAACCACCACGCCCTTCACAAAACACCCACAAACTATGGCGCCCGTCATTTCGCCAACTCTGCGCTCCGTCGCACACCATACCGGCCCCGTCCTGCGCTCAGCCGTCACCGCCGCCGGCCCCCTTGTCCTGCGCCGCGCTGCCGCGCTGCTGCACGACTACAACGAGGTCGCGTCCGAAAATGAAAAGCGCGATACCCTGCACCACCTCAACAGCCGCGGCCTGTCCGTGACCGACACACAAAAGGTCACCCTCGGCGTCATTGGCGCCTACGTCGTCGCCATTGCCCTGCTGTGGAACATTCCGTATGTGCGCAACGTGCTGTGGCCCTTCAAGATGCTCGTCATTGCCTTCCACGAGTTTGGCCATGCCATCATGGCCGTGTGCACGGGCGGCCGTGTTATCTCCATCGAGCTCGACCCGCGCGAGGGCGGCGTCACACACATGCAGGGCGGCCGTGCTGCCTTTACACTGCCGGCGGGCTACCTGGGCTCGTCGCTGATCGGCGCGCTGCTGACGTTTTGTGGCTTCGACATTGTCGCCAGCAAGGTGGCCAGTTTTGTGCTGGCCGCGTGCTTCCTGCTGACCATGTGGTGGGGCAAGCGCGACTGGCTGACGATCCTGACGATTGTGCTGGCCGTCGGCCTGCTGGTCGCCTGCTGGTTCATCAAGCACGCCGAGCCGCTGCGCTTTGTGGTCCTGTTTATCGGCGTCATGTCGTCGCTCTACTCGGTCTGGGATATCTGCGACGACCTAATCCTGCGCAAAGTAAACAGCTCCGATGCCAGCGTCTTCGCAAAGCGCTACGGCGGCTCCTCGCAGTGCTGGGGTGTCGTCTGGTCTTTCATCTCTCTCATCTTCATGGTCGTCGGCATCGTCGCCGGCATTGCAGCCTTCCCCGAGTCGTTTTCCGAGCAGGAGGAGGACTCGCAGAACTTCATTCCCACAATGTAACGGGTGTCGATTTGTTGGTTGGAAGTGGTGTTTGATTGATTCTACTAGGGTGATTCTGGTGATACCCGTACCCTTTGGTACTTTTGTTTCTTTTTCTGTTGTCATTCATTGATGGGATATACGGCGTTTAGCACTATACTGTTTTTTTCTTCTTTTTTAGTATCCAACTCCAAAATACATTAACATTAATTATAAAATACTAGTAATACTGATTACACCACAATTCTCTGGCTGTACATGGCCTTGAACCGCTCCATATCCTTGCTGCTCATGCTCTCCAGCTCCGCAGCCTTGAGCTCAGCAACGGCCTTGCGCTTTGCGAGGCTGGCCTTGTTAACACCCGATGGCGAAGACCCGCTGCGGCGGTTTTTGTTGCGCATGTCCACGCGGCTGTTGATCTTGGACGACGAGATACCGCCGGCGTTGCACTTGGCGCCGTTGAAAGCAGCGTTGGCAGCCGCCTTCCAGATCGCCGTCACATCAGTGGCCATCTCCGCAGTGTAGTACAGGCGGCAGTCGGACTCCTCGACAACAAACTGCGCAGGCAGGCCGTCCTCCACGTTGCCGGGCAGGATCTGGTCGCGCGTGTTGAGGGCCGCGGCAGCCGAGCGCTGCAGGGGGATGGTGCTGTAGCGCCCCAGAGCGGCGCGCTGCTCGTCGGTAGTGGCCTGACTCAGTGCCTGGCTAACGTATGAGTACACGTTTGAGTAGCTCAGCGTCTGCGAGCCCTTGATGCCACCGACGCCCTGGATAAGACCCTCCTTGGGACGGCCACCCATGGCAACCGACTTCACACCACCGTTGATGCGGAGGAATTCGGAAGCAAGCGTGCAGGTCGACGCGCAGAAGCCGTCGTACAGGATGACAATGTCCTCGGCGTCAAAGGGCTGGGTGAGGTTGGAAAGGCTGCCGTAGCCCGTGATCTCAATGCCCATACCGTATGTGGAGTTGGTCGTCGTGAGGTTGTCGTTCAGGTTCCACTTCATCAAGGCAGTGTACTCGGTGTTCTGGAACTCGTAGGGGCCAAACTTCTCCTCGAATGACTCGAAGGGCTTGTCCTCAATGGTGTAGTCGTACTTCCAGTTGAACCACGACTCGTACTCGTTGACAAGGGTAGAGTCACCCGACGTGTATGGGTCGATGTTCTCAACCGCTTCGCTGAAGATCTCGCCAATGGCAACATAGCCATCGTTGGCCTTCCAGCGCGAGAAGCCGTCCTCCTTGGTCTGGGGGAACAGCTGGCGGAAGAAGTCGTAGCCCAGCAGAATGTAGCCACCGCCGTTGGCGCTGAAATCAATAACCAGCTTGGTCTTGCCGGCAGCCTTGGCCTGGGCAATGCAGTTGGCGGTGACGGCCTGGAACTCGACGATAGATTCGGACTCAAACGCCAGCAGAGACAGGACCATGACGTTATCGACGCCCTCGCCCTCGAGGAAGTAGCAGGACACAATGGCGTCCTCGGTAATGTCAATGGGGGCGGGGAAGCCGGGGACAGAGGCAGCGGCAGCGGCGGCAGCGGCAGTGGCCGAGCCATCCTCGGCCGCGGCACTAGCAGCACTGGTGGTAGTGCCAGAGCAGAACTTGGTGTACATGGAGGCGCCGTCAGTGATGCCAGCGAGACTGCTACGCACATTGGCAAAGTTCTCAAAGGTAGCGACGGTACCGTTGGCAAAAGTCAGGGTCGTGTTAGCACCTTGGTAGATATAGCGGGCGCGGCCGGCACTGGCAAAGTAGCCGACGCCCTCGGCAGCGCCGTAGACGGCCTTGGTGAAGAACATGCTGTTGTAGGCAGCGTCCTTGTCCTGGTTGAAGGATGCAGCATAGATAACCTTCTCGAGGTACTCGGCAGCATCAACGCCGTTAATCAGGACCACCGTGGAGGCAGTGCTGGGCGATGCAATGACGTCCTCGTAGACCTTGATGACGGGTAGCGACTCGCCGTCCTCGGTGATGGACAGCAGCGAGCGCTGACGCCCAAAGTCAAAGACCTTGGTGAGCAGATCAGGATAGAAGACAAAGTGGCCGTCGTGGCCAGGGCCGATGACACTGACGTAAAAGTCGAGCTGGAAGGCATACTCGCTGTCGTAGACATCGTTGACAAGATTCTCACGGACCTTAGCCAGGGCTTCGAACATATCATAGGCAGGGTACTCGTAGGTGGCGGGGGGGTCGGCCTTGTAGGCAGCATCAGACTGCCACTCCATGTAGGGCACCAGGGCGTCGACCAGCTCGATAGCAGCATCCTTGCCCAGAGGCACAGTCTTCAGGCACTCGTATGCAATCACAGCAGGAATGCGGGGAGTGGCTTGATTGTTAGTCTACTGACTTGTAGGAATTGTAGGAATTGTAGGAATTGTAGGAATTGTAGGAATTGTAAAAATTAAAGTATACTTACAAGAACTGGCTGAAGCCTTGGCGGCATAGCTGCTGGCAATGGCACAGGCCTGGCTGGGGACGGCCGAGGTAGTGGTGGCGGCAGTGGTGGTGGCAGCAGTGGTGGGAACAACGGTCGTGGTGGGCTTAGCAGTGGCGTTCGCCGAGGTGGAGGTCTCGGCAGCAGCAATGCATGCACAGGCGCTGGACAGACGCACCGACGGGGCACCGGCCTGGTTGCTCACACAGGCAGCGGCAGCGTAGGTGGGGACGGGGACTGCGTTGGGAGAAACCGTGTAGGCAGCGCAGAAGGACTGGGCAGCCTGAAGGCGGCCGGGGGTCTGAGTAGCCCGAAGAGCACGAAGGCAGTTGTCAGCATTGCATGAGGCAACGGCGCCGCTGGAAAACAAGGCCGAAGCAGCAGTAAGGTAGAGGATGGACTTCATGATGGAGAAGGTCAGCTCGTATATACCGGGCCTGAGGGGAGAGAAGGAGGAAGAGGTGGAGGTGGAGGTGAAGAAGATCAGAGGGGAGGTATTAGGAGGGGGACGGGGGAACAGAGCCCCTTTTGTATTGTCGATCTGCAGGGTAGAGGGAAAGAGTACTAGAGTTGTTCTATGGTAGCTTCAGGATCGAGGAGAACGGATATGAGGATAAGGATAACGATGCTATCATCAAGGCGGGCGTGGTGGACGGGACCAGACAAGGTTTGCGGGGAGGCAACTCTATTCTCTCTTCACTTTCCTTTTCCACCTACGTAGCCATGGAGGACCACTGTCCAGAGGTTACATACGGAACAGACTCCACGGTGGTCCTTGCATCCCGGCATGTTGTCTGGGTCCTCATTGGTACCCTCTTCCTGCCTCTTTGCTGCTGGCCTGTCTTGGGAGGTCCTGCCCGTTCCTTGCTCTTGCCAGTCTTGGGGTCTTACCTCCTGCCGGCCATGTCCACTGCTCTTGGCGGCCATTCTGAGCTTCTGTTTTCTCACATTGCCTGCCATGGGTAGATGCCTGTATTGGAAGGAGGCATGAGCAAGGCTAGTCAAAGCTTTACGCATCTTCGACTGGTCTGTGCCTGCTCTGGTGAGAATTTACCTGTCTTGTTTGCCATGTTTGCCATGTTTGCCTTGACCTCTTGTCTTTCCTGTGTGGTGTGTGCCGCCCTGCAGGGGTATATGTTCCTGGCAGTCCTTTCCTAATCAGGGCAATAACACGCCCATCGGCAGGGGTAAGACAAGCCCACACTCTAGAGGGTGGCAGGGTCTCTGGCGCAAAAGACAGTACAAAGAAATGCAGCAAAACAAAACAGCAAATTGGAGGCAGGAAAGAAACGGAAATAACATAGTAGATAGTAGAATGGGATTTCTATTGTGTCTTTCCGATTTGTGACTTTGTCGATTTTGTCCTGCTGGAGGTGGTTCACCCGAGGTCAATTCAAATCACAGTCGTCTTAAAGGATCGTGCTGGTATGTACTTGTTAGTCCTTATGTCCAGTGTTATCCCTGCTGCTGACGTCTGTGGAACACTGTGGGTTCGCGGTGTCGTGCGAGCACAACAGCTCGCGATGTCGTCTTTAATTAGCCAAGATGTTGATACGAAAGATGCAAGGTCAGACCAGTCATAAAGCTGATCAACTGCATTGCATGTCCTTTGGGCCTTGTTCGGCCTGCTGTCTCTGCATGTTGTTGTGGTGCATTGTTTTGGATTCAAATCGGAACCAACCAAGGGCCGCCAGCCAAGCACCAAGTCTTCCTTCTTTATTTTGTCTTGTCTCTCAGTCTTCGGTCTGAATGGTCCTCCTCCGACAAGCTGAAGAGTAATACTCTGTACTATGTATCTTGCAGAGCAATGCTCAGCCTTCTGGCGGTCCTTTTCCTCCCCTCTCTGATTTAGATCATCAATACAACCTTCTACTTCAAGAAGGTCTGATTGATAATCGAGACCTGTTCCACTCTTGGGCTGCTAGCATCGCAGCAATGCAACGCCACACCTAAAGCCCGTAATTACTCTGCACCTCTTACCCAACCCTCAGTGCTGATAACAGATACAGATAGGCTGATAGCCGCCTCCCTTGTCGAAACAGTCCAAATAACAGGGGCAGCACAGCACCCAGGCTCTTGGCAGCGCCCTAGCATGCGCCATAACCACAAAGAGAAGGCGCTCTTGCCCATACCCGCCAGTCTAAGCCCGCACTCCAAGGAGAATTTGGCAGGTGAAGATGCCTACGGAGTAGTGCTTGTCTAGGTTGCGCATCTCGGGCGATTCGCAGTTAAGCTTTGTAAATATTCTAATGGGCTGTATGTCCAGAGTTTCTCTTTCACGCACATTTTCAGTCTACCACCAATGGAAATGCCGTCCGATCGGTGGCACAAAGGATCCGGCGGAGAACGCTGGAAAAGCAGCTGCCAGTTTCTATCGACTTGCCTATTTGGGTGTAAGGCCTCGGGCGGGACTATTTATGCTTATTCCCTGTCATTTCATGTTGTCCGTGGTTATCTCCATGAATGGTGTCTTCACAATGCTACATTGCTTTAGATAACGCCGCCGTATGGCCCGCGGTTGTGTACTATGTACAATTATAGCTTAATTTGTCCTTTTTTTTATCATGAGCATCATTCTGACTACAGAGTAGTTTTCGGGTCGAGGTGCACTTGTCAACAGACACTACTCGTGGTGGTTCGTCCGTGCTGTTTTTTTCTTGAGGAGCTCAGTCTGGATTTGTACTTTGGGTGTCATCGGATCTGGCTACGGTCAGAACCACAATGTAAGATCATGTTCTTATTTCCTGATGTCACTTCGGATTTTCCTACGTGGCAGCTGTCGCTATCTTCCTCGTCGTCTGTATTCCGTGCTCTCGATATGATCGTGTTTGCTTTCCAGTAATAATTGTGCTAATTGTTTTTTTTTTAAGATGATTTAATCAAATTCAATGCTATTCTGAAATGTCGCTCATATTAATTATTTACACCTTTGTTTTTGTTTAACAAAAACAAAATATAACACAAAATAAAATAAAATAATAATTAATCTCTTCGTTTATTATTTCTTACTTAAGTCCAATACCGCGCCTGAGCTGAGCATAGATCTCACAGATATGAGACAACATTCATACCGGACCAAGACTGTTGTAGTTCGCTAACACTGTGAACACCGAGACATCAGCCGTTGATGTGTAACAAACTAATATTTAGACAAACGTGAATGACCGTTGATAAAAATGATGAGCGCGGCTGTCTTGAGACACGAGGCCACCGTCACAGAGACAAACACTTCCAGCCACCACCCTTCGGCGCATACCAGGCCGCGTACCATGGCCACGGGATTTAAAACGACACCATGGTATACACCGTACATATGCAACGGCGATCAGAAGAACAAACCCAATTTATAGTTATAATCGTGGAAGAGTAGTGTGCCGCAAATGCCACCTGTTCATGCAGATCAAGATCCCGGGAGTCGGGCTTCAAAACGATAAGCGCGAGGAAAAGGAACGGTGAAATAAGTGCTGCCTTGACATTTGCCTGCGTCTTAGACGACTGGAAGATAGTATCGGAAATGGCCACCACAAACCAAGCTCACATATACCACACGACTATATATCACTGTGTGCAGTGCATGTAGCGCTGGATGCCGACTGGCTAGCTCTGCCTATCGTACAGAATCCAAGAAGAATGACAACCAAAACAGCCCGCGCATACCGAGTCCCGACTGTCACATGGTGTCCTCCCCTCGCAGCCGAGTTGTAGATTGCGCGGCTCGCCAGCAACACTAACAAGATAAATAGCTCATCGCCGACCTATACAAAGCAGGGATACGTGCCGGCAATATAGTTATCTCCAGCTTGGCGCCTCGGCGGAGAACCCGCTCTAAAGCAGCCGCCCAAAGGTTCCCGGGCCGCCAGTCCAGAGCATCACCGACAGCCCGCAGGACCTCGGACACATCAGCACATATTCAAAATAAAAATAAAAAGGCATCCCAAGTCTGCGATGCTACAACATGCAACTTTAGACAAAACAAGGAAACAAGTTTCGGAAACACTCAAGGCAGTTCCCACTGACATGCAGTGCCGCGCCAAGACACCTATGCGATATTCACCACGTCATCAAGTCAACTGATAATTGTTTGTACGCTTTTGTCTATTAGGTATCCAGTCATCTATGAAGCAAAATCATCTCATCTACAGCCAGCCCTTGGGACCGCCCCAGGTGCCCTTGACCATGTAGTTGTAGTACACCCACGGGAAAAAGTCCTTCTTTAGGTAGTAGAACGACCGCCGAGGCTCGACCTGGTCAATGCCCAGCCAGTCGCCAAAAGTCTCCTTGGGGACACCGCCGTACTTGAACTCGGCCAGCAGAACCTTGCCGTACTCGGTCAGCAGCGGGCACGACGTGTAGCCGTCGTAGACGGCCTCGGCCTTCTTTCCCTCCATGGCGCCAAGCAGGTTGCGCACAAGCACGGGGACCTGCGAGGTGATGGCCGCGGCCGTCTTGGACGTGGGCAGGCTCGAGGCGTCACCCGCCGACCAGACATTGGCAAACTTCTTGTGCTGCGTCGTGGCATCGTCGACGTCGACATAGCCGGCGGCGTTGGCCACGGCGCTGCTCTTGACAAACGCGTGAGGGCCCATCTTGGGGGTGACGTGCAGCAGGTCGAACTTGCGCGTCACCTGCTCCTTGCCGCCGGCGCGGGCAAACGTAGCCGTGCTGCCGTTGATCGAGACCAGGTCGTGCTCAAACAGACCCTCGACGCCGCGCTCCTTGCGCAGCTCCTCCAGCTTGGCGTTGTACTTGGGCACGCCAAACATGACCGGCAGGCCCGTGGCAAACTCGATCTTGATGGCCGACGACTTGGCGTCGGTGGGGTTGTACAGGCCCGCATCCTTCCAGTGGTCGAGCGCCAGCCACATGATCTTCTGGGGGGCACCGGCGCACTTGATCACGCCAGCCGGCTGGGTGAAAATGGCAGTGCCCTTTTCCAGCGAGTTGATGGTCTGGAACACCTTGTCGCAGGTCTCGTAGCCGTAGATGGTGGACACGAGCGAGCGCGGATCGGCAAGGGCCTCGGGCAGGTTCTTGACGCTCGAGTAATCAATCTTGACACCGGGCACAACAACGAGCTGCTCGTAGCTGACCTTGTCACCGTTGCCGAGGGTGATTGTGTTGTCCTCAGGCTTCAAGGCGCCGACCTGGTCGTTGTAGAACTTGAGCTTGGGGTCGACAAGCGTGTCAAGCTGTCTCTGCAGCTCCTGCTTCGTCTTGAGGCCGCCGCCGACAAGGGTCCAGCCGGGCTGGTAGTGGTGCAGGGTAGCGGGGTCGACAATGGCAATGTCGTCCTGGGCGAACTTGCCCGACTGTAGCAGCTGGTGACCAATTGACAGACCGGCAGTGCCCGCACCGACAACGACAACCTTGTGGTTCCGGGCGGCGGCAGCAACGGGTGATGGCGTAGCGACAGATGCAAAAGTCCGGCTCGCCGTTGTAACAAAGGGGCGCACAACCGCGCGGGCCGCAGTGGCAGAACGCTTGCTGAACATATCGTCGGTAGGTACTGTACTCGGGAGGGCGTCGAGGTGCTGTCGATATAAAACGAGAAAGCAAGACTCTAGAAATCAAATGAAAGTGGTTCGATGGTCGTGGAGCTGTCGCGACGGCAGAGATCTCGCTCTCAATTGGTGGCCGAAAGTTTTTCACGCTACCGCATTAGGCGTGGCGTCATAGATTGCGGGCTTCTCTTAGGGGTTCAGAGTTTCTTTGTCCACTACGAAGAGTCAAAAAGTGACAGGTGAGTCGCCGACGCGCTGTAGTGCCGGGGACAAGAGAACAATCAGCCTAGGGCAGCAACGACTGTAGAGCAGTAGAGCAGTAAAGCAGTAAGACCAGGATGGTATAAAACAATAGCGTAAGAAAATCAAATAAAAATCAAAAGAAAACAGCTCAGATAAAATGAAAGTGAAGGGGAAACAAGACAGGATTGACATCTCTCTAAAAATATATAAAATGGATAGTTGGGAATTGGACCATCCATCAACCATCGTGGCCGTCGCTACCGTGCCGCTCCTATCGGCCTCCACCGATCCTCCAAAACGAAACGTAAGATACGACACGATCAGGATAAGATTTAATTTAGAATGCCATGAAACAACCTCGGCACCCAAATCTAGAGAGACACTAGAAAGTTAACCTTTCATCCCGCTCCGAGCCTTGCTGTCTTGTGGGCAAAGCGTGTGGATAGCCCGGTAGTCGGCCTGGTTATCGGTGCCGGGCAGCCTTGAACCCAAGTAGTCGCCGAGGTCATCCGTGACACATCGAACGTCGCCGACATCAGATTAAAACAGGAACGCAGCCTCGCAATCTGTTTATTTAAAGCAACCCTGTCTTCTCTGACCAGCTACCGCTAGAATGCCGTCAATACGCCCAACGCAGACTATGATGGCCATAAATATTTGTCGGAGAACCCCCCTAACCGTCACCGCACTCTTCAGAGCCCCAGCATCACGAAGCATCTCGAGTATCTCAAGCTATGCGCCGTCTACCACAAGACAGACGCTCTCCTCCATCACAGCCTCACGCTCGTGCCCATCTAAGCCGTCTCTACATCCTCTCAAGTGCAAGACCATCACCACAGCAGCCTACAGCACACACTCCACCATGGCTACACCACTTGCTGTGCCGGAGCCCGTCGTGCATGACGTCTACGAGTCACGGACAGGAACGCTACAGTATATTGTAGCCGACCCGGCCACCAAGAGCTGTGTCATCATCGACTCTGTCCTGGACTTTGATGACGCGACACGCAACATTGCCACCGACTCCGCCGACGCGCTGCTGGCTATTGTGCACAAGCACGGCTACCATGTCGAGCGCATCCTAGAAACACATGCCCACGCAGACCACATTACAGCTGCGTCTTATCTGCAGAGCCGTCTTGCCCAAGAACAGAACCACAAGCCGCCTGTTGGCATCGGCAAGCGCATCACCCAGGTGCAGAAGCTGTTTGGTGAGCGGTACAGTGTCGTGCCGGCCGAGTATAAAACAGTGTTTGACAATCTTTTCGAAGACGACGAGACGTTTTCTATCGGAAGTCTCACGGCGGCAGTCATGCATCTTCCCGGCCACACCCCGGACCATCTCGGCTACAAGATTGGTGGTAGGTTATGTTTTTTTTTGTTATTTTCTCGGAATCTGCAAGGTCTATTAGCTAACCAAAAGACAACGTATTTTGTGGCGACTCGATCTTCAACGCAGATATTGGCACCGCCCGGTGTGATTTCCCCGGCGGCAATGCGGACGATCTGTTCCGCTCTGGCAAGATCCTGCTTGCGCTACCGCCGCACACCAAGATCTGGACGGGCCATGACTACCCACCACAAGAGCGCGGTGCGCCTGTTCCCTGGATGACAGTCCATGGCCATCGCGAGCAGAACAAGCATCTCCGCGATGGTGTCAGCCGCGAAGAGTTTGTCGCTTTGCGCCGTGAGCGCGACTCCAAGCTCGGCGAGCCGCGGCTGCTGCACCAATCCCTTCAGATCAATATCCGCGGCGGCCGTTTCCCGCAGCCTACAGAGTCTGGACACCGCATGCTCCTCATACCGTTCAAATTCAAACCCAAGGATCTACAGTGGTAGTATGCCGTGTTTATGTGCCTTTGATGGCGTGTTATATGTCGTCTCTCTTATGATCTAGAATGATATAGTCGCTCTTTTTCAAAATATAGCCTGTTTCGCTGGCTGTCGTCACTGAATAACATGCAGCTGCTGTCACAGTCATACGAAAAGACTGCATAAACAACACAGAGTAGACAAGGCTTTTACCATGAAGGAGGCCTTCTATCGGTACTTGTGACACATCGTAACCGTCAAGAGCGGCTTCCTGGCTGGCGAGCCGGAAAAGTGGAGCACATGACCCGAGGGCCCGAACCGCCAACGCAGCCCCCAACTCGACTAATACGAAATCCGGATTCAGTACTATGTATTCTGCCTGTAAATCTTGCGCCCGCCAATCACCCGGTACCACCCATATCTCCCGACATTCCGGTGTGTCCGTGGGCAGGTTGCGTACTTGTTGTAGATGGTTGTGTCCATGTCGTCCAGCTCGTTCCGCCACATTGTCCACATTTCGCAGTGTGCCGACTGGTGCGGGTCGGCTGTATAGCCGTCGGGGATCTCGCCCAGGACAGCCGCGCGCTGTACCTTCCGCCGTGTGAAGGAGCAGTGCAGAAGCAGAAACCCAAACTCGGCGTAGACCTCGTTGAAGTCACCCGTCTGAACCAGGTCACCAAAAGAAACGCTCGTGTCTTGTGTGCCATTCGCCGCGGTGTTGAACTTCCAGTCGCTGTCTCCATTCTTGCTATGCCTCTGAAGAAAATCGGCTGAAAGCTGGGCATCGTAGCAGCGGTAGGGGACCCAGCCGAAGAGAACGGGGTCAAAGATGCAGCCGAGCTCTCGAGCTTCTTTGGGCGACTGGCCACAGTCCTCCTGGCCCTGAAGACTAGATCCTGATACCACTGTGCCTGTCTCTTTGTGGCCCACGTGTGATATTTTGACGGGCGAAAACACAAAGAGGAGGACAACAACAGTCACAACCACGCCGGCGACACTCAGCATTGCGGCAATGGACTTGTTGATGCCGTAGCAATGACGCCAGCCAGCCACAGGACGACCTGACTCTGTGCACTCTTCATTGTCTTCTGCCTTAGTGGATGGAATGAAGGCGTCTGACTCCGTGGAATCAGCCATGTTATGTTGTCAGGATGAGGTGGTGCAGAGAACGAGGGAGAATTTGGGTGAGCAATAGAGGTTGACGACGAGCAAAGAAAATGAGATGAGAGGCGTGGGAGAAGATGTGCCACTTGGAGGAGGGGGGACGCGAGACCCCCAACTATCAACCGAATAAAAGATCTGAATTAACTATTAATAATATGTGAACAATCTCCAAAGACATTGATGGAGAGTGAGATGCCGATCTAGACCAGGGATACAAAGGCATACAACGGTGTGACGAATGAGGACTTCGGGGACATACGGCCAACGGCCTGTGGTTGAACAATGTGAGACTTCGGTGAGCATCGGGAAACAAGCCGTATCAGCGAGAGAAGAGGCAAGAACAAGAAAAAAAGGGAGAGCAACGGGTATAAGATGGATGATGGAAAGGGGGGCCTGTGAATGTCGGCATCCTTCTCTGCTTTGTGACTGGCCAGGCTAAGCTTCGTGTGCATCCAGCGCAGCGTGCTTCCGTTTACGACGCTGACATTACTTTATTTTCTTGTTTATTTTCTATCTTTATGTTCTTCCACCGATTGCCTCGGTTTTTATTTTATTTTCTTGACTTCTTTTTGTTTTCGTCACCCCTCCCACGACCCATTCGTCTTCGGCCGCAACTAAAATCCTTCCTTACCACAGCGCAGCCTGCAGTTCGCAGCCGAAGCAGACGGCGGGCTGTGTTTGTTGTCTCACGCCTGCCCCAACCAGTTAGTCCGAGATCGACACATTTAAGCGCCCCTGCAATGGTGCACTGTGTCTATTTGCACTATAGTAGCGAATCTATAAATTTTGATTATATTTTGATTATATTCCATCATTTCGAATAAGTCACACCCTGCTGACAATACCCATCCACCTTGTATCCGGCCAAAGACTGTACTAGAGTTGATTTTGTTTCACAGTCCTCAATCTTTTAATTCCTCGGCAGCTCGTGCATGATTCTTAAAACAAAGATAGGACATCACATCCTCATGATACACCGTTGATTGTGTTAGCCATTTACTTTTTGCCATCTATCAGAATCACCATGGGCATCACTCTCCCAAAGACGCTTTCGCGTATGTTTCGTGGCGAAGAAAAGGATATCGCAGACTATGAGTCTCTTCCTCGTCGTGACAGCGATGCGGAGAGCCAAAACACACTGAGGCAGGAGTGTGTGAGCAGTGACGACAACGAGAAGTCGTCTCTTGCGGAGTTTAAGAGCCCTCAAAACTATATCCAGACATCGCGAGCATGGCAGAGGCAGACGATTCTGCAATGGCAGATGGCAACCACCATTCTTGCGTCTCTACTTGCACTTGTCCTGCTGTGCTGGACGGCGCGGGAGCTCGAGGTTCGCCGTGGCTCTGCTGAAAACTGCCGCTGGAAGCCAAACGTTTACCAGATCGATGGTGAGATGTGTTCTCAGACGTCTCATAATAGATTCAAATGCTAAAGAAACAGCTGTTCACGGAGGCAAAATCGGCTACGACTTTGACCCTCGGCCAGATGTTTACTCGCCTGCTGCCGAAGCCACCAAGTGGAAGCCTGTCGTTTTCCACAACGGCTTCCACGGCGACGTGACGCCGTGGCAGGGCCCGCCAAGTGACGATGTCGACCGCCGCTGGGAGGAGATATACACCGGCATTGGCGTTATCAAGGTCAGTGCTGAAGAGGCTGCCAAGCTGCCAAACCAAACACTTCCCATCCCAGAAGAGGACAACGGCTATATTGTCGGCATCGAAGTCTACCACCAGCTGCATTGCCTCGATATTATTCGGCGCGCTCTGTACCCCGACCGCTACGGCGGTGACCGCAATATGAGTCCGAAGCAGAAGATCGAGTACTGGATTCATCTGGGTAAGTTGACTTTTATTTGTGTCGATAACACTATGATATGTCCAAGATCTGCTACTAACAAATCAGAACACTGCATTGACAATCTTCGCCAAGTGCTCGTGTGCTACTCGGACATCAGCATCATTCCCTGGAAGATCAACGACCGCCTGCAAAGAGAGTTCCCTGATGCCCATACGGTTCACATGTGCCGTGACTTTGATGCTCTGACGGAGTGGATGCTGCAGCCGGAGCGTCACTTTCCACAGGAAAAATACCAGGCACGCGTGGATGCCTTGCACGCCCGCGAACGGTCGTAGTGCGTTGTTTTATATAGTTTGGTTGAATAAATTATCAGGATTAAGTTGGTGGAGTGTAACTGAAACTATAAGAGTGACATTCTAGATTGCCGACAAAAAACAAATGATTTGATTAAAGTCAGTTATGGAAAGGGAAACACCAAGTAGCCATGCCATATGTTCCATATTGTTCTATCGTCAGTTGCCAACTTGATTCTAGCCCTTTAACTATCAAACACTGGCATCACTCTACTTTCGCCCTCGTAGCGATCTACCATCCACTCCTGTAGAGCTTCAAAATTCCGGCACGTGTGCGGCACATCCGACATGACATAGTTCCTGCCCAGGCCCGGGTAGTATATTGTTGGAATCGGAGTCATGTCGCCCGAACACATGATATACTGCCGGATCTGCTCCAGGCAGTGGTTCATATGCGTGTCTGTCTTCTCCCGCTTGTGGTGGTGCCCGCCATAGTGCTCTGGGTCGAGGGCCTTGCGCACCTGGTTGACACAGTGAAGTGTGTGGAAGAGGTCAAGTCTATCATTAGTACTATACCATACACGGTAGAGCCGTCAATTCGACTTACCCAGTCACGTAGCCACCTTGCTGGTGATCCCAGTACTTTTCCAGATCGGCTTCGCCCCAGTGAGCAGCCGCTTCTTCCTTGGTGATGAGGAAGTAGCGGCCCCAGGTGAGGTTGTCCCAGTTCCAGTCGATCTCGGGAAACTCTACCGGGTTGCCAACATAGCGTTTGGGCGACGGGTTCGGAATGTAGATTTGGCCGTCGTCGTGAAACGCCGGGCCCCCGTCAAAGGTCGTCTCAACAGCATTTATGACTGGCTTGATGCTGACAAAATCAGTGGCAAAGCCATGGGCAAAGGAGCCGAGACGCCGTTGAGTTGCCTCTTTGGAGTCCATCACGACGCCGAGGACAATAGTTGTGCTCGCAAAGAACACGGTCAGTACCCATGGTATCAATGGCCCAGAGAGACGCCACCATGACTGATGGGATGGCCTGGATCTGAAGCTGTCATCGTCGGACGACATGGACGATTTCTCATCGCCTGGCACAGGAAGATACTCCTTGGGCGACATCTTGCTTTGCTCTGCTTGTGATGGAGATGAAAGATTCTCAAAGTGATGAAGATCAAAGACAAGGCCAACCCTCTGTAGTCTCTGTAGTGCAGTATGCAACGTAATAAAAAAAATATTATAAACTTAAAATCTTTTAAAATAATTAAAGTATTAACCAACACGGACCCGGATGATGCTCGGCGCTTTCGGAACGCATTTGATTTATTTCCGTATATCTTACAATAACATTGCATAAAATTTGATGTCGTTTGGGTGCCTCGGATATCGCCTAATCCACTTTATTTCTCTTTTTCGGATTTATTTTAAATATATGTTTTCTTGTCGTTTTACTCGTCTGTTCATGATCACGTCTATTCCGTTGTTGCATGCATCACGATCCACCCATGCAAGCGTAAGAGTTGCAGCTTATTTGCCAAAGTACGGAATAGACGCTTCGCCTGAAAAATAACCACCTTCCTAAAAAGGCAGCAGAGTGCAGAAGAAGAAAAGCAGAAGAAGAAAAAAACGGCCTGGCCAATCTTTATCTTCTTTCTCCTTGCTGCTATTATTCCATGTGCAGATGGTGATTGATCTGCGAGGTTTGTTAGTAAGTGTACAGTGCCCACACTGTTACAAAAGAAATGCAGTCAGACCAGGGTAGTGCACTCCCCACAGCTGTGTCACAGCCCGGCTTCGAATCCAGATCCTATTGCCACTATTCCTACACAAAATCTCACCGCTTACAGGGTGCATGATGACATCAAATGGATACATCCTTGCCAGGCGGGAGCTAACCTTAGCACATGCTCAAGCTCATCGGGTGGCACGGTTGTCTGTTGTTAGTCTTGGCTTGGCAAGAACAAGAATCCTGCCTCCACACTCTCTATTGTTGCCCTTTCTTTGTTGCGATTCACGCCAAGGGCCTGCTATTCTGCTTCCTTACATCCATCAGTGAGAATGTGAGAATGGCAGCCTCCATCAGGAATAACACAGGTGAAAGGTAGATCACAAGGTCTGGCTCTTCGACTTCTCTGATTCGGGCCATGGCTCTCGGTGTGCTCGGAGGACCTGGCAATGATGAGCGTCTCACAACAAAGTAAGCAGGAAGGCGGGCAAATAGAAAGCAGGCCCGGTGCTTATCGGGTGGGATGGTAACAAGTAAATGCGAGACACCGCGACTTGCATCATCACCCCAATCGAGTCCATGTAGTGGTTCGTCTCACTTTTGATATTCTTTGTTTACTTGCCGAGACCCATGCTGCTTATCCGCTTACACACCGATGTGTTGTCAGAATTGTCTTTCACAGCGCTCCATACGCCTTGATGGGGCATTGATTGACAACAGCTCAGCTCTGGAGAAAGGATTCACAGGAGTGATCTCGATAGTCAGAAATTGAAATGGCAAACCAAAGACCCATAACGTGTTCCCTCTCAGCCCACGACCACAGATAGATACAGATGGAGCATACCCTACTCCACCATACTGAATTACTGCAAATACGGCGGCTACACTGCACATGATGCCAATCCTTCATCGTCCGCCCCCACAGAGCATCCAGCCCACAGCTGCACAGAGCCGTTCCGAAGGTGGACTCTTCCCGACGGGTATACTAAAAAATAAACATCCGACATAGAGGGTCAGCATCGCAGCTGCGTCAAGGGGCGGGCTTTGGTATGTATATCGCCAATATTATACGCGTATAGGCTTGGTATCCCATCCTCCTGTTCGCTGCTCTTGCATTTCAGATAGCAACTGCAATTGCGTGCAGTGATAGCATCTTGTCATCCTTTTATATGCGATCTTTCTTGGAAGAACCCTAATGCAAGATGCAACGATACCATTTCAATTACAAGGTCACGACTGCTGCAGTGATAATTCTTGGCCATGCCATCTAAATCCAAGCTACAGTTTGTAGCTCATTCTTTACAACTCGACGCACACGGGCGAGTACTATTTATTATGGCATAGTATTCATCGTTTAAAGTGAAGATATTCGGGGCCAGGCATACGCGGCGTTACATCGCTAAACCAGGTGCTGCAACCTAAATTCTAGTTCGGACGATAGTCGACGCTTGTATTGGCTAAGCTATGAATCTTACTAACCCCTCCTACTTTAGAGGAATAGCCCACACATTAGTTTTCTCGTCATTCTCAACCCCAGTCATAGATTAAGGAGAAAGGAGAAAGAGAAAGGAGAAACTAATCCAACTGTCTTGGCAGCCGGTTAGCATTAGCACGGATTTCGTGGTTTGGGGGGCACATACCTCTGCCATTTGCAGTGCTTTGATTACTGCTTATATTTGTATTTTTGAGCTGTTTAAGCAGCAACGTCGGCCCAGGTAACGACGCCCTCAGGGACAGCATCGGCACGCTTGCTCTTGGCCACATCAGCCCACGTGACAACGCCCTCGGGGACGGCATCCTCACGCTTGGCCACGTCGGCCCAGGTGACAACACCCTCGGGGACGGCATCCTCGCGCTTGCTCTTCTTAGAAGCAACGTCAGCCCAGGTGACAACACCCTCAGGGGCAGCATCGGCACGCTTGGCCACGTCGGCCCAGGTGACAACGCCCTCGGGGACGGCATCCTCGCGCTTGCTCTTCTTAGAAGCAACGTCAGCCCAGGTAACGACACCCTCGGGAACAGAGTCGGCACGCTTGGCGACATCAGCCCAAGTGACGACGCCCTCGGGGACAGTGTCGGCACGCTTGTTGGCCGGGCGGAAGGGGACAGCGGGAGCGGCCAGTGCAACGCCGTAGAGGGCAGTAAGAAGGACGACGGAGTACTTCATTGTGATAGCAGAAATGTGAGATTTGTGTAAGTGTAAATGGGATGAATATAAAGGTCTGAAGATTAGAGCAAAACTATTTTGATGATGGTAAGATAAGATAGAGAGGTGGCCTGACTTGGGAATGGATGGGCTATGGGGTCTTTATGGGATATAGAAACTCTGGTCTATATAATAAGATCAGAAGCAAAATGGTTTGGTCCTGGATGTGAATGTAGGTGGGGAAGAAGTGAGACGACGAGAGTAATCATGCCAAAGCACAAGACGCGGACTGTAAAGGGTTCTTTCTTCCGGAGTGCCGTCTTCGTCCCGCCTCTATGGAAAATGAGATATAATAGAATATTGAGAAGTCCGAAAAATAAATAATAATAAAAATATAAATAGAAAACCATATGGGCCAAGGGAATAATACCATCCGACTGCTACCGCTAGCCGAAGTATTTCCAGGTATATCCAGCTACTTTGACAAAGACCTAGATCACCTAGCCGTGCTTATGATCTCTTGACAATGGGACTGCGGTGATGAAGCATCGTCGGCCATGAGTTGCCCCGGCGGTGCATCGTATTGCGTCTTTTGATGCCACTTTGCATCACCAGGGCCTATCGGCGACCTCAGATGCAAAGTCTTTTGATATCTCCACTTGGTGAGATTCAAAAGAAGGAATCCGACTTACGTGTATCTTACGCCGGCCGCTGGCGTGCGTACGACGTAGAGTCGACTAGAGTTTACACGATGATCGGCAAGCTTCAAGTTTTTGTCGACCATACAGAGACGTAGGAGGATACCTCTGTGTAGATAGTTTGCCTTTTATATACGTGAATAGCTCACACTGTGCCCTCGAAGGATCTCACTTGCATAACCTCAGTCACACACACCCTTCTCCCCACCTCCTCTCTTACACGGATTCTTACTTGATTCAGATGGATCGTCGTGATAGATAGCTACAGCGCCATTAGCATGATAAGCCGAATCATTCGGGTGACTGTCTTTATTCAAAAGAAAAACAATTAATGTGTTTATTTTGCAAACCGACGAGTCTTTTATACAAATTTGATAATCAGCAAGTTTAATATCTGGAAAATCCGGGAACCATACTTCCCCCCCTTGCATCACTCACATTTCCTTGTCTCTCCATTCCCCATTCTCTTCTCCGCGCTCTTCAGGTTATTTCTTAATATACTGCCTGCCTGGCTCTTTCATCGTTCCTCTGCAGCAACCTACTCTTTGTCTCTCTGTGCCTCACTACCAACATTACACCATACATACATCTTTACCATGTCTGAGAAATACACCCCGGTTTCCTCGTCCGACTCCGAGTCGACTCTGCTTCGCTCGAGTGGCGAGGAGGATAGCGGCCATGCCCGCTGGCGCCGTGATAGTGTGTCACAGCGCAAGCGTCGGTGTGGCGCAACGGCATCGGCTGTGGCAACACGCGCCTTTGCTGCTCTGCTGGCCCTACTCTGTGTCGGAAGCTTCCTCTACATGTCCCGCGAGCTGCGTGATATTTCCAACGGAATCATTGCTAGCACAGAGGCCGCCCGGATCATAGACTATGGTGACTGCGGCGAGAAGGACTCGGTCGAGGAGGCCCGTGCTAAGGGCTGTGTGTTCGACCCCATGGGCTGGATCTGGACACGACCCGAGTGCTACGATGCCGAGCTCGTCGAGGACTTTATGAACCGCACAGACTGGTCGTGGCACACCGACCCCAAGCTGACCGAGGACAGCAAGGTGCCGATGGATGTCATCTACCGCGGCGATCACCCCAAGCTGTTCACTTCCAAGAAGTACCACTACGTCCACTGCACTGTAGGTACCCAACTTGATTCTTTGATGGCAAGCCGGGTGATAACAGCTAACGTACCAAGTACATGTGGAAGAAGATGCACAAGGCTCTTGTCAACCACAAGCCCATTGATAGCTACCTGACCGACTTTGTGCACACACACCACTGCGAGATGGTCCTGCTCAATGACTTTTTGCACGAAGATGTGCAGTGCACTGCCGAGATGGTCTGCCCTACCTGGGTCCGGGCGACATGGACGTCGTGCTCGACCATGTAAGGTGCATGAGCTCAACTGGCACATAGCGCAATCAGTAAGGGTCGACTAAAAATGACTCTCTCTGTATAGAATTTTAGTAGTTTCTGCAGATCACAAAAGAACTCGTTGAGCTTCAATAAGAGTCGCGCATGAGGTTGTCGGGTTGTTTCGTGAGCACTATCACAGCGTACAGCTTCCTAAAGTCGACTGCAAAATCAATAATTTAACAAGTTAAAAAAAACGTATCTTAGTAAATTTTCACTTAAATCGTTGGCTGTATTGAGTGCTGTATGTCGTTGCCGCTAGATGTTGAATGAGGCAGGTTACCGTTTACTACCCGATGGCCGCCGCTTACTTTGAATAGCATTTTGACGGGGAATAGTCCTTCAAGGTAAATGAACCAACTAATACTCAATGTCGAGTTTTCTGCTATATAGATATGCAATGTTGTACAGCTTAAAACAAGTGGCTGGTTGAGTTGCGACCGCTTTATGTCCTGTGCCCGAGAAACACCAAGGGCTAAGCTTGCATGCTGCATGACTGTACATTCTGCATCTACTGAGGCGATACAATATAAGCTTCTATACATGCTATGTCTTTCACGTACGGCCATAGATACTGGAAAGCACGGGATCCCGTCCGCTCTCCCCTAGTTAAACCAGTGATCGGCGGATTAGTAGTTGGGTCGGTGACGACCAGCGAATACCCTCTGCTGTACGTTTTTTTTTTGGTCGAGTTATTAAAGACTGTTTTGCATTGCCGGGCTTGATTCTTTTGTTCTAGTTTATTTATAATTATTTCAGAGACACTGTTTACATACCCAAAAACAATACCCATTCTGTTATGCTGGTATAAACCAAGACATCTCCCTCGTATACGTAAGGAAGAGTCACGTTCACGAGTCAGTCGCCACTCAATATAGTGTAAAATATATGAATAGCCGTATTGCGTAATGCCGGGACCTAACTCATGTATTGCTCTAGTAGATAAGAAATAGAAATAGAACTGCTGTGACACTGTCTCACAGCAAGCATGTCGGTTCGGCACAGAACACGAGATCGAGTTGTATAAATTACTCTGCAAGCAACAAGTCTGCCAGGAATAAAGGAGGCTCGGTCTAGTACACAACCTACGCAGCATACATTACGTTGTTCATGGGCACCAGGGATCCTCGCCACATGCCCGCGGATACGAGCGGGAGAATAATTCTAAACAGGCAATCTCACTGCGCCCTGCAGCGTTGGTCTGAGTACGACTACACCCAGAACCATAACTTTACTCTTTTATTGAGCTGCCCGAGATACAGACTTCCAGAGCTAGGCGGTGAAGGGGATACAGGGCGTACAACTGTATCGAGACAGACATTACGGATGAGACACAGAATCTCAAAGAGCAGTGGCACGGTATGCGACGAGTTATTTTTATGGCTAGAGATGTATATAAGTTGAGAATCATCTCTGTCTATTTTCTTTCCCGCCTTCCTTCATCCATCTTTCATCTTCATCTTTACCGGTCTCTTCTTCATTCACCAGCAAAACCACAGCTCACGATGCATTTCACGACGCTTTCCATTGCTGCCCTATCTCTGGCGCAGGCTGCCTTTGCCGCTCCCTCTTCAGCTCCCGTCACCGTCCGTGATGCGCACAAGGCCGACTTCCGCAGCTTTGGGGTTTCCGGCTGCAGTGACGACAACCAGGGTGTGTGGACGTTACTGGAGTCGGATAACAATGTCTGCAAACCATTTGGCACCACCGTTGGCAGTATCCTAGTGGCCTCGGACGACTGCTCTCGTAAGTCCTTTTTTCTTGCATTCAAAAACTGTACCGGGGTACTGACAAGCAGTGTATCTGTACACCGACACTGGCTGCACTGCAGGCCAGACGCCCACAGAGGTCAAGGAATGTGCGAGCGGCGACTGGGGATCATTCATGCTTGTCTGCTCGACATAACGTCATGAAGCATTCACATTCAATCTCCCAGAATATTACTGCATTTATGTATATATTTGAAAGAGCCTCTTGTTTAGTTTGCCCATGGATGATGACTCTGTCTTCAGATTGGTTTTTGTTTTTCGCAGTTGAGCCAGGTCATTCGTAAATATATACGTTACTTATATGTAAACATTCAACAGCAGTAGTATTTGCTGTAACATGGGAAACAATTGATACAGCAGAAGCAGAAAACCTTGAAGAATTTGCCATCTGGACACAACCATCAGCAGCAAAGTGCCTTCTATTATGCGCACATAACAACCCCGACGACTCGTTCCTATTTATCTGGACATCCTACAGACGGCGATGGATGTTTTTCATTTGCAGAAACATCAGCATCGACGACATCAGCTTTGCTGCTATTTGCGGCTCTCCCTGTTGCTGCCGCATTCATGCCCATTGTCAGCATGTTCGGCTGCCGATTCAGCTATTGTCTCATCAGCTGGTTCGACTTCAGCAGCGCCAGCTATATCGGCGGCATCGGCGGAGTCCTGATTCACCTCCTTGGTTGATTTAGCAGCGCTGTCTTCGGGCACTGCCTCGGTAGGCGCCTCGGTAGGCGTCTCGGCAGCCGCAGTAGGGGCCGCGTCTTCACTTGCCTCAGGGAAGGCGATTCTATTTTGTCAGTATCACATTGTCTATTATGATAGAATTGTTGGGGATATAAAACCGACGGGATGGCTGCCTGGTATGCCTGAACATCTTTCTCTTCAAATGTTACAAACACCACGCGGTCAATCTTGCCCTGACCCTCACGCTCGAGAAACCTTCGCACAGAGACTGTTGCCGCTTGGGCCGCGGCCTGGCTGGGGTACCCGTAGATACCTGTGCTGATGGCACAGAACGCGATGGATCGGCAGTTGTTCTCAACAGCAACGCGCAGGCTGTTTGTGTAGCATTTGCATAACAGCCTCAGGGCCTCGGCCTCTTTCATCGATTTGTAGATGGGCCCCGCAGTATGAATAATATGTTTAGCAGGCAGATTGTACCCGGCAGTAATCTTGGCTTCACCCGTTTCACAGCCGCCCAGAGTGCGGCACTCCTTCAGCAGGTCGTTACCGGCGGCACGGTGGATGACTCCGTCGATACCACCACCACCCAGGAGACTTCTATTGGCGGCGTTGACGATGGCATCAATCTGAAGCTTTGTTATGTCGCCGTGGTAGAGAGAGACGAGTTTGTTGATGTCGCTTGATGGCTTGATTGGTGAACTCGACTCTGAATCAACGTTTCCTGAGAGTTTGCCGTCGTGGTAGAGCGCTGCCAGTGTGGGCAGCTGGCTCGCGATGACGCGAGGCGCAGCTCTTGCCGGCCGTGATAGGGATTGCAACATGGCGTATCGATGCGATATAGACTGCGAATACTGTGTTGGGGGGAGCACTGGTGGTGCAATTTCTTATGATCAGAGATGATGTTGATGCTGGAAAATGAGGTTAAACCGTGGAAGTCTGTCTTTAGAGATATGTAAAGTTGCAGGTGTAGTGTATATTGGGAATTCGTTGCAGAGATGACTAAATGTACTTGTCAGCGAGGCTGAATCCCCGCACTTACTACATCCGGAATCTCGCCCATCGATCCTACCGTTTATTGGGTATAAACCGACTACCTGACTAATGCAGATATCATGAAACTACAGGATTAATCTATTTTAATTCATGCACAATAAGCTCTTTGACTACACGATGTCTCTTTTCTTTATTTAGAAAAAAAAAAAAACGTTATGCAACAAGAAACGAAAATGTGACCGTGGAAGACAAGCAAGACACAATAACGGCTTCAGCCGTTGAACATGTGAGACACTATCTGATGTATTGGTACTTTTAAGAACAAGCACTCCATTAGGACGACGCCACTTTACCAGATAACGTTGATAACTATGTGTGTAAAAAATAATTGATAGTAAAGAAAGACTTGTAAAATATAATAATGAATAGAGCTCTTAGGAAATACAAAGAAAAAATGCCTGGAGTGGCAGGGCTACTTATAAAGCAGACTTATAAAAATGATAATACGTGAACACTATCAATATCCCAAAACTTATCAACAACTTGATGTGAGGGTTTAATCTCTAGCCTTGAAGAGCAGCTTCTTGGAAGGATCGGGGATAGACATGTGAGCAAACTCGAGGTTAGGGTAACGCTCGGTGGCGCCGCCGGCAAGCTTGACATCGTAGCGCAGCAGGACGTGGGCCAGGATCATCTTGATCTCGTTGGCAGCGAAGAAGCGGCCGGGGCACGCGTGGCGGCCGTAGCCAAAGGACAGGTTGGTAGTGCCGACGCTGACAAACTGGGTGTGG
This sequence comes from Ophiostoma cf. undulatum, assembly GCA_022392935.1. Classification (NCBI taxonomy): domain Eukaryota; kingdom Fungi; phylum Ascomycota; class Sordariomycetes; order Ophiostomatales; family Ophiostomataceae; genus Ophiostoma; species Ophiostoma cf. undulatum. The sequence continues at coordinate 563,327 of JAKRGL010000039.1, forward strand.
GCAGCCGACGCGGCGTCCTTGGCCTCCATGCGCTTGTTGTAGAAGCGGAGACCGTCAAACTTCTCGGGGTTGGGGAAGATGTCCTCGTCCGAGTTGACAGAAATGGCGGGGATCTCAATGGTGACACCGGCGGGGACGTGCTGGCCGTTGGACAGGGTAAAGGGGCGCAGGACCTTGCGCTGGTACGAGGCCATGGTGGCGGGGTTGAGGCGCATGGTCTCCTTGAGGAACGAGTCGAGCTTCTTCATGTTCTGCAGGGCCTGCGAGGTAAAGACGCCGTTACTAGCAGAGAGAGCCTCGATAATCTCCTCGCGCAGAATGGGGATGTACTCCTGCATGGCGGCGACGTTGTAGAAGACGTTGGTGGCGGACAGGGTGGTGGTGTGGATGGCGGCAAAGCTGAGACCAAGCTGGACGCGGGCAAGGTTCTGCGAGTTGCGGTCAGGGTACTTGGGCAGGGCCTCGATGAGCCACTGGAGCATGTCGTCGGGGCGTTCCTCTTCACCCTTGAGGTGGGCCTGGCGGCGCTTCTCGATGAGGGGGTTCATGAAATCGTCGGCATCCTGGAGACGCTTGTACAGACTCTTGCACTCGGGGCTGCGGGAGGCGAGGAAAGGACGGAGCCAGGGGCGCATAGAGGAGACAGCACGCTGGGCCTTCATGACGTCCATGGTGTAGTTGATGGCAGCATCGAGGTACTTTTCAGTGCGGCACAGCTCAGGGCCGATAAAGATGCGTCCAGAGACCATGCCGACAATGCGGAGGAGGGCGTGGTGGATGTTGATCTCTGACCAGTCCTTGGTAGGGGGGATCTCGAGGGAAATCGCATCGCTGGTCTCGTCGGAGATCATGACATTGAGGCGGGCTGTTTTAGTTGTTAGCACTCGTTTATCGTTGGTTCGCACAAGAGTCGCTAAGGGAGAACATACGAAGAGACGGCGTGAGCTTGCCGGTGATGGTGTGGGGGATGATGGGGATGTACGTCTCAATCTTGGTATACTTAGTTTCCATAGATTCGTTGACGGCCTCCTCCATGCTCAGGATATGGTTGGGCAGCTTGTTGAGCTCCGGCAGGAAGCGGGGGTTGAGAACAACAATCTTGGACTCTGTGCTGTTAGTATGGCGATATGATATGTTGATATGCGGTCTGTGATCATGTAGAAACTAACTCCGCGAAGTGGTGATCCGGAAGATGCCCTCTTTGAACTAAACTGTTAGTGTTGTGTATAAAAATACGACAAGGGAACACATATACTGACGTTCTTGTAGCCGTCGTTGTAGAGCTTGCGAGCGCCCTTGAGGTAGGCCTTGCGCCGCTCCTCTTCGCCGCCAAAGTCCTTGCCGACGATGGGAATGGCAGCAAGGCGGATGTAGTCGAGGGTCTTGGGAACGACCACGGTGACAATAAAGAGAGTAGCAAAGATGGTGGCCAGGGCCGCAATACGCGGAGGCGTAAGCAGCTCAGACATGACAGCAAGAGTAGCCATTGTGAGTGAAGGTGGTGGTTGTTCTGTGAAGATGTCTAAAGTATATCAAGATGCAAACCGAGGAGGGCAGCGGATGGGCAACACTTATATCTCTTTTGGTATCAGTCCGAACCAGTCCCCTCTTCTCGCAATCCCCGTCTACCGTCTCTAGTCTCTCGTTTACCTCTCTGCCTGGGTTCTCTCATCTCCACGTCGAATGCACATCTATGGGGCAGGCAAACTAGCAGACTAAAGACCAGCATGTCCCCATCCGGCTCTTGGGCTCGGTTGACTCTCGTTATCATGAAGTCCATAGTATGGGTTGTGGCAGCCTACAAAGTACGACGTGGAAGGGGGAGCAGCGAGTAGGATAGCGGAAGAAGAAAGCATGGACCACGTTGTCACTCCTATGCACACTATGCAGAAGAGAGGACGTACTCCGTAATGGATGTAATACCATTGGACACGATTGGTTGTGTGGATGATACTACGCACCAGATACATCAAAAGTCTTGTCGTTTCTGCACCTTGTTTTGTTTTAATACAACTTTAACAAGTCTTAGCATGCCGCAGACCAAGAGTCCAAGAGAGAAAGCGAGCTGGCCAAGGGTTCGGGGGCACGGCCAAATCGCCAGCCCGAGAGCAGATGTTGTGCACCGCGGAGAGTGTTTCAGCAATCGTGATGATGAATCAAATTACAGTATCTGGATAATCTAAATAAAGACGCTTTAGAAAGAAAAGAAGGCACTGCTGCCTCCGCGTTTGACGTTTTGGCGTGTCATGATAGGGGGATATGTCAACCGGCGCCGATCATTAGGCAAAAGGGGAAATGGACACTCAGTGCTAGCAGTGCCTAGGCTTGCTAGGGTATCTGGCAGCCCTTCAACTACCGCAGATCCTCGACAGTTAGCGTTACTAAATCTCCTGAAGTTGCGTTAGTTGCCTTAGCCTGGCGAGTTTGGCAGAGTTCAGGGGATATAACAGGGCACTAAGGGCCATAAGAGCAGATGGAGGTTCCGTTGTCTGTTAATACTATAGTCTGTAGTAGCACTGCAAGCCGTGTCACTCGCTCTCGGTCTCGCTTTCGACAACTCGGTCTCGTTGCACGGTGTTTGAGGGTCCTCAGAAGTAAATGCTGCAGAACTGCTGCAAATTAAAGTTTGATCTGGTTCAGATGAACGAAGAACGAGATCGTTGATCAGTGGAAGAGCTGAAGACGTTACTGAGCAATAGATAAACCAGGGAACGGTGCGTAGTAGAAGAACAAACAAAGAACAAAAGTTCCGTTAGACGTTAAGAATCGGTAAGACAAGGTAACAAGAAGCACGAACAGCACAACGGCACCATCATGTGACGGCAGTGGCTTTATTGGCGGCTTGGCCTAGCCTGCCACCAACCGCAAAAGGGGCAAAGGCATTAGCAATCGCTACAGGAGCAGTCAGGTACAGCCCGAAGCCTTATGAGGAGAGCCGATACGAAAAAGAAGATGGAAAAAGTGAAACCATCGTCAGTATGCATCTCGAGGTCGGAGATATGATCGTATGTCGATATAGTCGATGTCGCTAAAAATCAATAGTTCCATTTCATCGTGACAAGACGGTTGTGTGATGTATCACAAGTGCCGGAACGGTATTACTTTATTTATTCTGCTTTATTTTTCTGGCACTGTCCGAATTGTCCATTTCTGGCCCATGTACACCCAGCTTTATATCTTGTCTAGCCTACTATGTAATTACCGGGTAATAATTGTGAATTATTGTCTAAAAAAAACTACATAATTATAGATTGAGGACTGCTATGAACTGCCGCCACTACGGCTGGTGACGGCTCTTCGCGTATCTGCTCTAGTGGCCAGCTGACAAGATCCGTAAAGTGCGGCGGCAGGCAATTACGGATGGCACGCAGGAGCTTCGGCGCCCAGCCGCGCGTATACCAGTTGTTCGAAGTTGCTTCCTGCACAACAACGCAGTAGTGTGCCAGCACGACGAGGCTGGCGGGCTCCTTGTCCTTGAGCATCTGCACAAACGTGTCCGACGCGTCAATGGGCCACATAGTGACGAAGCGCAGCTCGGGGTCGGAGCTGGTATTGACGCAGTACCGCGCCAAGTCGCTGAGGTGGGCAAGCTCGCGATCGATGCACGCGCCAATGTGGTTGGGTTGAAGCGCGATGCGCTCGGCCAGAGGCCGTCGCAGTCGCTCGAGCCGGCCAACGGCGTCATCCCAAAAGGGCACCGTGGGCACGTCTGTGGTGGTGATGGTAATGGTAGAGAGTTCAAAGAGGGCATGGAAAGGGCCGGACTGGATAGTGGGCTCCCACGACGACAGCAGCGTCTTCATGCCCTTTAACAAAACAAAGATTTCGATAAGGTCGTCGAGATTGGGCCGTTCGTCGAGCGGGTCGGACGCGTGCATGGTCATGGCGGCAAACGCGACAATGACAAGCAACGAGCTGGTCATGAAGAGCGGGTGGCAGTTGTGCTCGCCCAGGCGCGAGAGGGCAGCGCGCATGCCGCAGATGCCGAGGTTCTGGTGGCGCGCAGCGGCGTACGAGTAACGGTGGCGACGTGAAGGGTTGAGATGGGCGAGGTGGAAAGCGGAAAAGGACATGATAATGTGCAGCAAATAGCTATCTTGGAGCGCGGCGTCGACGGCAGCGACCTGCCACGTGCGGCCGACCTCAGCAGCGCGCGGCATAGTCATGTATGCTGTCGTACAGTAGTGGTGCATCAGCTCCATGTCGGCGACCCAGTCGCGCTCCTGGTCAGTGGGGCTGGTGACGACGGCGACAAAGTTGGGCGCCGAGGTGATGAGCGGCACGACGGCGGTCCCGGCAGGCCCGGAAGACCTGACAGACACGATCGAGTCGCCGGACGCGCGCGTGCTGCTCTCGGTAGATGGCGGCGACGGAAGCGACGGGGTCAGCGAGTGTGCGATTGAGCGCGCGGGCGATGCCTCACTGCGCGGCGTCCCGGCGTCGGTCACGAGGCTGCACGGCACGCCATGGCGCTTGCACGCGGAGCAGGGCCGTTTCTCGTCGCACTGGATTATGTCAGCACGATTAGGCCTCTCGTCGCAGGGTACCTGTACCTGTGCCTGTACCCGTACCTGCCCAGCACTGCACAGCACAAACCTTGACTCGGCGCTGGCGACATTTTTGGCAGCCAGAACGCGATTTGCTATACCCAAGCCGGGGCATACTGGATGTATTTCATGAGTTGGACATGTGAGATGTTGTGTTGATTGGAGAGCGAGGGGGGAAGAAGGAAAGAAGGAGGAAAAAGATGGCAAGTTATAGGGAAAGGAGAAATAGAGGAGAAGCACAGGAGAAATAGACGGGGACAAAGACCAAATGGCATTATGACGATTGGTGCGTCGAGATCGACTGAAAGCGACAAACCTAGGCAGCCACGATTGGAATGGCGTACTCGTATTGGCGTTGATGGACGATGCCTATATATTGCGGTCTGCTTGATTGAATTCCAACAGCTAGAAAGCAAGTACAGCTGCTTGGCGCAGCGGAAGCGCGCCGGGCTCATAACCCGGAGGTCCCTTGATCGAAACGAGGAGCTGCTATATTAACTTTCCTTTTTACCTTTTTTTGGCCATTTTCATTTTTTTCCTCGACGACATCTCTCACATGAATATTTTTCTTCAATACAGTTGCCTGTTCATATTGTTACTCAATTCAAATATGTTTCGACACGTAGCATTTATTATGTTTTTCTACTTGCAATATTGTCAATATTTTATTCATTTTGTTGCATGACCTCCATCGTCTATTCCAAATCTCTCGTGTGCATACTCCGTACTATTATCTTTGTTTTGGGATTAGTTTGCCCTACAGAGCTGCCTTATGAGGTAGCGATCTGTGCTCATACATCTGGGATCATACGATTAAGCCTATTCGACGACAGTCCAGCCCGGCAAAAGCCACAGTTAAAAATACGATTGTCTGCAGATTGGCATTTTGCCAGCTTGATGCCGTCACTCTCAGGCAACGCTTTAACAAAGATCTGCTTTATGGCTGTGCAGTTCGAATGGGGCACAGCCTTTGTCTATTGAAGCCTAGCCTCGCTGGAACAGTCGACAACGTGATGCAGAAACTCTAGGTCTACTATGTATTTCTTCATTGATTTTTTATCCTTTGTTTTTACGTTTCTTTCTACTTTACTTTTTCCGTTTCTTTTTTCTCGTGTCGATATCGACATGATCCTTGTCCACGATATACATGGCTACAGTACGAGCTGACATGTTCGGACTTCCCATCAAACTTTGTAAATATTATAATGTCAACGATACCACCTTTATTCGCAGTGATCATCGTTATCTTGACCATCACCACTACCACCACCACCATCACCGCACGGCTGCAACAGCACAGACAAGAACCGTGAGCCAACATTAATATTGCACCCCCACTGCCACCAGCATGGGCTTCTTCGTAATATCACCACAGTACCACATGGTCCCGACGCAGCACTCCCCCCCAAGAGACAGCTCGCCACCGTTACTGCACCAATTTAGTCCAGTGGGCCACGGCCGCTAGTGATGCCATGAAGGATGCGCCGACCTTTGAGATCTGGGCTGGACCCAGGGATTCGGCTTTGAATTCGAAGGAGTGCCTGTCTAGATCTAATAACGTATCTGCTCACTCTCACTACTATGTAAAGACGGCCTCTTGGGACGTGACCACTACCCAGCGCCATATTCACCCGCACGCTAATGTACCAGCGCCGGGCACCCGTCCATGGCTACTGTAGTGTTTATTTATTGTCCATGATCCGTATCGCGTCTTTTGAAAGAAATAATTTGTTTGATTTTATTGTTTGATTTGTTACTCTGTCGCTTTCTCCCTGGACCGTCTTTATTTTATTAGTTTAGTCAAGCATTGCATACCAATGTTTTTAATATATCTTACCAATAATCAAATCAATAACTCACAAAAAGGCATCCCAACTACAGGATAGTAAAACAACAACTGCTCGAGTGCTGACAACACCGCGCCATTCTTCCGCCCGACAATACCGTTCCTTTTCATAAACTTGGAATCCAATATGCAGGCATTGCAGCGCCTACATCACGATGACCGCAATGCCGAAACACACCTCATCGTCTCATGTATGCATACGTGCGAATGCAGAGTGCACAGCAGACAACTATAATACCGGCACTGCCACCTGTCGTGTCTGTCTTTCGAGTCTGTTACTTTTATTTGTCTTGTTTCGTCTTCTGCCTAGTCCAGTAATATACCACCTTAAAACTACACAGCTCACCTTATGCGATCGACTCACTGATTCGTCCCACGGCCACAATGCATCATGCAACCCGGCCCGTACGCATTAAGCCATCTATGGTCTATCTGATTTGATTAAATTTATATTGATTTATCGATAGCCATGCCCAGCTCTTACCCCACTCGATCACTGCTTGCCATAGCCATAGCCTGCCAGCCTACGTCGTCTTGCTGTATCATCGTCCTCGGCATAACGACCCCAACCTCCTCATTTTCGTCAGCTTGATGACTTGGCGACGCCAGGTCGATACATCTCCGAACTCTACAATATCTGTCATCTTTATCGATTGTATCAATCAATTTGATTCATTGTTGTTTATTGCCCTGCAGTCATCGATTGACACCGACGTCATCATCCTCACCGACTCATCACCGGCTGGTTGCACATCCACAATGGATCCGAAAGACAGCAGCAAACCGCCCTCGCCGCCTCCCGAGAGCTACTACGACGGCCCGCCCCTCCCTGATCGTCCAGCCGGTGCCTCTAGCGACCTCGGCCGCGTCAATGGCAGCGCTAGCCACCACAGCCAGAGCGTCCACAGCCAGACCGGCTTCGATGCCGTGTCGCTGCCTATCCTCTCAAAGGCAAAAATAGGCACGTCCGGCTCTGGACCGCCATCGCAGTACTCGCAGTCCCCGTACCCGCAGCCGCCAGCGTCCATGGTCGAGATTGCTCCGCAGCCTACCATGTCGACTGCTGGGTCTGTCGTTGCCGGCGGACGCCCTGGGCCCTCTGGACCACAAGGCTATCCAGGACCACAGACTCCGCAAGGATACCAAACTCCCTCGGGGCCTCCCTATAACTACAACTACCCGCCCCGCCCGGCTGCAGCAGGCATTCTTACCCAGTCGCCCGGTGCCATCTACGCCGCCAATGACACCTACAACTACAATGCCAACACTGTCGCCAACACCGTCTCCAAGTCCGACCTCAAAGCGTCGCGGCTGAGTGTCGAGCAGGGCATCGGCCGTCTCATCGACCTCCAGCGCCAGCAGAAGCAGCAGCTGCAGTACGGCCCCGGCGCTGCCAATGTGCCCAACAGCACCGCCGCCGCCATCCAGGAGCAGCTGCGCCTCCAGACGGGCTCTGTCGTGCGCGACCTCCGCAACGTGCGCCGTGCCATTGCCGGCATGGCCAAGGCGGCCGAGAACCACCGCTTTCGCCGCTGGCTGATTGGCGGTATACTGGCCGCTTTTGTGCCGCTTGTGCGCCGGCTGTTCCGCAAGCCCAAGGCCGCCAGGAACACGGGCACGTCGAGCACCGAGTATGCCTTTAGCAGGAGCCGCGCACTCGTCGACCGCATGCTCGGCTCGGTGAGCAAACGCGGCGGGCTGGCCTCCATTGCCTTTTTTGTGTTTGCCGTGCTCTACATCTTCACCAACGAGGTGTCGCTGCGAGTCGCGCGGACGCTCGGTCGCCGTCTCAAGAAGCTGAGCGGCAAGATCGAGCGCGGTGACGAGGAGCTGAGCGACGAGGATATCGAGCAGCTGTCGGGCTGGCGGTGGCGGGTGCTCCTCTGGGGTCGGTAGTTTGTTTGTCCCCTTGTGCTCTCCTGCCTGCCCCTCTTCCTGCCCTCCTTTCTGCTCTCCTGCATTTTCATGTTTACGATTAACGACTTGTTTTATGACAAACACTCTTCTCCAGCATTTTACTGTATCTAGTACTTTTCCTTAGCATTTAATCTATCTTACAAGCGATACAGCTTTGACCACTCTTTGGCTTTTGTTTGATACCGGGTAATGACGTCTCATGGATAAGTAAACTCTTCGATAAACACTCCAAGAGCAATATCAACCACACACGCTCGGATGCCGTGCTATTAGCCGGCCACCGTGTAAAGATCCTTTCAAGAGAACTTCAGACGACGTTGAAACATCCACCTGCTGCAATATAAATCATTGCTGAGAATAGTCCTACAGAAACAGCAACAAGCCAGGCTATCCTACTGGCTGTCACCAAGATCACCCAGGACCCAGGAGAAGGACATTCGGAACAAGAAACATCCAAGAGACGGCAAGAAGAACAGGAGACTTCAGGAGAAGAAGGAACAAGGGGCATTATGATCCCCTCGCTGAAGAACCGGGATCCGGCGGCATGATGTATGGCATTTGAGGTCATGTCATCTTCACTGTCGAGTATAAAAGAAGTAGGCTTGACGGGATCTCCCCATTGAGAGAGCATCATACCACACATCATACTCTCATCCGCTTCCGCATTCTCTATATCCTCCACCATCTATTGCACCCTATTATGAAGTACTTTGCACTGCTGGGCCTGGCCGCTCTCGGTCAAGCCGTCGATTCCCTTGTGTCGCTCGGCTACACGCAGCTTCAGGGCTCGCCCGTCCCGTCGTTCAATGTCACACAGTGGCTCGGTGTCCGCTTTGCTGCTGCTCCCCTAGGCGATCTCCGATTTGCCGCACCTGTGGCACCGCCCAACACTACAGACGTCCAGGATGCCACCCAGCTCCAGGCCGTCTGTATGCCGCGAAGCCCCTCTGACTTTACCATGAACTCGACGCGCGTCAACGTGTCCGAGGACTGTCTGTTTGCCAACATCTTTGTCCCCTCCAATGCCACTGCTGCCAGCGCACTTCCAGTTTTCTATTTCGTGCAGGGTGGCGGGTTCGCGTCTAATGCCGATGCCAATTTCAACGGCAGCGGCCTGGCAGCGTTTGCAAATATTGTAGTTGTGCAGATCAATTACCGCGTTGGGCCATTTGGCTTCCTGCAGAGCCGCGAGGTGGAGGCCAATGCCTCCCTCAACAACGGGCTCAAAGACATGGTCCAGGGCCTCCAGTGGGTGCAGCAGAACATTGCGCAGTTTGGCGGCAATCCCAAGCACGTCGTGGCCGCCGGCAGCTCGGCCGGTGCGACATCGCTCGGCCTGCTGCTGGCGGCCTGGGCAGACCATGACCCGCGGCTGATCAAGGGAGCAATCCTCGAGTCGCCGTCTCTCACGACCATCCGCACAGCCGATGAGGGCCAGGCCCAGTACAGCTGCCTACTGACAGCGGCCAACTGCACCCTGGCAGCAGACACGCTGGCGTGCTTGCGGCGGGCCAACGCATCGTCCCTGCAGACAGAGATGTGCCAGTTTGGGCCGCACCTGGACGACGACCTCGTCCGCAAGCCGCTCCTGCAATCATTTGACGAGGGCCAGTATGCGCACATCCCTGTGATTGCTGGCACGACTGCTGATGAGGGGACCAAGAACGTTCCCGCCTTCACCAACACCACCGCCCAGGCTCTCCAGTTTCTCAACAGCCAGACGGCGGGCATGCTGTCCAACACCTCGCTCGCGCTTTTGAACACAACTTACTTGCTCACAAACAGGACGTCTCTCGCCACCGGCCTCGTGACGTTCACTGCCAACACTGTGGCCCAGTTCCCAGCCAGTGGTCCCCTCTGGCGGCCCCTGGCCAATGCCGTCGGTGATGCCCGCGCCCACTGCGTTACGGCACGCATTCAGAATGCTCTTGCACGCGACGGTGTCAAGACATTCAACTATCGCTTCTCTGTGCGCGATGCTGAGCAGGAACGCCTTGGGTTTGGCGCGTACCACGCCGTCGAGCTGCACGCCGTGTTCGGTCCCAATAATACCGACGGCAACCCGCCGCAGTCATACTATGCCAACGAGACCAATGCTGGCATTGTGCCTGTGACCATGGCCTACTGGACGTCGTTTATCAAAGCACTCGATCCCAACGAGCTCAAGCTCGACGGCACACCCGACTGGACGCCCTGGGCCGGGCCCGAGGGGCGCCAGCGGCTGCGGCTGCAGACGAACGCGACGGGAGTCGAGACTATGCCGCGTGCACAGGTGGCCAACTGCGAGATGCTGGATCCCATGCTCGCGGCTATGGAGACGGTGCCTGCTGCGGGCACAAAGATCAATCTGAATCTGCCGGGCCAGAAAAACGGCACATCATGGGCACAGACGAGCCGCTTGGTGAGTGGTGGTAGCGTCCGAGGCAGCAGCTGGTCTGTTGTGGCTTCTGCCGGCGTTGTTCTTTTTAGCTGGTGGTATTAGATGTAGCAGTGCTGTATTGGATGTATTTGTATGTTGTTCTACTGTTTTTTGTTTTGTCTTTCGTTGACTGGTTTGTCGTTGCTTTTCTTTTTCTTTTGCTCGGCTGTCGCATGAAGTTTTGTTGATAAAACGTACGGACAATCCTGACAATCAAAATGTTATTCTACTTCTCGTATTTATTTTGTAAAAAGCTTGTCTTGTAAATCACCTCGTAAATAAAACAAAGAGAACGACACCAAACAGGAAATTCAATGATGACTAATCGACACTTACACGAAATATAGTAGCCTGGCCGGCTGCCTCTCGCTAATTCTTGAAAAACTCACAAAAAACAACGGGCCAACATGTAGACACATATATACAACTACTAATAAGATACGACAACCCGGACCTACCAAGGTTTTTAGTTGTGATATTGTGCCTTTGAGTCACTTTTGCTTGGCCCTGCAGCAAAGGTGGCTTGCCCCTGAATTCTATGCTACAGCTAGCCACGGCCCAAAGTAGCATGGATTAACAGACATAGCAGTCAAGGCTGACTCGCTGCGGCACTGTCTGTCCTACACGGGCTGTACCAGCGCATCACAGCCTTTTTCAAGTCATGTGCTTTGCTCTGCCTCAAGGATGCCTAGCAGTTGTCCTTCAACGGTTTTTTTAAGATGCTCAACACGCAGACTCACTGAATGGTTTTTTGAAAGGTATTCTAATATGATCAGAATGCAATATTAATATATGAAAATACGTGACAAGTTGAGAGAGATCAAGGAAAATTGAGGAAAATCAAAGAACGTCAAAAACAAATCTCAAAGAAACAAATCTCAAAGAAACAAATCAAAGAAAATAAAAAATCCTTGAGAATAGCATCTTCGAGACACGCAGCCCCTAGATAGCAAGGCGTTGAATTACACAAAGAAAGACGGTAGGGAAATCAAGACAAACAGAGTGTTGCTCGTTACTTTTACGGTTATTCGAATACTGCTTGTCTTACTTGCCCCATTGATCGGCTCGTGTTACAAGCATAACATTACAGCATCTACGCAGGCCCAGTAGATCTCCTCACTAACAGTCTCCTACCAATGTACTGTAGCTGCGCATCAGGCAACAATGCTCAGCTGCCCTTCTCATGGGTATAAAGCCGGCGGTTGTCCCAACTTTAGATTTTTACTTTCCTTCACTCTCGTCTTCATCTTCTCCATTCTTCATTCTATACTTGAAAGTACTCTTGTTACTTTGACCCAGATTACAGTACATAACTACTATTCTCTCAACGGCTTTATTCCAACTCGCCCAGCATCTCATCTCGCCATCCACTTACCAAACCACACCCATACGACGTAGACAAGTCTCTTGTCCTTTGTCTTATTCAAAATGGAGGTCCACAAGCAAGAGTTCCGTGTGCGTGACCTGCCCACCCAGTCCGTCACCCTGTTCCCAACCCAGGCTCAGATCGTCCGTGACATTAAGGATGTTGCCCTCCGACCCGGCACCAATCAGATCGTTGTCGTTGGCTTCTCGCCTACCGTTGACGAGAACTCAATCAAGGTGGAAGGCACCGGCGCTGCCATCATTTCAGACATTGCCGTCGAGTTGCTACCCAATCGTGAAATCTTCCAAGAAGTTTACCAATCTGACCAAGAAGACGATAGCGAGCTGGAGGACGACGACGAGGACGAAAGCGACGCTGACGAGCCGGCCGAGCTCAAGGCCGTCAAGAACAAGATCCAGCTGGTCTGCGATGACATTGAGCGTGCGTCCGAGACAATTTCAAGTGCCGAGAGCCGGCTCAAGTTTCTGGATGCCTACGGCAAGATGCTCGACCGCAAGCGCAACGTCGACATTGATGCCGGCGTCGAGGTGTACCGTTATGAGCGCGAAAAGGTGTTCAAGGACCATTTGCAGGGCAAGGTATGGCAGCGCGAGCTAGATGAAAAGCTCCATGCTCTCCACAAGGAACGGGATCGCGAGATGGTCAAGTACAACAAGATCCTCAAAGCCCAAAATATCAATCGCAAGCGTGTCGAGAAGGAGAAGCGCCTCGAGCGCGTCAAGAAGGACCGGCGCAAGGCCGAGGAAACACGCGAGAAGCTGCGCGTCCGTGCCGAACGCCAAAAGTACTGGCCTCGCAAGTGCTACACCGTCCGCATCACCCTGGACGCGCCTAGCTTTTTTACCCCTTCTTCGTCGCGCAGGTCGTCCGTGTCGAGTGCCACCGAGTTTGCCAAACCTGCACTGTCTCCCTCAGACGAGGCGGCAGCCGGTGCGACCGTTGAGGCGGGTCCGGCCAAGTGCGACCTTGCCATCTCCTATGTGACGTCGTCGGCATTCTGGGCGCCTACGTACGACCTGCAGCTTTCGACGACAAAAAACACGGCGTCGTTGTGCTTTGATGCGCAGCTCACCAACACGACATCCGAGTCGTGGACCAACTGCAAGGTTGTCCTTTCCACGAGCCAGACTACTTTCTCAGGCCTCAACGATACCATTCCTATCCTTGTGCCCTGGCGTGTCAAGCTTGGTCGCGGCTATGGCTACGATGCCATCTTAAACAGCCGGGAAGAAGTTGAGCAGAAGGACAAATGGAGGACAGAGCAGAAGGCGCATATCAATAAGCTGCCGGCGCGTGACAGTCTCTTTGGTGTCGGTAATAACTCCCTCGGGGTCCAGCCGCATCTGTACCACCAGATGGCCGTACAGAAGAAGGCCAAGATTGGCATTAGCGGAGGAAGTCAAGGTAATGGCGCCGCTACCAACAATGTATGCAGTATAGGTAGCAACGCTCTATTTGGACGGGGAGGACCGCAGCAGCAGCAGCTGCAGCAGCAACAACTACAACAGCAACAACAGCAACAACAGCACATGTACCAAATGCAGCAGAATCCGCCGGCCTTTGGGGCAAGGGCTGCATTTGGTAGCGCCATGACATCACTCTCGGCCGCCGTACCACCCCCGCCGCCGCCCCCTGACGCGCCTCTATCACGGGTGAGGGCTGCTATGCCAGCAATGACAAGTCCATTCAGTAGGAGTGACAGCAACAACGACAGCGATAACGACAGTGATGGAGATGATGTTGATGGCCGTACCATTCTCCCTGAAGCCGCTCCGGAGCTCGAGTTCCAGGAGTCGTCCTTTGAGGAGACGGGCATGACCACAACCTACGATCTACCCGGCCTCAAGACGCTTGTTCCCGGGTCGACGGCTTCCAAGCAGCGCGTCGCACGCATCTCCTTTACTGCCGTCGCTTTCAGCCACACGGTTGTGGCAAAGTACAAGCCGGCCGCCTACCTCAAGGCCAAGCTGCGCAACGCGAGCAAACTGACGCTCCTCAAGGGCCCGGCTGGCCTCACCCTGGACGGCTCGTTTATGGGCCGCACGACGCTGCCGCTGTGTAGCGCGGGTGACACGTTCTCACTCAACTTGGGCGTCGACCCGGCTATCCGCGTGGCCTACCCCAAGCCCGACGTCAAGCGGGCCACTACTGGCATTTTTACCAAGGAAGACAGCAACGCCTACAAGCGGTCGGTCACAATTTCCAACACGCGCGCGGCTGCCGGCAAGTCCATTACACTCATGGTGCTCGACCAGGTGCCGGTGAGCGAGGATGAGAAACTGCGGGTTGACCTCCAGCAGCCGCGGGGTCTGACTCTGTCTGGTGGACCAGTCACTACTGGTGTCGGCATGGCTGCACCCGGCAAGGGCCCGGCGTCGGCCAAGGACTGGGGCACGGCGACCGCCGTACTCAAGAAGGCGGGCGAAATTGTGTGGGATGTGACGCTGAATGCGGGCAAGACCGTCAAGCTGGATCTCGAGTATGATGTCTCTGCGCCTACGGGCGAGGGCGTTGTGCAGTGCTAGGGGTACACGCCATCCCACCGAGGTGAAGAGGAAGCGGCACTCAATGGACTCGGTCTTGAAGCAGAAGAAAATGTGGCAAGCCAGGGAGAAGTAGAGGTAGAGGCGGTGGAATCGGCAAACAACCCCCGTGGCCTAAGAATGGCAAATAGAGTGAATCTCAAGGGATCAATCAAGGGTCTATTTGGGCGGAATTGAATGGTTATAAGTAGCTCCTAATTAGTAAGGATTTATGAATAGATGCATGTCAAATCAAGTACATTTTTAGCTATAAATCGAAGCAGTGCATCAAATAGAAGTATATCAAAAGGCCGACCGTATCATAACAGGGAAATCCAAGCAGTAAAACAAAATAAAATAAAACAGAGGAGGGTAAATATTGGTTGGAAAAAGACAGGACGAGAAAAGAAATGGAGAGGTTAAAGAAAGACTAGTCCTGACGGCGGATGAGGCCGACTGGTGGCTGGTAGTACTTGTGGCCGTAGGCAAAGTAGTATACAACGGCAAATAGCATTGTGCCGCAGAACATGACCACGTTCCAGTTCATCGTCTCCAGTGTGACATCGACAGACGTCGGGAAAAAGACAAAGACCCAGACGACGGCCAGGAACAACGCAGCGCCAATGTTGATGGCAAGACCGTAGCGGCCGAGCGACCAGCGCCGGGGCGGCAGAGCAGGGCCGTTGATGCGGCGCAGGATGAGGAACGAGAAGGAAATAAGGTAGGTGCCGAGCAGAGCGCTGACGGCGAGCGAGCCAATGGCGTTGAAGGCAACGCTGGAGCCAATGTTGATCAACGACAGCAGACTGGTAATAAAAAACGTGACGAGCACAGCGTTGAGCGGGATGTTGTAGTTGGGGTTGACATGAGCAATAAAGCGCGAGCCGGGAAGGCCCGCGTCACGGGCAAACGACCAGGTCTGGCGCGATACGGTGGCAACAGTGCTGATGCACGCCGACGTAATGTTGACAATCAGAATGGAAGTCATGATAGACGTGCCGGCCAGACTCTGGGTGACGTTGTAGAAGGCCTGGATAAAAGGGTAACCAGTGGGCGAGTCGACGACATCAAAGACGTCGCCCATGGTGAAGGCAAAGGTGATGAGCATGATCCAGCCCATGGAGCCGTTGATGGTGGCGGCCCACATGATGGCACGGGGTAGCACACGCGATGCATCGCGGACCTCCTCGGACATGTGCACCGTCGAGTCGGCACCGATCAGCGTGTAGACGGGCGCCAGCAGGCCGACCATGAACGACAGGCCCTGTGTGTCCCAGCCGCCAAGGTTCATGAAAGTGCCAAAGACGTCCGAGGGCGTCGAGCGAGGAGCCAGTACCCAGAGAGGGACCAGGACAGCAAAAAAGCCAAGAATGTGCACGACAAGCACGGTACCTTCGACAATGGGCAGGCGGCCAGCCAGAAAAGTGTTGAAGATAATGCAAAAGGCGGTGATACCAATGACGAGCAGAGTGCCGTGCCAGTTCTCAAAGACATAGGTGGGCTGGCACAGTACCAGCAGACCCTGGATCATGGTGCCGGCCAAGAAGGCCAGCGAGGCCAGGCCGGTCTGCCAGCCGAGCACCGAGACCCAGCCGATAATGTACGAGAAGAACTTTTGGTGGCGCGGCGGTGCAAACTCGGAGACCCAGTGGTACTGGCCACCGGACGTCGGGGCCATGGAGGCCATCTCGGCAATGGATGCAAAGACGAGCATGTAGCCGATCCAGACGATGAGGTAGCCCCAGACAAGGCCGGCCTTACCACCGTTCAACAGGGCGTAGAGGCAGGTCATGAGAGCAATCTCCCAGGTGCTCATCAGCGTGCAGGCAAAGCCAAGTGTCGACAAGAAGCGGAAGTTTCTCTGGTGCCGTTAGTAGCTTCCAACATAAGCAGGACTATATTAAGGAGTGACTCACGTTCAAGACTTGAGTGCGGCCGAGCATCTCCATGTCGCGGGCGTCGTGGTCGGTGCCGCCCTTTGAGTTGAGCTTTTCGGTCTCAAAGACCTGGGCATCGTTTGTCATTTCCATGGCAAACTCTTTGCTACTTCTATCTGACATGGCGATATGTTTGTGTGTGAAGAAGTGGAGAGATTATGATATGCTGAAGAGAGAAGATTGAGAGTGTGGAATGTCAAAGAAAACGTGGTAATGGAGTCGTGTAGAGGGTAGAAAATAGAAAATAGAAGATGGAAGATGGGAGATGGAAGGGTAGAAGCAACGCTGAGTAGATCAAGGAGGACGATCACCCGATATTAAATGAATAGGAGAAGAAGGAGACTGAATGAACGAAGGGAGGGAGGATCCAAGAGTATGGTCAAGGTGAGCCGGGATGGAGCGAGTGGCAACGTGTGCGAGGGCGACGTATGGGAGAAGAGAAAACAAAAAGTAAGTAGAACCAGGACGAGGATACGAACCAGAACAAAGGTCAGAAAGGGGCGGAATGTTTACCGGTGAAGGAGGGTAGAGTCAGATGGAAGAAGTATAATGTATGCTGGGACGTCTGCAAGAGATATGTCAGATATTGGGTGCAAGGAGGGTGTCAAGTGTACGTGCAAGTGCAAGGTGTATGAAAAGAAAGCCCGGGATACGAATAGAATAAGCTGGGCGTGAAAGGAGAATGAAAGTCGAGTGCTGAGGAGGGAGGTAAAAAAGACGACAAGACCAAGAGTATTTGCATAGAAAGAGTTGGCAAAATGACTGGCGAGAAGCGAGAAGCGAAAGATGAGGCAAGAAATCAAATGAGAATATGAAAAATAAGAGAAAGGAGAGACGAAAGAAGACGAAAAATAAAAGCAGGAGCAAGAAAAGATTGACACACGGCAGTCGGCATCGGCTGGGTCTATGCTTCGAGAGGTGTGCGGGGGCGTATGCCGTGAGGGTGGTAGGACGAGAAGGGTGAGCACAGATGGACAAGGATATAGATGGCTTTGGGGAAAAGGTAATTCAGGAAAAAGAAAAGGAAGGGGAGAGAGTTTGAAGTAGGGCAGGGGTAGAAGTAGATGAAGGAGGAAGAAGGGGAAAAAAGAAAGTCAAGTGGAAGCGTGAAAGTGGGAGGGGGGGCGGAAGGGATAGATGGGAATTAGAGAGAAGCCAGCAAAGCAGAGAAGCAGAAAATACGCAGCAAAAGAGTGAAAAGCTCTGCTGGACGAGAGACATCTTCCAAAAAAAGGACGGCAGAGGCAAGACAACACCACCCGACTGCTTATGATCCAACCAGATGGCTATGTTGGCCTGCACGTCCCGGCCCAGAGGCTGCATATCTCTCCCTGCCTCTTTGTGTTTTTTGTGTTTTTGTCTTTTCGTCCTTTTGATTTTTTTTTATCTTTCTATTTTTCTGTTCCGAATGTTTAACAACTGTTTGATTTCTTGACTCGGATTTCACGCTTTCTGGTCTTGCGGGATACTGTCTCGGTCGAGGTGCAAGGTGCATGATCCCGTATGCATGTAAATGTGCTTGAACGAATACACGAATAACATAAGCTTACAAGGGCGGATGATACATGATACATAAATATTCCGACCCAACTCATCCCGGTCACGTCGAGATAGCATGATATTAGATTGGCTCCAGCAGAGACACTGGGGAGAAATAAAAGGACCGGTCAAAATGACAACCTGACAAGAGGCGGATGGCAATAGCATGTCGTGAAGATCAGCAAGTCCAGGACGAAGAGAGTCTAACGTGAGTCTAGAATAGAGTGTATCGAGGTCTTGCTTATTTTCCGAACAGGTCCCGCGGATATCTTCATATTTTGTTGTCATTATGTATTTTATATCTCACCAACCCCATATGCAGTGATACTCGAGCGTCCAACCACAGAGAGCCAGAGAGAAGTCGATGAGCGATGCTCTGGGTAGGATCAATGTGCAAATAAAAGACTCGCGCAGACAAGCAGACAGGAAAACACTAAATAAAACTAAACCCGAATTTAAAAAACAAAATAAGCAAAATAAGCACGAGCAAAATAACAACCAACGAAGTCGATCCTGCGGTTGGGTTACACTCGGGTTGGAAGCTTGGGGTGTGTAAGTCGGGACAAGGCAGCGCATGTGTAATAAGGTCAGCAAATCTACCAGATTGACGGATACCAGACTGTGTTGTGTGAAGAGAAGAACTGTCTATCAGAGTACATACAGTAGCAGCTCGGAGCCAGACAGTAGCAGAAACTACATGGTGCGATGAAATAACACAGAAATACCATATCGGGCCTGGCGCTTCTCCCGGACGATCAGTCCCTTGCGTGAACTACCCCATAGCTGGAGCACTAGGGTGCAGGGCTGCGTGATGAGCTATGTGTAGATTAAACGAGAACCAACACGAGAAACGCAATATGTTTGAAAAGAAAAAGAAACAATAAAGGCCAGCCGCTCTCATCAGAGATCTGCGCCCGGTTTCCCTCTCGGTAGCTAGCTAGTCTGCCAGTCCACAGCCGCGATGTTCTCCTAGCCGCTATTAGTCGAGTTGGCTGGTACCGGTTGTTGGTTGACCCCTTCAACCCCTTAAAATTGCATGACTATTACTTTTCAGCAATAGCTCATAGTCAGACTACGCCCAGTGCCTTGGTGCGTGCAGATACAAGCAGTCAGCGGCTGCAAATGTCCAAGATGGGCAGTGATGTTGTAGCCTCGTCATCAAGGATTGATGGCCAAGGCAAAAGACCGCCACGGCTTTATTAGTAGTTTACTGGGTATATCACAATTGGGGGCACCTAACCTTTTTTTTTTTTTTTTTTGCCTTCAAATTGCGTTTGGGGTCGCCATCAGACCCAGAGGGCGTCAGAGGCCACCGGTCACCCGTTTGCCATCCAGACACAGGATCGCTCCATCACTTGCTTGGATGTCTGATAGACACGGACGCTTCCTAATAAAGATGTATTGTTCGAAACAAGCCCTGAGCTAGTAGATGTTAGTAGCTGGATTTGCAACGATTAGCAACTCTTAGCACTTTCGTTTAGCGAGCTTCTTCCCCGAGCTCCAATCCAACCTCGCCAACCATCCTCCACTGTACTCCGTATGGCCGTCCCTTGCATAGCCTCTCCTGTGAATGCATGTCTCAGACAAAAAAGTTCACGGGCACACGAACCGAGAAGAAGGAAGTTTACTACAGTATGTACAAAGAAAGAGAAGAGGAAATGTAGAGAGTAGAGAAAAGGAAAGAAGAAGAAAAGAAAAAGGAAAAGAAAGTGGCCCATAGCCAGAAAAGCGAGTCTGGACTCGAGCCACTTCAGGAATCATTAATCGAATGTCTCAGGCGATTATTGGTACGCACAAGCAATCAGATCAAGAGGGAGACACATCCGAACGAAAAAGAAAGTGAATTAAAACCAATCAATATCAAAGGCGTCAATGACCCTCAAAATCAAATCAATAACAGCATTGCCACAAACAAATGCCGGCGATCTATTCTAGATCTAGCTAGCCAAGCATTCTCCCTAGAGTCTTGTCAACTTGTCGTCGAGTCCAGCCGAGCTGTGGCTACATACATAGTACTCTGTATGTGGAGTGCAGCGGTTGTACCACGTATCTTACTATGTACTATGTATCTTACGCTGAGCCAGCTGCGAATGGGTGCTCTGTGATAGTATTGCCTAGATCGTTATCGTTGTTCGTCTCCCATCAACTTCATGACGAGTCTGAACCCTTGGATCATGCCGGGTCAATACACCCAGCCAGGCGGGTGGAAGTGATACTAATCACAACGGCGAGGCGGAAGAGCGAATAGCTCAGCTGGCGCGATAAGACCACAGAGGACAGCACGACGAACCCCGCGTGGATACGACGCTGTGACCAGCGGAGCTGTCCTGCCGCCTCCTATCTGTCTGTCTCCTTTTATCCAGCATCTCCTCTCGCTCGCTTGACACTTGCTCTTTTCTTCCTACTCTTCTTTCTTTTTGCTCCTTCGTCCCATCGACATTCCAAATCACCGATGCGTGTCGCGCACAGTTTGACCCAGGTTGCCACATTGATAAAAGACGACAGGCGAGGAGAGACAGCCAGCTGACGACAACCGACCGGACAGACGGCAGACGAAGCGTGTCCGAAAGACAGCAGGCGAGACACAGACACGGCTTGTCATTGCAGGCCGCCTCACTCTGAAGCAAGCTGTCATGCCGTCAACCACCATCAACAGCTGTCGTCGTGGCCGACTGTCACCGACGCTCGGCGCGAAAAGGGATGATTAGTCAGCACAGCTAGTAGCAGAAGCAGAGTTTGCAACTATCCGTATGTAGTGCAGTAAGGTATACCCTAATATCAATAAGAGATCCAACGCCCGGTTAGCTCAATCGGTAGAGCGTGAGACTCTTAATCTCAAGGTTGCGGGTTCGACCCCCGCATCGGGCTCAAATCCTGATGCGCTTCAAAAGAAGCACCGATCTCTTTTTTTGTGTTTTTTTTTGTAGTTTTTGATCTTTGCTTGATTTTAGTGCTTTTACTTTCGTTTATTTGCCTGTTTTTTTTTTAAAAAAAAAATGATTTTGATGATTCGATGTGTTTGTATTTTGGGGGGTTTGGTTTTGAGTTGTAAAATGCAGTAACTTTTACCATGAATTTGTTTAAAATAATAGCAAACTATTTGTTATAGTTGAAGACATTATAATTACAGGAAAATATTATACAAATAGAGGGTATGTTCCAATGAAATTCTAAATAGAAGAGAGCTTTGTGTTATTTTCGAGATGTAGTAACTTGAGAAGTCTTTTATATTTATTTTCGAACCCCAATTCTCGAAACTAAAAACATCAGCCAAAATCCATCCAGCTGCCGTAAACCTCCGAACAGACATCACACAGTAATTCCGGCCTCGATTAACCATCGGCAGGGGCACAAATGTGTGTTTGTGGCTGACTCCGGGGAGCCTGACCCGGATCATTTTGTTTTTGTTTTTGTTTTCGTTTCTTTTTATTATTTTCTCTTTTGATCGCTTACTTATATTTTCTTTTTGTAGACGCGTCGTCTGTTTGTCATGCGTATGCCAGTCATTGGACTGCTTTTCGGCGTAGAGTGGCTCTGGTGTCTAAACCTTGTGATTTTTCTTATTATCTTCATTTATAATTTATAAATTTCTTAATCATCAGCCGCTTTCTTGTCTCTATTTCTTGTATACTTGGCCATCGATACCAAGTCCTTGGCTGTAGCTAAAGCCGTCTACTTCTTATGCCAACGTGATCATCACATCAAAATATCAAAAGACCAGAGATCAGGAGATAAAAGACCAACCAAAAGTCCTCAAATAGCCTCGCCTCTACACGGATGTCAACCCTGACACCCTGGCGATCTCCACCACCACAAATATCCCTTGCATCTATGAGCTCATACAAGAGCGAGCTTGGTCTTGTCTCAGTATGGACAGTGGTTAATGGCCAGTGTGGCCATGGAGGCCTATGAGATGCTATGCAGTCTTTTTGTAAGCATCGAGGTCCGTCCAGTCCACGCCCTCTCGTCTTCTCCATAGTGACGGACTTTCATACTCGCATGGCCCGAGATGGGATACTGTTATTGCCGGAGCTTTGTAGCAGCTATTTCAGCTGGCCTTTTCTTCTTCTTCTTTATATTTTTATTTTATAGATATTCCGTTAAATATCGCCTTACTATGTACAAGGATTCCGTCTCTCCGTTAGGGTCGTCCGACTCGAAGTGGCTGCTGGACCCGTGATCGACATTTGGCTACCCGCCCCTTGCTTGTTTGTCTCTCCCTCTCCTTACCACGGGTCTCCCACCTTGCAGAGGAATGCATTCGCCTCTACATAGAAGTGCATTCTTATATTTCGACTTCCACTGTAAAGGCTTTCGCCGTTACATGGCGTCGTCATCTTCAAGAATGCGGAACGGGCTGTGGGATCCCTTGCAATTCCCCATTTTTACATTTCACACTACTCTACTGCACACACTTACACGCTTCATATGGTATGTATGTGCATAACTTACTGTGCTTGCACTGAATGGCGGCCGGTTGCCAATTCTAGAAGGCATCACAAGTGCCACCACAAACCCGTTGCATCACTTTACTGTAATACCCGGTTGCGAGTCGACAGATGGCAGTTGGCACCTAGACGCGAGGGGAGTTTGCAGTTGAATACCCCTGTAATGGCCCTGACTACCTCGCACCAGTCTACGCACTTGTGCGCAAGGACTCGCTCGGCCTTTCAAGTCTGACAGGTCCGTTGAGCGTGTTGGTTGCAACCTGAATAAATACATATATCTGGATTGGTCGTGGATCTAAACTAATAGGGGACCAGCCAACTGATACGTAACGTCGACGCTCAATGCCGAGGGCTGAACTACTCTGTACTATGTGGGCATAAAAAAGAAACCATAACAGCCATCTGCCGATCATCTCAAAGTGTTTACATCATTTTGGCCTCTTTTTCTTCTCTTTAATACTTTCTAATAGTAAGTCTTGTCCACCCCGTTACTGCAATATACTATGTATGCACACTTCCAATATCTTACTCCAGGCACGACTTACTTCCACATCTACCTACTACTATGTATGCACCAGATTATGATGCTATCCCAATCCCATCCGCCGAGTATGTCTCACTGCTCCTCTCCCTTGCTGCCTTGGTTCTTCTGCCCTCTGCCCAATCCTGGCCTTTGCATCCTCTCCTCTCGTTAGACCTCTATCATCTTGTCTCTCTCATCTGCGCGTCTTGTTGTCATATGTCAGTCTTGTTCCTCCATCTTGCGTCTCGGGCCCCCTCCTTCTGTTCGCCTGATCTCTTGCCACCCCTTGCCTTATTGTTAACGTCAGATAACTGAATATGAAGGTGATTTCTAGACTCCTGGATTCGAATACCCTGAACTGGGCTTGCATCTGCCGACATTTAGTGCTAACCTATCGTTCAAACCACATCGGCCCACGGATCTTGCGCATCGGTGATATTGTCCGTGTTTTCGATACTCCCTGCACACTATCATTCTTTGAAAATGTTTGATTATTTGATTGTGACTTCTATCCCTGATTTAAGTCTTTGGGGTCCAAGTTGCTCATACTCCTGTACGGAGTAAATGCACCCGTTTATCACACTGGGGCTCGTCATCACCGAGCTGCACAGCTGAGCCACCCTCACGATTCCTGGGCTCGCTTGCTGGATAGTGATCGGCAGCCCCGTCTTGTCTTTTTTTTTTTTTTTTTTTTTTTTTTTTTTTTTTTTTTTTTTTTTTGTGTCGCTTGTCGTCTCCCTATCAGCTCCCACAATATTCCTGCTCTCTCTTCTCCTTGGTTTGGTTTGCGCCTTGCCCCAAACATGGAGCACTCCTCCGTACATGCACGGTTTCTTTACAGGTAGAACATGCATGTCTTATGACGGCTGCAGCGAGATTTGAAAATTGGGCACTGGGTTCTACCTTTCTACGAGTCTGCCTATCGGTCTCTCTGCTGTTATTTGTCTTGCTATTTCTGTTGCCGTGTAACTATCTCTTACATCCACGTACTCTCCTGCCATCTAGATCGAGTCTGTCGACCACATATCTCCGTGTGAATATATTGAATTTCCGGCTGTCTCTTCTTGGCCTTGCCGTCTCTTATCGTCTGCTGTCACCATATTTCTTATTCTCTACCAAGAAACACAGCACGGCGATCACCTAACATCACGAACGCGGTTTTGTGTCTGTTGGTTGTTCGCCCCCTTTCCCACCGTCATTGTCACCCTCAACCTCTCCGAGCACGCCCTCCCGCTCACCCTACCTCATCCCTTCCGTCACTATTCACTTTTATCTCTGTTCACTGCTGATCTTCTCGGCGTCACCTTGATCCATAAGAAGTCGAGATATCAAAAATAGTAGACTACAGACCCCCAGGCCGTTGTATAGAAAGAAGAAACAACAACAGGTGTCTCACTTGGCTTTTGCCTCGCTTCCTTCTGTCTCTCCCCTTGCCGTCGTCTTGTCTTTTCGTCTTTTAGCGTTTGTCAATTAGTCGTCCGTTGCTGGCTGTCTCTGCACTCCCATCCTGCCTCCCCTGTCTCGATACTGTCTTCTCTGCCTCCTGTCTCTCTATCTCTGCATCTGTTATTTCCAGCTTATTCTTGCATCTATCACCTGTTGTCTCTCTCGGGTCTTCCATATATCTCCCCATCTTCTCTTGTGGCCACTCTCAAACCCCCTTCTTCTTTTTACTTTGTGTGTGCTATTCTGGCGTCTGATCCTACACGACTCTCCGCCCCGTCCATTGATATTCTCCGATATAGGTTATTATATCTATTTCCTTTTTTACTTTTCCAAATTTTGTTCATTATCTCTTCTACTCTTTGATTGTCACACGGACACTCTCTCAGTACTTATGACCTTGTCTCGTTTCATATAATACCGTCTTCCCCGACCCGACGATCAACGCCTTCTTCACTCGACCACATCGTCAATCTTCCTCACATCAACAACACATTCATTGCATCGCATCGATGGACTACACTCCGTCGACAACCCTGTCGCCCCTCAAGGCCGTCACAGCCACCGACCAGGGCGGCGTCCTTGCCATTACAGCCAGTCTCGGTCTTGTGTTTGGTGTCATCTCCCTCCTCATCCGCACATATGTCCGTATCGAATGCCGCGCCTCCTTTGGCCGTGATGACTTTACCGCGTTTGCCAGCATGGTTGTTGCCCTGCTGCAGTCTGTCGTCATCTTCCTCGCCATCTCGCGGGGTTTCGGCAAGATCGAGTCCGACCTCAGCGCCTCCAGCATCACCACTTGGCAGCGCGACCTCTACGTCAGCGACATTCTGTTCCTTATCACAATGTGGCTCACAAAGAGCTCCATTGCACTTCTGATCCACCGCCTCTCGCGTGATCCAATACACCGTGTCATGGCCCATATCCTTCTTGCCGGCTCCGCCGTCTACTTTTGCATCTCCATGTTTGTCGTCACTATTCGCTGTGATATTTCCCAGCCATGGAACACGGAAGTAAACGGCTGCCCCGCCAGCACTGTAAGCCTGCTCACTTCCGCGCCGCAACTTGTCGCGAATTATTCTTACTAACAAACTGACAATATAGTACTCCCGCTGGTTCGCAGTCACAGTTCTAGACATCATCACCGAGATTGCCCTCTTCATCGGCGGCTTCTGGCTGGTGCGCGATCTCCAGCTGCCGTGGAGCAAAAAGTCTGTTGTCGTCATTGCCTACGGCCTGCGTCTGCCCGTTGTCGTTGCCGCCGTCGTACGCCTCTACTATATCCGCCAGTCACTCTACAGTGAAGATCAGTCGCTGCACGGTATTCTGGCTTCCGTCTGCACCCAGGTGGAGCTCTCGTATGCCGTGATCGCCACTACCATGCCCTGCCTCAAGCCGTTTATGAGTGCCCTCAATACCCAGTACGGCGGAGGCAACACGTTTGTTCTGAGCCAAACATCTCCCAACTCGTCGGCGGCCCAGCGCAGCCGCGACAACGGCGGGAGCGGCGGCGGCATCAACTCCCACAGCTACGGCACATCGTCGGCCAAGGACAAAGCCAGGGCGAAAGCCAAAGCCATGGCCGGCGCCGTAATGATGAGCGGTGCCAAGTCGGGCAGCGGCAATAAGGCCGCCAAGAACTCAACTCTAACGACAAGCCACAGCACGGGCGGCAGCACTGGTGGCGGCCTCACCGGCTCCAAGTCGCGCAAGTCGACCGAGTCCGAAAAGGGCATCCTTGAAGTCAACATCAGCCAGGCCCAACACGGCAGCGGTAACCACAGCAGCAGCGACAGCGACGAGAATGTCCAGAACTCGATGCTGCCGTCGGGCATCCAGCCGATTGCACGCAGCAACACCAAGGCATCGGTTGCGTTGCCGGCCAAGACGACAACGATAACGGCCCCGGGCAGTCCGTGCACTAGTCGGCCAGGAGCGCAATCGCCGTCGGGCGTTGCTGTGACGACCGATATTACGGTGACTGAGGAGAAGAACAACAATGTGTCTGGGTCGCCATTATCATCGCCGGCACTGCCATCGTTTCCCAACTTTGACGCCGGCATCGGCCGCATCGGCCATGCTCGGTGATGCATGAGGTGATGTCTTGAAAATATTTTGTAGTCAATTTTTGTTTATTTCACGTATTTCTCTAAATAATTGGTCCTTTGTTTGCTTTATTTTTGCAGTTGGAGACGGTTGGACGGATATGGATGTACACTTACACTTTACTGGGAACGATACCAGAGTCACCCACTCACTGCCTGTTTGTTATTATTTATCTCAATAATATTTTCCGATTCAGTCAACTTGATTTTCACTATTCACAACTCTTGGTCATTGGCGGTTATGCCATCTACTTCATTACTTATGCATGAACTATCCATGTCATCTTTGATCCATCAGGTTACCCAATCGTTCTGGACCAGCTGGATATCAAACAAGACGCTGTACACCTCCTGTGATGAATACGCCAGCGGAACATTGCCCTTTCTGGACGAGACCGAGATGCGGTACATGCACGCATTGGTTTCAGTACTCACTACAATATAGTCCGGCAGTTGTGTCAGGCTTGGGCACATGACTTGAAGGTCTGCCCACATCAGACTGTTGTTGGGCCCCCGCCGCACCATGAGCATATCCGCCTCCCTGCGATAGTCTGACTCCAAAAACATGACAAACTTGGGCTCCTCTTCTGCCGAGCGGTAGTTGCACATGACGATGAAGTTGACGTCTGTATCACTACTGCCCGAGAGTTTCACGCGGCACTTCAAGGCCAGAACCATGTCGTAGCGCGTCCAGCCGTACGACTTGGGCCGTACAAATAGCCGGTCCTGGACATCCCACAGGTGTGTTGGCGCCGTGTCCTTGAGCAGGATGCAGCGGTTGGCACCTTCAAGGTTCGGAACATGGATGCTCTGGTTTCGGAAAGTCCCTGGCGAGATTGCGTTGGTGGACGGCTTATCGGTTATAATGTACCAGTTCGTTACCAAGAATCCACGCATCGCTTTAACGTCCTTTGTTTCGAGCACGGCCACGTCGGTGTCCCAGTCGCGTTGGAACAGATTGGGACCGACCTTGATCAATAAGATGCCAATATAGCATTCAGATTGGCTGCCAAGCAGAAAAAGATACCGATTTGTGCCGGGACTTTTGCCGTCTTCAGCAAGGTAATGCAGTCGCAGGTAAACAGATCCGGAGATGAAAAGGCCGCGGTTCGTGATGGTGAAATTTTCGAAATCGTCAACAAATGGGTGCAGACTATCGTTTTCTTCAAACAGCTTGGGTGACTCGGCAAATAGTCCCAACTCGTTGCGGCGTGTGACTTTGGACACGGAGTCTCGCCCGATGTAACTGCTACTCAAAGACGGCGGCAGCGACATAGCGGCCTCAATTGAAGGCCGTGGGCTAGAGGCGCCTGGTGTCGTTGGTGCTTGTGTGATACTGTGCCGCTCGTCAGAGGCTGAACGGCCGTGGGGTGGGCGGCTTTCTGGGGGCGTGACGGGAGATCCAGGGCGGGGTGTCTTGCTCGAGGCTCTGCCATATGCATCTGGGCTCATTTCCTGGTACGTGGTCGTTTTGGTTCCAATTGCAGACTGCGTTCTATCGACTGGGGCGCCGTTGATCTGCAACTGCGGAACCAACCCCCTCGGCATGCGCCAGGCGAAAATGGTGAAGTCGCTGTTGTGCTTGATAATCTCTTCCTGGAGACGCCGGAACGCACGCGTGCCCTCACCATACAGAAGCGGCATGCTGACATCAAAAATACCCAGCAGACAGTAGGCAATATCCTCGACGCGTGTCGTGACCCGATTTGCCGCCCAGCACATACGGCGTGCGACCGAGTAGGTGGTTGGCGCGGCCTGGTTGGTGATAACGCGTTTAGGTACTTTTGTGATTTCACAAATGGCACCAACAAACTCAGCCTTGTCCCCTATGCAAGCCCATTCGTTGTCGTAGAAAAACAGCTTCCGCGGTGCCACCAGCTCCTGCAGCGTCCAGCCACGCTTAAACCAATCGCTGCACTTCATACTCTGTATGTACTTGGCCCTTTTCCCTTCTTCGCCAGGGCCCTCTGCAACGTGATCCACGTCCGAGAGATAGGCGATGCACACGGCAGCATCGCGGTACCACTGGTACATGGAGTTGATGCTCTCCGACAGCTCGGAACTGTCCATCTTGTTGATGCAGCATGTGTCGACCCACAGGTAGTCTACCTTGCTTTTCTTGGCAACATCAGCCGCTCTTTTGACCTTTCTGTACCCTAGTTTTTGGTGATACTTCGCATCATCGAACATTAGGTACGTGATCTCCTCTGTACCCCATCTATGAGACAGAATGGCATATTGGGGGATGTCGGGGGGGTATTTCTCCACCATTTTCATCGTCTTGATATCGATGAGACGCATTTTGGCAAATGTGATTGGGTTTGGCGGCAGCAATCGTTGTGTAGGGAAAAAGGGGTTTGAATTCAAAAGTAAAACGGACTTTGATTTTTGTTAGCCCGTGAAACGAGGGTATATCATGGAGTATATATGCAACTCGAAACAACACACTGTCGAATCCTCTCCCGTCTGATAAGGAGAGGAGGGGTTGCGGCTCTTTATGCCTATGCTGCGGACTGGATGCTGATTTTCTCCATAACGGCTGCCACGTTTGTTGCTATTGGTTGTGCTGCTGTCAGTTTTGTGTCTGTCAAGTAGTTGAAGACTCAGCCACGGCCTGGCCTGCATCTTAATATAGACTTTATTGGAGGTAGTGCAACAGCGGCGCTTATTTTGCACTCAGGTGCCATGATGGTGCCTTTATAAGCTGTGTGTCTGCCTTTTGTAGTTAGCTATTGATTATCACTGTCAGCCACTTCTGTGATAAGTGATGAAATGCCGAAAGTACTCCAGGATAGAGATGGGGGTTGCATGGTGAGTGGCAGCCGCAGGATTGAGAGGAGGAGAGGGGATGCCATTGTACAAGTCGTGCCTTGATTTTTTATTTCTTTATTTTATACAAAATAACGCGCGCTTAAATATGTAAAAATGCTATTGATCGTCGAGCCTCACCCTACAGCTTCGATTTTTCGGTCGGCTCACTGGCACTGCCCGCAAAGTTGCTACCGCCCAAGGCGCCCACAATCGAGTCGACGCTCTCCAGCAGCCACTCACTGCCCTCGTTGGTCGCCAGCCACTCAACGCCCTTGACGCTCTCCTTTTCACCCTCGGTGTCACTGGCGGGCAGCCATGTGCCGTCAATAATAGCCTTGCGCAGACCAAACACGTGCGACACCACCTGCGGGCCGACACCCGTCTGCGACCGCAGGCAAGCAATAGCCACTAGACTGGTCAGCGCACGGCCGACATTAGCCAGTCCATCGGCGCTATGGTTTGGGGGGTCTGTGAACAGCGGGCCGTAGTGCGAGCTCAGAATGTGCACGGGCAGGTCCGGGTGTGATTCGGCCAGCTTGTCCAGCAGCTTCTGGTCGACACCGGCGTAGACGGACCGCCACAGGCCGAGGCCGCGCTCCTTTGTGGATGCGACATTCTCGGAAGTGACTGTGCGGGTAGACTTGGTAGACAGCTTCGCTGCAATGTCTGCCGGCAGGCCGGTGGACCGGAAGCTGCCGAGCACATTGATTGTGCGCGGGATACCGTTGAATCCAATGCACTTGAGGCCGACCTCGCGGATCAGCTCAGCAGTGGCGACGGGCGGCTGCGACAACGGCGCTTCCGTGGCAACGCGCCAGAGAGTGGCGAGAGCATCGGGCGCATTGAGAGTCATCGTAGCAGCGGCAGAAAAGGCAATCCAGGGCTGGGCGCCGACGTTGTGGTGAGCGGCATCGCGGGCAATGTTGCGGTACACATCCGCAATGCGCGACGAAGCTGCCGTGGGGCCTGGGCGCGCAAACGGCGCATTGATGAGCGCCTTGAGTGACGGCGAAAGCTTGGACATTACGACGGCCGAGACTGGTTTGTGTTTATAATTCAGAGAGCGCGGGATGCTGAGGAGCAGAAACGAGAAGAGATAGAGGGCGAAGATGATGAGGCCGTCGATCACGTGCAAATAATTCGGCAGTTTAGGAAGGTGCGTCGAAAGGCTGGTAAAGGTGTTGAGACTCAAACAATTGAGTCTTTTGGTCATGAGAGTCGATACTCGGGTTATTAGATGTATTGGAGGAGAGGTTTGTCTTCAAAACAACAACGAAGAAGAACAAAAGCACATGCCGTTGGTTTCCAAACGACATCGGCTTCCAATTGCCGAACGCGGGTGATTTGCCAGCTCCGGGTGTAAAGGCGCCATATGGTGTGTATAGATAGTTATTATGACTGTTGCTGTTTCTATTTACACTACTGTCTTTGGACCCGCTCTATTTCCACGCGAGCCTCCGTCAGCCGCCGCTACGCCGGGGGAAGATTATGGCGCCCGAGGCGCTGGATGGATGATTCCCCTCACTGGACGCTCCGTCGCCGGAGTATTTGCCGCCTAGTTCGTATGAATGCAGTATACAGTATATGGAGTGTAGTGTGTACGCGGAGAACTTGATTCCGCAATGCCAAAAAAAAAAAGACGGAGAAAGTACATCAAAAATACCAAAATACCAAAAATATTAAAAAGCAATCAAAGCAAAACTGAAAAAGGTAACAAAGATAAGGGGAGACGTAAGTATTTCCAGAGCCGTTCCAAGTCAAAACCATCTCGGCATAAAACTGCACGACCCAGGCTAGAAGTAGCTGCGCATGGCATCCTGGAAACCCGGGCCGCCCTTGAGGTCGCGGTCAAACGACATCTGCACATCGAGAACTTGCTTAATGTGTGACATGGACAGCGGCTCGCCCTTGTTGACTGCCAGCGCCTGTGCCGTGCGCACTGTGTTCTTGATCTGCCGGCCGTTGAGCTCGTGGCGGGCCAGGGCCGTAAAGTCGTCTTCGGTGAACGGCATGAGGTCGATCTTTTCCAGCACGCGGACACGCTCGATGAAGATCTTGAAGATGGCCTTTTTGGCGCGGCCGTCGAGGCTGTCGTACCGCAAAGCAATGTGAATTCTCGATTGGAAGGCATCATCAAAGGTCTGCACGTTAGTCATGGACTTGAACATAATTAAGGCATGAATAGAAAACGTACCTCGACACGGTTGGTTGTCAAGAAGAGAATGCCCTGGAAGTACTCGAGCTGCCGCAAGAAGATACTGACAAGCGCGTTGCGGTGAATGTCGTGCATATTGCGCTTCTCGAGAAACACGTCGGCCTCGTCCAGCAGGAGAATGGCGCCCCATGCGTGGCAGATGTCCAGGATCTTTTGCAGCTCCGACTCCAGGAAGCGCGAGTCGGTGCCAAGCTCGCCTGCGGACACCATGTACAGCGGGCACTTCAGCAGCTCAGAGATGCCTTCGGCTGTCAATGTCTTACCGGTACCGGGAGGGCCGTGAAGAACAGCAACGAGGCCCTTGCCCTTGCCCTGGATTACGTCGTCGATGCTTTCGGCTGCATGATACTTGTGCGACTCGACGAGCGCCTTGACGATGTCCTTTGTCTTGGGCTCGAGCACGAGGGACTCGTAGGCATTGTGGTTCCACTGGATATCCTTGACACTGGACACGGTAAATTCCAGCCACAGCTTCTCCGCAAAGGCAAAGCCCAGCACCACCGGCGAGGCGGTTAGGTACTCTTCATCGCTAAACTCAGGTATCTTCTTTTCGACATCTTTACCGTCCTTGTTGTTTCCATCCTCACCCTCGCCGTCGGCATCGTCGCCCTTGTCGTCTTCGTCGTTGTCGCCGGTGCCGGTGCCGGTGCCGTTGGCCTTGACTTTGTTCTTGTCGGGAACCTGGCCAAGTATGCTAGTTTCCTGTTCGGGCCCGCCGTCAGCCGAGACTTGATAAACAAGATGACCCTCCCCAAAAGGGTCCGTGACCAGCCGCATAGTGCTCCTTGGTCGCCCTACCTTTTTATTGGTCAGGTGGCTGTGTGGGCTGCTGTCCGAGTCGGACTGCTCACACGGCCTGGCTCCATCCCATTCGTTGCCGGAGAGCTCTTCGTCAGACTGCGAGTCGCCATTCTTAGGCTTGACTAGCGAGATGGGGTAGTTGGGATTGATGCGCCGGTGGATGCTCGAGTCGATCATGATGCGCCCGGTGATGTTGACCTTGACAGCAGTCTTCTTCTTCTTGTAGTACGCCATACCGTCGTAGCTTCGATATTGCACGCCACTTAGAGCAACAAACTTCTTGCCGCGGTCGATCAGCTCTGCGCGAAGCTTCTCCTCGTTCTTGTGGTACTTGAGAGGGTATAGCGGCAGGCTTGTGATCTTACGTGTGCCTCTGAACTCGCAAATCTCATCTGCAACGCTGCCATAGCCGAAGCGTTTGCCGTCGTATTCAAAGTACTACATGGTTAGAATACCATAATCTGTTGGAATCACCGTGGCCAGGAAATTGTTTGTACCTTTCCATCAATGTAATAGAAATGCCCTTTCATCATGCTGTAGTGGCTCTCAGCCATGTCGGCCTTGAAGATGCGTGGCTGGTCGTGCGAACCATACGTGGTCGTAAAGGCAAGTGTTTCTGGCTTCCACAAAGCCCAGAGCAGGTCGTATGTGATGAGTCCATTCTCAAGCAGCGGGACGAGACTGTTCTTCACTTCCTGGTAGTCCTTGTCGAGATACTTGATAAGCACTTTGAGCTGCTCACGCTTCTTGACGTTCCGCTTGGCCTCTTTCTTGCGTGTTTTCTTGTCTCCCTTGACCTCGGCAGTCTTGAGCTTCTTCAGATACTTGTGCATGTCCTCGAGGTACAGAAATAGGAGGTTGGGGTCCAGCTTGGGCGTTTCTTCGACGAGGCTCACGCCCTTTATTTCACCCATGACCCCCTGCAAGGCATCACGTAGGATTTTACTCTTGATGTCGACAATGGTCTGCTTGTACTTGCCCTCCCAGTCAAATGTGCGCCGCACGTGAAAGGCATAGCCCTCGTACTCTGCATCAGCAGATCCCTCTGCCGTGGGCTGCAGTACGTAGTTGTGGCGGGTATTGTCCCACACATGGTCGACACGCTTGAAGTTTTTGGACTTGGACTTGCGCTTGCTCTTCTTTCCCCGTTGGGGCTGCTGTCCTACTTGCAAACTGTCTTGGCTGGGTATTGGCATTCCTCCGTGGCCTGGCCGTCTAGGCCGTCCAGACCGCCCTGGGTTAATTTGGGGTATGGCCCTTGGCATTGCACACCCGCTGTTTAGGTTGATGGGCGGCTGTGCTGGAATTGGTTGCTGGTAGGCGGGTGTGCCGCCAAAAGCGAGCGGATTGCTCATTGGAACTCCGAAAGGAGGAGCATAGTACCCAAAGGGCTGAAATTGCGGGTATGGGTTGACGAACTGCTGCTGCGGCGGCTGGTGTAAAGGAAGTCCTTGTTGGGGTGGGAAGCCGCGGTTGCGTCTGGGATCGTCGCGGAGAAACTTGTCGCTGTCGCTGTCGGAGCGCAGGCTTCGCTTGGAGCCCCCGGAAGAAGAGGAAAATCTCGAGCTGGAGCTTGTGTCCGAGTCGAAACTGCTGTTGGATTCGGATTCGGAGTCGGAGTCAGAGCTCGAGTCAAAATCCACGTGGTCCTTGCTGGACTTTTTGGGTTTTCTCTTGCGAGCATGTTTTTTTGCCTTTACGACCTCGCGCTTCTTCTTGACATGTTTCTTCTTCTTCTTTTTTGCAGCCTCGGGGTCTGATGATTCAGAATCGGATGTGTCTGCAACGCTCGAGTCACCTGATGACGAAGATGATGAGTCGGAGTTGCCATCTGATTCCGAGGCGGGTTTGTCTTTGACAGGCTTTTTCTTGGTATGCTTTGGCTTGGTGGCAGACAGCTTTCCTGGCTTGAGTTCATTGGTCTTGATGGTTTGCTGTGCACTGGTTGGTTTTGTTGATTCGGCAAGTAGCATTGGCGGAGCGGTTGTGTCGGGCAAGACTTTGATATCGTCGTTTGAAGATGGTTCTCGCATGACGTGCGTTACAATGGAAGAGGAATCCATACTTGCGGGGCACAGCCAGCGACGGAGAGCTTCAATGTGAGGTTTGTTCTAAAAGAAACACAAGTGGTTACAACAGGACAGCTCTGTTATGTAGACGAGGCGCGCGTTCGTTTTATATGGAGTTGATCTGATGGACGGCAGAATCGACGGGAATGGCACTTGTTAGGCAGCTTGACAGTCAAGCAAACAGGCAAGCAGGCAGGCAGGCAGACAGGCAGATATGTATGCAAGCTAAAAGCTGACAAGTCAGCATGAATTTTGGATCCTTCTAGATCATAAGAAGGCGGGTGCCGGTGGCAGTCTGAGGTAGTTTAACAGCAAGGCGGCTCTCCACAGTATCTTTAAATTTAAGCATGTTAGTTGAATGTATTATATAAAGGGAGGGTGATGAGAGATGTTGTGAAATGTGACACTTCAGATGCAGGTTTAAATATAGCGAAATGGGGTGAAATGGGAACTGAGAAATGGGAAATGGGAAGTCGATTGCAGTGGAAATGGGGGAAGGGGGTCGGGGCGTGGGATTGCTTGTTATGATTGCAGTTACTCTGACACAAGAAATGAAAGCAGACGCATATCACACGATCATGAATCGCAGGACAAGTGCATGGATGTGGACACAATAGCAACGTACAGTCACCGGGACATGCGCCATAGGTGAGAACACAAAGTCCAACGGCTGCCAGCGGGTAGAAAAAGGGCAATGCATGCATGCGTGGTTGATAGAGAGTGCAGACAAATCCAGTATGCAAAGATATGCTCTGTGTGCTTTCTGTCTTTCAAAGCTAGCCAGCTGTTCACTCCGCAGGCAGCATGCAGCTAGCAGCCCGTGATGGTGAGGCCAGCGGCCAGCGAGATGAGCAAAAACCTGCAATCCCTATTAGTTGCAGATATTGGTTATTTTCTTAAATCTGGGTTTGAGTCGGGACATGGGCTTTAAACCCGATGAGAGCCCCCAAAACAATTGCACGGGAGGAAAACAAAAGCCGGCTTGGGAATAGAATACAAAAATAGGGCGAGCCAGTCGGTATCTGTGGACGAGAAGCGTTCGTGCCAAAGAGCCAGAGGCGATGCATGCATATCGTACAAAGCTGCTTGGCCAACCGGAACGAGCGTGGCTTATGTTGCAGCCACTTGGCAGCCAGGCCACTTCACCCCGGTATGCAGGATATGCAGAATATGTTTGGACAACCAGAAAGTGAAGTTGAGAAGTCGGTGTGGTGAGGAGGAACATGTAATATTATGCACTACTAAACGTCACGAGTACTGCATCGACGAGGCTTTGTTTATGATGTTGGGACTAGAATGGGGTGAGGTTTGACTATCGCGAGGAAGGGGCGGGGCGATCCGGAGACTGTTTAATAGGCAGCTCCGGGAAGGCGCGGGATCATTGTCGGCGACAGTTTTGGGAAGGAGCGATGTACAAGATGAGGCTTTGCCGCCGAACGGGAAGGGCCACAGAAGTACCACGGTACAACAGAGACATCACGCCGCGCAGGATCATTTATAGCAGGCATGTCTGATTATAGCATACAGAGAGCTTGAGCCCGAGCTCAACGATACTTGCATCTGATAATATTTACAATGTACACATGGCGAGTCAGTGAGGCCGTAGTGGAGCATGGAAGATCAACCTCACCAAAGCGGAAGGAGCTGCCCTGAGTGCCTGGCATCCGACCAAGCCTTTCTGTTGCCTATAGCTGGCTGTCCAATTCTAGGAGGCACGCTGGCCGGGTCACACTTTGGGTCTATTGCAGGGTTGTTACTCTATTATCGGCAAGCAGGAGGGCATCCGATGAGGCCGATAACCACACAGTATCACCAGTGGGCCTCGCCAGGCCGCTCACACCCACTCAGGCACTTTTGACCCCACCGCCCGTGTAAGACGTACAGGCCTATACTCCGTAGGTGTAGTTGGGCAATGACTGCACAGATCGAGACCATTATGGCGCGTGGTTGCCTGCTTGGGTGAGGACAGACTGCGGTTAGTGGAATTTCGTTAAGAGAAGAACGAGCTGCTTAGAGCTATCGGACTCTCAGCCCTGTCAATCCCATGGAAGATCAAATGAGTGATCGTGGCTGGCGGGCAATATCAGGCAGCAGTATACAGCAGTGGGAGACAAAGGTGGTGCATAACTCGTCCTGAGTGAAGATGGCAGGCCGTTGAAAAGAATATTGGACAATGACTTTGAGCTGCTTGTTAGACCTGCTGGTGGAAATGCTTGCTTCAAAAGAAGATTCAAATCGAATGTTTGCTTCTAAAAAGAAAGGAAAGGGAAAATAAAACATGTAAAAATAAAGATGTAAAAATAAAAGATTAAAAAGATTAAAACAAAGAAAAAATAATATCAACATTGTAGATCACTAAATAACCAAATTTTACATGACAGAAATTAAGGGGAAAAAATAGAGATCAACGTCGAGAAACTTGCTTGAGAACGTGCCATGGTACATGCAAAGGCGAGGCTGTAATATCAAGCATGATCCGGGAATGGTTGTATTGGACTGTGAATATGGATCAAAATAACTACGAGACATCATCATAAATCACATGACGATGAGTGCGGCGCCGATGAGGACTACCTGGATGGCGTACGCTTCATTGGCCAGTCGTCTGGCTGGGAGTCGCAGGGTAGCACCGAGCAGCCAAACACAGCATGCAGCACTTGAAGTATAGCCCATTGAGATGACTAACTGCATCATGAACTTATCACGGCAGACAGCAGTAATTATCTTCTCGGATTCCAATGCTTTTAAGTTTAGCTAAACGGTGTAGAAGAGAATAGAGCAGAGAGGTGGTCTGTCACATAAACTATTCAGCTGGTCGTTCTAGTTCCGATATGACCAGAGGCGAGATCCGGGGCGATCTAAGTGAGATGGGTGAGAGAGATTGGGTGAGATTGCTAAAGACAGCTCAGAAAAAGATGGAATAGAAAATAGAATAGAAAATAGAATAGAAAATAGAATAGAAAATAGAAAAAAAGAAAACAAAAAACAAAATCAATACCAATCAAAATAAACCTAAACATAAACTATTTCCGTATTCTTTATAAACAAACAACAAACAACAAACAACAAACAATAACCAACAAACATCCAAAAGCCATCCACACCTTCATCATTCATCGCTTCACCTTGACGTCGTCTTTCATACAGACGATATTGTGCATATTAGAAGTCGTTACCTAATCAAGCCTGTACATAATACAGTCTTATTGTTAGCGCGCAAAATCACGATTAGATCTGTGCCGACGTCATCCCGAATTGGCAGTCGCGCGCTGCCAAGACACTTTTAGCACTTTTAGCAGGATTTTGGCGCCCTTCTTTCACCACCGCGCAACACGCCAGAGAGGTGCCATCTCGAGCTGAAAGCAAGTATTACGGGGACAGGCTAGACGATAAGCTAGAGCAGCTAGGAAGCAGCGGAGCGGAGCGCACCCCAGCAAGGAGCACGCAAAAAGAGACAAAGGACAAAGCACAAAGTCTCGAAAGCAGGGAGCAAGGAAGGAGCGACGAGAGGGAGCCTACGCACTTTCTTTAAATTACTCGCCCTGCCCACTTTTTGGCATTTGCGCAGATTGGCATTTGACGTTTTGACAGTTTGATAAGAGAACTTCTGGCGGGCATCGCTTGATTTGTTCTCACGACCAACGACGACGACAGACACCAATCAACGACATTGGCACTTACGACGCACGACGCAATGCCTACTCTCAGAAGCCACAGCACCGGATGGCGTCGGCTGCTGGGCTGGGACCGGCACCCGGCCCATGAGCATCACGAGCAGTGGTGGGAGGAGACCCGGAGAAGACGTGAGTAGCAGGCAAGAGATCGCATGCGCGTATCCTTCTTCATCTGATATTAACAATGACAGTATTTCCCGCCTATGGCGAGGATTCAATCGAGTCGGCCATTCCCCCGGAAGAGGTCACCAAGATCGCCGTGCGCCTGCGCTACCTCATCGAGGAGGTCATCCCGTGTGAAATGGAGGAGGAACTGGTGACGCGCTCGCACAGCAAGGTCATTACGCGCCAGGTCGTCCAGGCGGCGCGCGAGGCCGGCGGCGTCGACGGCAGCCCCCAGTACAACGACTGCGTCGTCTACTGCCTGCTGATCTGCAAGCGCTGGTTCCGCCACCAGGCCCTCGTCGAGCTGTGGGATGCCAGCATGCACCAGGTGCGCTCGACTGCCTGCGAGGTCATTGCCAAGCTGATCATCGAGAGCGAGGACGACCAGCAGTACCTGATGCACTCGGTGCTGCTGCGCCGCTACTCCATCCTCATCGACGGCGAGCCCACGCTGCCCGGCAACGTCATTGAAAAGGCCGTCGACCTGCACGCGCTGCGCGTCATCGGCTCGTCGGGCTACCAAAAGTGCATCAGCTACCTGTGGCGCGGCTGGCTCGTGCAGGACGAGGACGACCCGGCCAGCTTTGTCGACTACAAGGACCGCGACAACACGTCGTTTGTCTCGCATCTCGACCCGGACCGCATGCGCGCTCCCATGTACCAGAACGCCACCCAAGTCCTGTTCTCCATCCTCTACCTCGTGCTCTTCACCATTGCCATCAACACCATCAACCGCAGCGGCGACCTCGACGGCATCGAGATTATATTGTACCTGTTCACGATCGGCTTCATCTTTGACGAGATCACCAAGATCTGGAAGGCCGGCTACTACATTCTCGGTTTCTGGGACGCCTTCAACAGCGTCCTCTACTCGCTCCTCGTCGTCTCCCTCGTCATGCGCTTTATCGCATTCAGCAAGGCCCCGTCCGACGACCCCCTGCTCAAGGGCCCGCGCGAAAAGTTCAACGAGCTGAGCTACAACTTCTTGGCTTTCAGCGCGCCCATGTTCTGGATCCGCCTGCTGCTGTACCTCGACAGCTTCCGCTTCTTTGGCGCCATGCTCGTCGTGCTCAAGGTCATGATGAAGGAGTCGGTCATCTTCTTTGCCCTCCTCATTGTCATTCTCATCGGCTTCCTGCAGTCCTTTATCGGCCTCGACATTGCCGAGGACCTGCAGCTGAGCGACGTCACCTTTATCGTCCAGGCCATGCTCAATGCCGTCATGCAGAGCCCCGACTTTGAAGGCTTTGAGCAGTTTGGCCATCCCTTTGGCATTATCCTGTACTACTGCTTCACCTTTATCGTCATGGTCGTGCTGCTCAATGTCCTCATTGCGCTCTACAACTCGGCCTACGAAGACATTTACGTCAATGCCGACGACGAGTATCTCGCCCTGTTTGCGCACAAGACCATGCAGTTTGTGCGCGCCCCTGACGAGAACGTCTTTATCGCGCCCTTCAACCTCATCGAGATCTTTTGTCTCGCTCTGCCGTTTGAGTGGTGGATGGGCAAGAAGACGTACGAGCGCCTCAACGACATTGTCATGGCCGTGCTGTACTCGCCCGTGCTCATGATTGCCGCCTACGTGGAGACGCGCACGGCCTATGAGATCCTCGGCAACCGCCGCCGCGGCGATGCCGACGACGATATTGTCGAGGAGTGGGAGCAGCTGCAGGTCAGCAGCAACAGCATCGACTTTGAGTCGGACGGCTGGAAGAAGACGGTCGATATTGTCAAGCCCAATGTCGAGGACGACCTGGCCGTTGTCGAGGTGCGCGAGCTGCGGTCCGAGGTTGCCGAGCTCAAGCTCATGATCGAGGCCCTGACGCGGTCGCTGTCTGTCGAGCCCGAGTCCAAGGACGAGGCCAAGGCAGACTCGAAGCAAAAGACGCTGCTCACCCCTGAGCCCGAGTCAAAAGACGATGCCGGTGACGTCGAGACCAAGACCGAGCCTGCCACTCCATCAGAAGACGCCGGCGAGGGCTCGTCCTCGGCTACTCTGGGCGCATCCGGGTCCAAGTAGACGAGTCGATATATAAGATTGGCTCTATTTTGGTTGTTATGTTCTTGTATTTCATGTGTATTTGTAGTCTATGAGCATGCGCTTTTTTGTACTTTAGTTTTGGTTAATTTTTGAATGTTACATGTTGCGTTGACAGTCAGATCACACCTGCAACACCTTTGATTGTATGCTCTGCGAGCTCCTTCCTCATGCAGAAAAGTGGGGTGCGAGCTGCTGCTTATCAGGAACCTCTTTGGCGAGGACGAGCATCGCCTGAGATGCTCTTAGCGAAACCGCCGAGTTATGTCTTGATAAAATAGAAGAAGAATGAAAACAGAGGTTCCTCCGCACCGAAGCGCGCCTAGGCCAAAGCGCCGTGCCGCCACCGGGCTTGCTATCGCGATCTGTCTTGCATACCTCGCCGTCGACTTGCTGTCCATCAACAGTGGCGGCAGCATCTTGGCGAGACTGACACAGCATGCATGCACAAGTGACGCGGGGCTCACACCATCTTATACAAAATACCCTCAGCTAGGCGACCCTTTTCATTTTCTGCCGTGCACAAATGCCACCCGTCCACCGCTGCTCGACGATCCATATCCGGCAAAGACGTGGGCCAGTCTCTACGAGCCGAACCCGGCGCACTGGGGCTGGGGCCGGCCAAAGAACAAGTCACAGAATGGGAGCAGCAGTGGACATGGTGGCCGTGGCATATATCTATGCGGCTACTTGGACGTGCCGCTCGACTGGACAAACTCGTCGGACCCGCGCATCACTCGCCTGGCCGTCACCAAATACCAAGTCTCGGGACCTTTTGCAGGCGCATCGAAGAGCGACCGCACTATAGTTATCGAACCGGGCGGGCCGGGCGGCAGCGGCACCTCGTACGTGTGGCGCGCCGCTGAAGAGCTGACCGATCGTCTGAGCGGCGGCATCCTGGATGTGCTGGGCTGGGACCCGCGCGGTGTCAACACTACCCAGCCGCGTGCGGCCTGCTTCCCCTACGATGCGGACCGCGACCGCTGGTGGCAGCTAGGGCACAGATACCGGGCGGTCTCGGGCGAGCACCCGACAAGCCAGATCGAGGTGGCGGACGCTCTGTTTGAGGCGACGTTCCGTGCGTGCTGGGAGACGATTGGCGATCTGGGCCGGTTCGTGGGCACGGGCATGGTGGCGCGGGACTTGGATGCCATCCGCCAGGCGCTGGCCGAGCCGCAGCTGACGGGCTACCTCGTGAGCTACGGCACAGGCATCGGGCAGACATATGCGCAAATGTTTCCTGGGCGTGTGGGCGCGGTGATCCTCGACGGGACGGAATATGTGCCGTTTGAGTGGATGCAGGGCGGCTTCGGGTGGGCCGCGCTCGACAACATTACAGATGCATGGCACGACGGGTTTCTAGGCGAGTGCATTGCTGCCGGGCCAAAGCACTGCGCTCTGGCTGCGAACAACAACATCAGCGGCACTGGAAGTAGCCAGCTGACTGTGGACGACCTCGAGGCAAGAATGGCCGATCTGGTGGCGTCCGTTGCCAAGAGGCCAGTGGCTGCATACACGGCCGTGTCCGGGCCGACACTGATAACCTACTCGTCGCTGGTAGCGTCCATCTACTCGGCCCTCTACCGGCCCCGGTCGTGGCCGGCCATGGCGCAGATGTTATTTGAGCTCGAGCAAGGAAACTCGACACTTGCCGCCGTCATGGTTGATGCTCTCGTCTTCCAGTATGACCCGAGCCGTCTAGTGCTCGGCGAGGCGTGTTCTGTGGAAGGCGTGCCGGCCGCCAACCCGCCCTTACCGTCGACAAACGAGCTGGCGCCGCTCGTGATCTGTGCCGACCAGTACGATGCACCGGAGCCGGCCGGCGGTTTGTCCTGGTGGGATGAGCTGTGGGCGAACATGACGGCCAAGTCGTGGATCGGTGGCAACTCGCGGTTCTACAATGTGCTGCCCTGCCGCCATTATAAGAACTACTGGCCAGAGCCGGCGGGTGTGTTTCGTGCACCCTCGCTGAACGCGACGCTGTCGAACCCGGTGCTGCTGGTGGCGGAGACGCACGACCCGGCGACACCGCTGGCGAATGGACGGCGGCTGGCAGCGGACATGGGCTATGCCAATGCACGCATGGTCGTGCATCACGGCTACGGGCACGCATCGATGGCGGACCGGTCTGCGTGTACGGACGCTGCTCTGAAGAGATACGTTTTAGGAGGAGAGACGCCCGAAGTGGCCGAGACGCACTGCTTTGCCGACGAGAAGCCGTACTTGTACGGTGTAGTCTCTACCAAGGATGAGTATGGCCAAGACCAGCAGGCAGAGCAGCAAACAGACCAAAGAGACATGGTGGCGGTCTGGCGGGAGCATTTGCAGGAGATGCTGCTGTGGAATCCGGGGCTGGTCCGGAGGTAGAGCACAGAGTAGTAGACTATTGCCATGTTGTCTTGTTATTTATATTTTTTCCCCTTTCTATTTTCTTGATTATTCTTCACTCGTTGGCGCTTCAACCATCTATGCACATGTTCCGGTGTCTGCCATCCATGCCCCTCACTCGAGCCAAACGCCTTGTGGATGGCCGCCCCCATACGAGGGATTTCTTTTTGATTCCCTTTCCTCTTTTCGATGCCTCCTGCTATCCCCCTCTGCCCCTCTACTGCTGATTGGATCTCCGTGGTCGCCGAGAGATTTCCGCCGGGCTGGTTTCTGCCGGTGACGGAATGCAAAGAGTCAGAAGAGAGAGCAGATGGGCCTCGACGGGATTACACAGTAGCTAGGTTGACGGATAAATTGTCTTTTCCTCTTTTCATTTTCGTTTTATCTGTGTACCTCATCTTTTTGAATAATGCAATCAAAAGAGAGATGAATAATAAATTAAGATGAGAGACACAAAGGAGGGGTGTCTTGGTGTCTTGGTGCCGTGTTGGAGTCTACTATCTACTATGGGGGGGACAGCGCGAAAAGCAAAAGCGAAAAATTTCAGTGCAGAGTGAAAAATGAAAAGTGAGCAGTGGTGAGTAAAAGGCCGGACAGCGGGG
Organism: Ophiostoma cf. undulatum; assembly: GCA_022392935.1. NCBI lineage: Eukaryota > Fungi > Ascomycota > Sordariomycetes > Ophiostomatales > Ophiostomataceae > Ophiostoma > Ophiostoma cf. undulatum. The sequence goes on from JAKRGL010000039.1 coordinate 606,726, forward strand.
TCTCGCAGCTGGCTGGATATTGCCGAGTGGCCTGGCCCTCCGGCCGAGAAGTGGAATACGTATTCCGGGATATTTGCATTTGATGTGAGATCGATTATCATTCTTCTTGACCCGATAATTTACGACTCTGGTACGAAATGGGAATGGCTCGAGTTGGGCATGGCAGGCTAGCATCCGGATCTTTTCTTTTCTCCTTGTTTTCATGCCTTATTTCTCATTTCATTTCTCATTTCTCTTTCTTCTTTCATCCCCCCCCCCCCTGGTTACGTCGCCTGGACAGATGCTCCGAGGTCCGACTCGGCAGATGCTGGGGACAAGCCTGATCCTATCGCTCCCCTTTTGCTGGCGAGCACCCATGGTTATTGCCTTTCCTGCCGGTCTTGTCTTGCTTTGGTTTCATGTTGTCTGTCGCTGTGCTACGGATACAGAGTAGACAGATCATCCCGGCACGCAGCCGTCCGGCGCTGTGACCGCCATTTGTTGAGATGGTATTTGCAGAGTATATTCGTGTATTTTCATGTATTTTCATGTATTTGTAGGATCGCAGGCAGCCAAGTCCAACCCGATGCTACAATGACTTCTTACTTGACCAGAAGAGGCACATGCCAACAAACGAGACGGAATCGCCACTATAAACGGCAGTGCAATACAATATAGTCAATATGGGCTAGATGGGCTAGACGGACTAGATGGCCCACGTCGCCGAGCTACTACGGAGGCTAAGGCGGCAGAGGTATCAAATGTCACAATTGGCTGCTCTTTCGGCTTGTGCGTTTCGACTTGATGCCGATGGTCTGCGAATAACCGGCGGTGTGCATGTCTCGCAGAAGGACGCGATTAGAGGCGATGGGGGGTGATAGAGGAGATCGGAGGGAGATGGTCGGAAGAGAAGAGACTGAGACGAAGATGAAAAAGAGGACAAAAAAAGATAAAAGAAAACAGAAAAGAGAGGAACGGATATGCTCACGACGTCAGATCAGCTGCAAAACCTGGGCACCGGCCGAAGCCCAGGCCCCAGCCGACATGGCGCGTCTGGCTTGCGGCTGACGGTAGCCATATTTTGGTTTCCTTTTTTTCTCTTTTCTTTTTTCTTTATCCCCATTTCGTCATTATGTTCTCTGCCACCCAATAACCACGTAAACCAATTTATCACTAATGTATCAGTCATTTCGGTTGCATCTCATGCGACACTGGGAGTCCGAGCCGTCGGGGGCGGTCTGAAACGTGAGACACGGCGCAACGGGGCAGATGAGTGGTTGCGGTACGTGGTGGGCGAGCGAGGAGTGAGGCAAATGATGCAATGGGTGCAGAGAGGGAGAGGCAGAGCGAGGACAGAAACAAGGCGACACCGAAATGAAATGGAATATGGGCACGGAAGGCACGGCGGTGCTCTGACCAGGGGTGGCAGTCTGGCAGTGATAAGACTATGCATTGTACTCTGAATCTACTCTGTATTACGGACAGCGCGGAGAATAGGGGGAGCCAATACGGAAAGAGGGAGGGACTTAAAATAGGCAAGAGTCAAGCCTTGGCTGACGGCGTGATACGAGTGAGATGCATCCCATCGCTAACGCTGTAGCGGCGGAGGCGTGTGTCCCCGGTGTGCACAAACTCGGAAGGCGCGCGCAAGGGGAGGCCAAGTAAAAGACGGTCGAAAGAGATAAAAAAAAAAAGAAAAAAAAAGGAGAAGTTGGGGGCCAAACAAAATGATGAAGCGAGAAAAAAATCTCGATTTCGACAGACTACGGAGCATGAAGACAGAACAAGAGGGAGTGAGAGGATTGAAAGAGACGGGCGCGACGCTGCTGCTGCTGGGCTGGACTGTCAACAGGACACGGAACCAAGAGTGGGTCTCCAATCTGGCTCTAGCTAGGACGTCCCGGCCGGGCTCTCTTGCCTTTTCGTTTGCACTGTAGCAGGGCAGGAGCTAGATACAGAGAATAGAGGGTATAAAGCCTCGGCGTGAGGTAATTTCGGGTCTACAGAGACGGTGCTGTGGACGGCATGGAAAGAAGAGTTAAAACAATACCTGAAAATAAAAGAGAAAATAAAGAGCCAACCGGGATCGTCTGTTCATCAAACACTAGACGGGAAATGATACGACAGAGTGTCAAGAGTCGACGGGACGGTCCAAGGAATCAGGATAGTCTGGCTGTGAGCTGTGACGTGTAGACTGACGAGGAGAGGAGAGAGGAGAGAAAGGGGAAACAAGTCGGAGCCGGCACGGCAGCAGTGTATTACGGTGCACTGGGTCTGAGTACAGTGAGGGTGGCTTACGTCGAGATACTATGTAGAGGGCTGCGATCACTGCCAAGGCTATTTCGTCTGCATAGCCCTGTTGAGAAGATGTTTTGCTTGGAAGTTGATGATATACTTGACGAATACTCGACGAACAATGTATACAGCTGGATGGCTGGTTATATTTAGAAGGTCCCCTTCGGATCACCGATCAGGCGACCGGCGCGACATGCGACTCTCCTCCGTACTGCACGCTCCTTTGCACCTGCAGCAGCACACCACTATGCTGTGCAGAGTGCAATTACAGCACAACTGTAGGGCCTGGCCTAGCCACTAGCCACAAGTCCACAACCCAAGAAACAACCGCAGCGCCACCACTCCAGCGCGCTGGATCTTCGGCAGCGCGGCCTGGCCAAGATGAGCCAAGCGAACGCGTCAGTCGACCGGAGCGCAGCAGCAATGACAACACTGTATCCATCTTTCTCAAATTATCTCCCATCCTCATCCTCATAGCCCGGCATCGCGCTTCCATCGTGTCTCTACTATGTAGAGTCAGTAGGCAGCCATCACAGACAACCCCGATGAAATCATCAATCATAAATACCATCAACCAAGCAATATCAAAATAGAAATAGAACGAGACCAAAGATGACACATGTACTCCCGTGCGGGTGTCGACTGTACGACGTCAGATGATCGCCTTGGAGTGTCGGCCTCGTCGTTTGCTCTCGCTACCCTCCACAGACCCACTTTTATCTCCTCTCAGGTTCTTTCAGAGCCCGTCTGCCACCTGTGACGGCTCGCCCAGACACCAATTGCCCCCGCCCTTTTTTGCATTTAATTTGCATTTAATTGTATTCCATCCCCCCGGCATCATCACCCGATCCGCCCGTGCTCTCTTGTATGCTCTGGCGTTTCTGTGTGCCCTTTTGCTTTTTGTCCTTCGAACCTTTTGTTGTTGTTGTTGTGTCTGTGTTGTAATAACTCTGCCGTCATGGCCATACATTTGTCGCATTTATCACAATTGCCGCAATACGACACCTTGACTCATCTACGTGGCGCCTTGCCTCTTGCCTCCCCTTTACCTCCTCCGGTCCGCCCGTCTCCTGTTTGTCGCTCACTCGCGCTCTCTCTGACGTGGCTCCACATTTCCCTCCTGGTCCCCCGTCCATCGCCCACCGCACCTTCCACCACCGCGCACGCGCGACGCCTCGTAACTCTCATTGTGTCCTGTTGCCGCTTCTTTCTGCTGCCTGTGGCGTGTCCGAAACAGTCGCGCTTTCCTTTCCGACATTTACACGCCAGCACAGCTCCTTCCGTTTCAATTTGGTCTGAACCAAGAATACTCGGAATACAGCAGAAAGGAGTAGAACCAAAACCAAAAGTGGAAAGGCGATCTGGCAAGGCGATCCCGTGCCTCTGTACAGGCGTCGCAGTCTCCGTAGCCCGTACATAGTAGTCCGTAGCCCGTAGCGCCAAAGACAAGAATCAATATTGAAATAAAAGGTAGAACAAGTAACACACACACAAAAAAAAACGCTCGTCTGCGCCAACGCCCCATTCAGAGCTAGTCTGCCCTACTGCCTACTCTTTCTGTACGACTGCACATTCACCTGCCGACGCCGAAGCAACTGCAACCGCGGCCGAGCATGTGGAAGCAGAATAATGGCCGCAGAGGGGGGTGGGCAGGAGAGAGATAGAAAGAGAGCAAAGAAAGGGGAATCAGAATGAGAAAGAGAAAAAGAGCACAGCAACAAAGTCGAGAACAGCCGAGCGAGGCCGGCTTACATAAAAGAATCCGCCCTCTATATTAATTACGTCCCGACAGGCAAGAGCCATTTTGGCCGATTTTGTCGTGCCTGCCGTCGTTCATCTGAATAACCAAGTCAGGAGGAAGGAGCGCCCGAGGTGTAGAGGCATGCGATCGAAAAAGACAAAAAAAAAAGAGAAGGAGCGACCCGGGGCGCCTGCCTTTCTTCTTGAGGTTTGACTTATGGCCCCCCTCTCCTTCCCATTTTTTTTCCTTCTCGTTTCCATTTCTGCTCGGCGCGTCAGCCCAAGGCAAGCGAGTATCCTCACGCCTCACACTCGCTCACGCCCGCACGCCCGCACGCCCACGCCCTCAACGCCGCCCGCCCCCCCGTCCAAGCCCCCCTGCTTTGCGACGTAGTCGCCCAGTGGCCAGGCCAAACCCCCCAGCCAGAGCACCCGCTACCGCTACCGCTACCGCTGCTACCGCCCACCTGTCCTCTCTTTTCCCTTTTCCTCCCCCCCTTTCTCTTTCCTCTCTTTCCTTTCTCAAACACCCAACAAACGACGACCAGTAGACCCGCGTGTTTCTTGGTCTTGGCCTCGTTGGCCCTGTCTGGCGCGTGCCCGTCCTTTGTGCGCTACTGTACATGGTAGTGCCGTCCATTCGCCATTCGCCATTTGCCATTTACCCACTTGCCTGATCTACCCATCTGTTTGCTGCGCTCCCCCCTTCCGTATCGAGCTCCGTCGCCTCTCCGGCGCTGGCAAGCTTTTTTGTGAGTTTGTGTCTCTTTCCTTTTTACTGCTCTTTTTACTGCCAGATCCCGTCGGCCTCGTTAGGAGGTAATCATTTGTAGTATCGAGAATTGCGAAACTCTGTAGATGGCATAGTTTGTTTGGTGTAGCATACAGTTGTGACCATTAAGAAAAAAAAATGAAGAAAAAAACTGCTGCCGTCCGTCCATTCCACCGCCCTGCCCGCAAAGTCCGCTGAGCCCGCTGAGCCCGCTGAGCCCGCCTCTGTGCCCGCCTGTGCCCCCTTCCTTCCGGCCCTTTCCTCTTTCTTCTCTTCCTCGTCGCTCCTTCCTCCCCTTTGTATATTTGTCTGATTTACCGAATTTATTAATTATTTCTTTTTTTGTCATCCCGTCTGTGCTCCTGCTGTTCCCTTTTTTTTGGCCTTGCCTTGCCTTGCCAAGGTGCTTTCCCTCCCGCGCCCATTTCCATTTTCCTGCTCCTGGTCTCCTGTTCTTCCGTCTCTCCTTCCGGCCCTATTTTGTCTGCCCCCTCCCACTGCCCTGCCCTCTCTCTGCCCTTGTTCCTTATTGTTCCACGTCTCCCCGTCTCCCGTCTAATCTTCCACCCTATCCTCCCATCCTCTTTTTCTACTCCTCCGGGATCTGTTCTTCTTCTTGGATTCTTCCCTTTCTTCATTCTCTTCCTCGCACATACCGATACCCTCCGAGTCTGTCTTTCCACCTCGCCGTGGCATCGTGACTTTTGACTTTAACATCGACTCCGACTCCGACCGTTGCCGACTACATCCTCGATCCCCATCTCCGTCGCCGACCTCTTCATCATCGCCTCTTCATCATTGCCATCTAGCTTCATATCAGCTGCTCGATCTACCTCGCCTTGATCGTCTCCGCCACCGTCATCGGCCGGCCCCTTATCTGACGCGCCCGTCCATCTTCGATTACAATCCATCCTCCTCATCATCATCTACATATCTTCACACACACACACATACAATGGCATCGGTTGTTCGCGCTACGGCGCTGCGCGCTGGTGGTGCCTGTGTGCGCTGCCGCAAGGGCAAGACCAAGTGTGTCTACGAGAATGGCCGCGCGCCTTGCAAGAACTGCGCCAAGGGCATGCACGAGTGTTATCTTCCCTCGGACTCCATGAGCCACGGCGGCCAGGGCGTGTCGCCGGCCCGCATCCCCCAGCGCACTCGCGAGTCGCTACCTGGCGAGGGCAGAAACACCGGCGGCTCGTCCGACCGCGTCGCGCACTCGTCGTCGGCCAACACGCGCCACTCTCTCGGCGGTCCCGAAAAGTGAGTCTTTTTTGTTCTTTATTTCCCTTGTCATTCTTGTGTTTGTCGTTATCTGCGCCCTCCCCCCTTTAACCCTCAGCTCCGTGGCTTTCCTGCCCGGCCGGTTGTCCGCATTCCATATACTCCATCTTCGTCTTGCACTTCGCGTCTCGCCATCGCTGCCTATCATAAGCTGCTATGCGCGCTTCTCAGGCCTGTGCGGTTGCGCAGCTAGCTCTGCCACCACTGCGCTGCCTTGTATATGGCCTGTGGCCGGTGTAAAGACAGGTTTCCTCACCCTCACCCTTTCACCATCCATCCCCGTTACATCCTCTGCTTCTCATTTCCCCATCTTTCTCCGCCTGGACCCACTCTTTCTTTACCTTGCTTAGTTAGCCCCTGCCGTTCCTGGCTCTAGCTGTCGCATCCTATCATTGAACCCTGCCGCTGCCGCTGTATCGCCTCGGCGCCTGTACTGGCTGCTCGCTGCCACCGCCTATCTTGTGATCATTGCCTGCAGATGGACTCCTGCCTTGAGCCTTGATTGCCTCAGGTCATCCATCATCCTGCCGCCTGTCCTACATCCGCCACCTGACCCTGTTTACCCTTATCTCGCCCCGTCCGGGCTCACACCTCATACACTGCATCACCCCACTGAGACATTCATGAGTTCCGTCCTCCGGCCACGCATGCTTGACCGTCATACCGTTTCTACCTAAATTTTTTTTCTTGAGTGTTATTCGTCACTGGTTATGACCATATACTAATGCATCCACAGGCTTACTCCGGAGCTTATGGCCGAGTGCGAGAGGGTCATCTCCAAGACCATTCCTGCATGTGTTGCCTTCCACAAGCCATCCTTCCTCCAGCAGCTTAAGAATGCCGCTCTCGATCCGTCCATGGTCCACGCCCTGCTGACCACAGCTGCCCGGCACTCGCCTTCTCTGATCCGGCGCTATGGCGGCCAGGGCGGTGGTACCGCTGCTGCCGAGCACTTCGCTCAAAAGGCCATCAACTTCACTATGCAGTCGCTCGACCACCCCAGCCTGGGCGACATTCAGGCCCTGTGCCTGCTGGTTATCCACGAGTGGGGCTGCCGCAACGCCGTCCGCGCCTACATCTACCTTGGCCAGGCCGCACGCATGGCTCAGATGTTCCGCATCGTGCAGACACACCAGCCCTCCGACCCCGATAACTTTCTGAAGGAGGAGGCCTTCCGCCGCACGCTGTGGCTGATTTACATTCTGGACTGCTTCCTCACCAGCAGCCCCGGCCGTCACCCTGCTCTTTCTTCGCTCGACATTCTCGACGTCGCGCTCCCCTGCCAAGACATGAACTTCAACTTCGGAAGCCCCGTGTTTGTGCGCACCCTGACCGGCGGCGCGCCTGCAGTCGCTCCCGACCCGGATGTCGCTCTTGCCGATGTCGGCGAGTTTGCATACATTGTGCTTGCTACCAAGGTCTGGCGCAGCGTTGTCGAGATGATGACGACTACAACCATTGACACATTTTCCGAGGCGCGGTGCTTGGACCTGGAGGCCGAGATCGATGCTATTCGGCAGTCTCTGCCTGTGCACTTTGCCGACAAGCCCGGCCAGATTAACCTGCATGTCACCATGGGCAGCGGCGCCACCTACGCCATGATTCACTGCCTGCTGCAGTGCGCGACCATTTTTGTCAACCGCCGGCAGATCCTGCAGGTTGTGACTGCCGAAGACTTCAATGCCGAGGAATGGCGCGCGTCGAGCGCCGACTCCCAGCTGATTGACAAGATCTTTGCCGCATCTCACGGCATCATCTCCATGCTGGTGTCGCTGGAGAACGGCGCTGACAAGGACTCGATTCTGTGCTTCCCGATTGTCATGTTGTTCTCAGCCTTCACTGCCGGCTCGACGGTGGCATACCTGTACCTCAAGGGCCTGTCGCCGCCTGATGCGACGGAGACTGCGCTGCACATTGTGCGTGACAGCCTGCGGCTGATGAATGACGGCGCAGAGTCGTGGCCGCTGGTGATGCCGTGGAACCGGCACTTGACGGTGATGGCCAAGGTGCTGCGCGATATGAACGCGCGCGAGGAGCAGCCCCACTCGCCGTCTGAGCACAAGCATGACAACGGCACTGGCAACGGCAACGAAAACGGTAACGGAAACGGCAACGGTTCGGTCTCGCGGTCGCCGCCGTACCTCAAGGACGATACGTCCAACCCGGACACCAACCCGGACACCAACCCGGATGTCATGGACTATGAGCAGTCGGGCAGTGCGTCGCAGGATGCCGACCAGGCCAACTCAGTGGGCCGCGGCAGCGAGCCCCCAGTGGCGCCCAGACGTCCCGGCATTGCCACTATCAACGGCGGATCTACAGGCACGCGCACACCTGCACCGGACAGCCCCCCTGCCCTGCCTATCAACAAGATGGAGTCGCCAGAGCCGCAGCAGGCACCGTCGCCCAACCCGCCTGGTCCCACAGTCGACATCACAGCCAAGGAGCTCTGCAGTGCCTTTGAGAGACAGCTGCTGGAGCTCGACGACCTTGCAGCCTTTATGGGCGGTGGTGTGTAGAGGCTGTCACTCCGACCATGACCTTGATTCTTCTGCGAAGAACCTTGTCTTTTTTATCATTCCATTCTCTCTTCGCTTCTATTTTATTGTTCTTTATTTCTCTTTACTTTTATTTGTTTTTAATCAGCGGTCTTTGTTCGGGGCCGTGGTGTGCGGGAGTCTTTTTTGTTCTTTTGCTACCACCACTGCTATTGCCTTTTACTGTCAATCTTGTGTGTTCTATTGTTGTGTACATATCGGTCTGTTTGCTGTCGGATCAACATCAAAGTGTAAGGAGCCTGTTTTTCAAGTGTGTTAAATGGTCGGTGTTATTTTATTTTATTATTTTATCATGTTCGACTCCGTTGTCTTCTTCTCTGTCATACTATTCCAATGGTCCAATGTGTTATCTTTTTCTTATGTCTTCTGTCTGCTCTGTTGTTTGCGTTGTCAACTATGTTATCGTATCCCCGTGGTCTGTGATGTGTACCAATAGCAGTGTCGTTTTTCACTATCAAAATTGTGTTGTGTTTTCGTTGTGTGCCTTTGTCTTCTGTCTCATTGTCCTTCGGCTCGCCTGTGTATCGTTTGTCCCATGCTGGATCACGGGTGTAAGGCATGTTGAAATGGGCTTCGATACGTACCACTTTCAAGCTGCCTGTACCTTTGTCTTAATTGTCTAATGCTCTCCGTTTACTCTGTGTTGTCTTTCTGCTTTACTACGTGTCCTCTTATGTGTTTCTGTCTGAATACTATAATAAGCGTCGCCGTCGTTTCGCTTTTAATAAATTGATTGTCTCATCCAAATGCAAAGTGCCTTGTGTCCTGCTGTGGTGATGCTACGCTGCAATGTCGACCAGCGTAAGTTGGCATCTGGCATTTCACATCCGTTTGTCCTTTGACCGAGGATAATAAAGAGAGTCGACCGTCTGCGGTGGTCTGATGAGGCGTATAATCATCCGAGTGAGCCAGTATTGGGTCATGCCAGCTGGGGCCAGTTCGTAGACTATATTGGACACAATGTTCTGCTTCCCTCTTCTTCTCCGTTTTTGGTTAGTTGCTCACTCCACGATTTGCCTCTTCCAACTCAGTTGTCCATCGTGGCTCGTAATAAACAGCCGATATGACCGACTTGGCGCCGGTATATGCTGGCCGAGCCAGTAGTTGTCGGAGTAGACTCTAGGAGAAGAAGGAAGATTGCGACCAGGAAGGATTCGTCTTCTCACGGCGTCTCCAGACCTCCTACACATTTTGTAGCTCAGTCTCAGCTTGTTTCTTTCTTTTATTTCTCGTCTTCCCCAGTCAAATCCTTACAAAGTAACACACCGTAAATCCTTCCGATGGCCTCGCCATTCTGGGGACCCCAGACCCAGAAATCGCGTTCTTGCAATCTCCTCGTAAAACAGACCCCCAGTCCCTCCTTTCATCCCGACTTATTCTCTTCTGGTGTCTGGGGTATCACAGTCTTCAAGACACCGATGTACGGGATACCAAAGCTTCTCCAAATAAGCCATCCGCTGTGGCGTGTCGTGAACGTCGTCTGATGTTGCCAATAAGCTGTCAACGTGCTCCGGTCGTTCTCGCGGCAGTCCGATTACTTTTCTTTGGCAGATCCAATATCGAACTCTATGAACACGAAAATGGAGCAGACTTGGTCTTCTTTTGTACAAAGTTGCAAAACACCCCCGGAAAATACTCTTTATGTAGCAATCCTACTGCTAGCATCCGCGTCTTCTTTTTCGTTTTAACTCTGTTATATCTATTTTATTATGTACTATGTTACTTATATTATCATATCTTCTAACCAAGTATGATCATTTACCCTCTTCTCCGCATTCCCCTCGTTTTTGTCTCTTGGGACCGATGAAACAGTATTGCTCGACTGATCTGACAATCTCAAGCAGGCAAATACAGTACATAGTAGAGTAAGGTTTTTAGAGTACAGAGTCAACACTCGGTAGACCCCTGCGGACTTGTCTGTTGTAAAGATACGAGTTCCGAAGAAAGAATATAATAAAAAAGCGAACAAGGAAACGCTTAACGAAAGCTTGGGGAACATGGGGAAAGCAATCAACAGCCAGGCCCCGAGCAAAGATATCGACCTGCCAAAGCTGGTCTAGTTCACACTCTGCTGGGTCTTTGGGCGTATTCTTTTTGTATTTTACTTGTCCATAGATATGTAATGCTACGCTACTGTACATACGACAGTTTTTTCTAGTTCTCCACTGTATCAGCACGACCCCAGACCTTTTCTCTGTCTTGTGCTCTGCAAAACAAGTTCTTCTACTTGTCTGACATCCTATAAATGTATTACATACAGCACATACAGTACGTACATAGTAGTTACTGTCGTAGACATTTGCGGGGTGTCTGGTACTGTTTTTATCTGCATGTCACCCTGTATCTCCTGCTTGCCGGTCTGTTGTGCTTCGCTCGACTCTAACCTCTAATTACTCTGTATCGACGTACTCTCCATCGCTTCGGGTCTCCCTAGCTGCCCTCTTTTATTCAGTCTAGATCTCGGTGTAGTCTTTAGTCTGCCGGTTTGGTTCGTTTCCGAAATAGTAGTGTCGCCAAACCTTGGACCATATTTAAACTTATGTGTCATAAGGAATATCGCCATTGGTGCAGCCTTGTATTGTTTTTCAAAAATGGATATCATCTTCTGTCACGCCGAGAAAAGTTCCGATGGCACCGTGACTGACTCGCTCCGCTGCTCGCGCCCGATGAGTGTTCCTCTCGCCACTGGCTTGGATAGTCAAACTCCATACTCCGTACCGATGAAGCACACATCATAGCTCATCACAATTGACCGAGCTCGGAGTAAACGTTCTTGCCACTGCATGGCCGGCCTAGCTTTACTATGTACTCTTTAATATTAAAAACGGACGAGCTGGCGTCTATCACGGATCGGTCCCTCGTGCTTATCTCGCCTGTCTCGCCATGTCGGTGTTAGCATTGAACGCCTTGGCAAGTCTCCAGAAAAGAGGTCACACGTTGTGTTCTGTTTCTTTTCTTCTGTTTTTCTTCTTTTCCCTTTTTCTCTATTTCTCATTTTCTCTCGACGGTATACGATGTACCCCCTTCACTTATTCTACCAGATCCCCATTTTCTACTTCTCCCCACGGCTAGCCTTGCAACGGTGTTGTCCTCTGAGGGATATTATATTACTTCAATTTTTCTCGTTTGATTTGCTGATCATTGAGTTTGCGGCTACTGAGTCACATTTTTTATTTTGATTAGTTTGGTTTCGAGTCCATCTCCAACACGATCGAAATCAAGTTTGCAGATGCCAGAGCGCGTGTTCAACGTTTTTCTCAGAAGCAGTTCCCCAAGTAATAAAGACAACTACCGACACAGCGTTATCTGGTTGCTGCGAATGCTCACCGCATGTAGGGTTGCATCGTTCGTGCTTGCTGTTGCATCTCCAGCATGGCGTCTCCCCAGCCTGTTGCTATGTACGTATGTACTCAGATGCCGTCTTTCGTAGACTGCCAGTGTCCTGACTTCTAGTATGCCTGCCGGCAATTTGCATCCCTGCTGCCTTTGCTCTGTTATTGGGGTATTCCTTTCAAAGCTCAAGCTCAAAGCTACCCCAACGGGTCATCCAAGACGTCTGGTGGAGTTGCGGTTATCATTTCTATATTCTTTTCTCTTTCTGACATATTTTGCTACTTCTTCTTTTCATCGCTCTCTCTTTTACTCGCATTATTTGAGAGCAACTGCGTTCTGTCCGCATTGCCCTTCCCCCGGTGCGGCTAGCCCCGGCCAATCACGGCTCATGCTGTGTGGTGCTCTTCGGAGTGTTCTTTTTTACACCCAGATGCGTCATACCATCATTTTTTATTATTATTAATTGAGATAATTTCCATAGCCGTTATCGACTTTGTCCCACTGTCAACGGCGAGCACCCTAAACAAAAGGCTAAGAATACGTATTAAAACCGGAAATACCCCAGCAAAAAGAGCGAGCGGGTTCGACACAACTCCAGAGTGGTACACTACTACATAGTATGTATTCAAAGGATCAAGACCCTGGCACATGGCCCGTGTCACTTTGTGGAGAAGTGTGCGGTCACATTGAGTGTCGTATGTAGACTAATCAAATTGTGATGAGAAATCCCTGTGGTGTCAGATGATCATCCCTTGGTCGAGTCGAGTCGACACGATGGAAGGTTGGAGCAATCGGGGCGTCCTGGAAATCAAACCGAGGAGACCGAGTTGACCGAGTCTTTTGTATCTAACGGTATTATTGACGAAAAGAGGAGAGAAATAATAAGAAAGGAGGAAATCAATGAATAAAAATAACCGAATACCTTTTCATCACTTCCATTGATCCTGCTCCTTGATCTGTACTCTCAACAACCCACACGTAAATACCACTGCACTTGATTGCTAATACCCGCAAGCAAGAGGGTGGGAGAGCACGCTCTGCGCTCAGTGAATGACAGACAAAAACTACTGTACGGAGTAGACAAAAAAAAGCAACTTGTTCCCCGCAAGAAACAAAACCTGTTATGGGGCCCGGCATACGATAGCTTGTCTGTTTGGGCAGTAGATCATCCTGGCTGGGGTCATGTAGACAAAGTAGGATTCAGTTGGCGTGAAGAGGACCGTCAAGGAGTATTCCTCTGTGCTTTGTACTTTGTACAATCGCGGCTTTTCGCCGACCGCCATTATCAATTTCTCTCGTCACGTATCATGCATCCTATTGTTGCTCTTTTTATTTATCTTTCTCTTTAATGTGTGTCTTTTATCTCTTTTATCGAATTTAGTCCGTCCGAATCATGTCGTCCTTTTCTTTTCTCCTACACCCTACACTCCAACAGCAGCATGCTTTGCCGCCCTGTCCATGACAAAGACCGGCTCCGACAGAAAGACGACTCCATAAAGAACAAGCAACCAAGACAGTCACACGCCCATGTGCTCACACCCATCCCCTGCCCGTATTTGATTGTGTCTCGTAGTCCCCGGAAATCTCACCCAACCCCGAGCCACCCCCCCCCCTCTTCCCCTCCTGTCTCTCGTGTCTCTCGTAGCTATTTAATAGGAAGTCCCTCTTCCCATTTCTCACTGGATTTGCTTTTATGTTTCTTGTGTCTTGTTCCTCTCGTCTCTTCTTCTTTATCCTCTTCTCTCCTGTGTTGCTCGACCCTTTGTGTTGTCTCAACCCCTATCATCTTCACCGAGAGTCGTAGACAATAACGACATTCTCCAATTTCAACGCACAAGTGAGCTTACACAGCCAAGTCGGACGCTTGCCAACACAAGCTTTCTGGGCATCTCGGCGCACTTAGACGGTCGCCAAGATACCAAGATACCAAGACGCCACGCAGCCAAGACCCTACAATACGACTGCTACAACAATCCCAGGAAATATCCAACTCTCCAATCGCAACAAAATGGTCGATCTCGACAAGACAGGCGGCCATGTGCCTGAAGACGAGTTTGCCGATATCCCGCCGCACCACGGCATGAGCATGGGCCAGTACGTCACGTCGCGCTTCTCCTCGCTCAAGCCGCCCATGGCAAAAGCCCCGAACCCCATTGCCATTCTAAGATCCCTCACCGGCCGCCAATGGGCCTTTTTCATGGTCGCCTTCGTCGCCTGGACGTGGGACGCCTTTGACTTCTTCACGGTTTCGCTCACCGTCAGCGACCTTGCCGAGACCTTTGACCGCACCAACACCGACATCACATGGGGCATCACCCTTGTGCTCATGTTCCGGTCCATTGGCTCCATTACCTTTGGTATCGCCGCTGACCGCTACGGCCGCAAGTGGCCCTTTGTTGTCAACAACCTGCTCTTCATTGCCCTCGAGCTGGGCACCGGCTTCTGCCAGACCTTCCGCCAGTTCCTCGCGTGCCGCGCCCTTTTTGGCATTGCCATGGGCGGTCTGTACGGCAATGCCGCCGCCACTGCCCTCGAGGATCTGCCCGAGGATGCGCGCGGTCTGATGAGCGGAATCCTCCAGCAGGGCTACGCTTTCGGCTACCTCCTGGCCACTGCGTTTGCGCGCGGCCTCGTCAACACCACGCCGCACGGCTGGCGCCCGCTCTTCTGGTTCGGCGCGTGCCCGCCCGTGCTCATTATTGCCTTCCGCCTCATGCTGCCCGAGACAGACATGTACCAGCAGCACGACGCCGTGCGCAAGGCCGCGCGCCAGCACGGCGACACCGCCCCCGCCAGCGCCTCCAAGACGTTTATGCGCGAGGGCAAGGTCGCGCTGCGCCGCCACTGGAAGCTCTTGACCTACCTGGTGCTGCTCATGGCCGGCTTCAACTTCATGTCCCACGGCTCCCAGGACCTGTACCCCACCATGCTGTCCAACCAGTTCAACTTTTCCGCCAATGCCGTCACCGTCACCCAGGTCGTCGCCAATCTCGGCGCCATGACGGGCGGCACCATTGTCGGCTACTGCTCGCAGATCTTTGGCCGCCGCATCAGCATCATCGTCATGTGCGTGCTCGGCGGTGCCCTGCTGTACCCCTACACCTTTACCAGCAGCAAGGCCGTTATTGCTGCCGCCTTTTTCGAGCAGTTCTGCGTCCAGGGCGCCTGGGGCGTTATCCCCATCCACCTCATGGAGCTGTCGCCCGGCGCATTCCGCACGTTTGTTGTCGGCACGGCCTACCAGCTGGGCAACCTCGTGTCGTCGGCCTCGTCCACGATCGAGAGCACCATTGGCGAGCGCTTCCCGCTGCCGGCCAAGAAGGGTGTCAGCCGCTACGAGTACGGCAAGGTCATCTGCATCTTCATGGGCTGCGTCTACGTCTACGTCATTGTGCTGACCTTTGTCGGCCCCGAGCACCTGCGGCGCAAGTTTGACGTCAGCCACGACGCCGACATGCGCGCCGTCGCCGGCGACGAGACCATTGTCGAGGCCATGCACCGCCGCGAGCGCATGGGCATGGGCCTGAGCGAGGAGGATCTCGAGGATGCCGCTGCCGTGCGTGCTGCCGAGAAGGCCAACGTCCAGCACAAGCCTTGAGTCTTGAGTCTGAGTCTTTGATTCCTTGAGCCCTTCAGTTATGAGAGGCCGGGTTATGATTACGATTAAAACTGTCTTGTGAATATTTGTATATGATTTGGAAGAGCTTGTCCCTGTCCACTATACCCCATAGTCAAATTGGATTTATGTTACTGCAATTCCTAGGCTCGTGACAAGGTATGGGTGCCAGTGTGAATGCTAAGTTGATGATCCTTTGGAAAGAGTATCGAGATTCGCCATGGCGGACCCACTTAACACTCTTACCCCGCGTTAAATTACCTCTTTGGTAAAACCTGGGGCAATGTGGGTGTGCCTTCTGCCAAGACTCGCTTGCCATGATTATATAAGCATCGCTTTTATTTGTCGGACGCAGTCACGACGAACGACGACGTAGACATAGCAATTGGTCATGTCTTTGCCCAGCACTGTCCCGAACCTGTCTATAATCTAGTGTGCGAATCTAAAGTCGAGCCGCTTGTTCCCTTCGTCCTTGGTGGTCGCCAGGTACGCCAGCCGCTCATCCTCAGTCATAGCATTCCACTTGGTGTCGCGCGACTTGTTGCGCCAGACATAGTAGGCCTTGGTCAAGAGGTAGACCCCGATGTTGCCGCAAGCAATAGCAAGAAGCTGGCGGTTGCCGCGGCGGTAGAGCGGTGCGTCGTCGGCGCGGTAGATGTTGGACGCAATGACACCGCCGGCCTGCACGACCATGTTGTAGCATGCTGCCGAAACGGTCCTCAGCCGCACTGCGTTGGAGTTGCGCGAGTTCCAGCCGACCTGGATCGGATGCGCGTTCGGGTACGACAGGAAAAGCGTTGTGACAGCAAAGATGAGCCACTTGCTGGCCTGCGAGGTGTCGGCGACATAGAAGTAGATCAAGAAGGGCAGCGCCCAGACCTGGCCGATCATGGACGTGAGCGTGAGCTCGTTCCAGATCTCGGCAAAGTAGGTAAGCAGCAGCATGGTAGCAATGTGCAGCACGGTATACGGAATCGTGAGCAGGTTTGTCTGGAATGTGCCGAAGCCGAGACCCTTGAGCGACAGAGTAAGGTACTGCGTCTGGGGCGTCACGGGGATCTGGAAGAGCAGGCCAATGACGTAGAGGGGCCACATGTCGTAGTCTTTGAGAGACTGCCACAGCGTGCGCGGTGTAATGGGTTCGCGGTTGTGCATGGTGCTCTTAGTGGGATCCTCGCGCAGCACGCGGTTGACGATGATCTTTTCTTCGCGCTCACTGAACCAGCCATTCTTGCCGCGGAACCAGCTGGCTGTCTGGCACGGCCCGGCCGGCATCAGAACACCTGACAAGAGACCTACGACTAGAGTCAACAGTCCCTCAACCAGGAACAGCCAGCGCCAGCCCGACTTGTCACCGACGCCGCGCATATGCAGCAGGCCGTAGGCGAGGAGAGCCGACGAGATATCGGCAATGCTCATGGCCATCCAGAAGAAGGAGAGGCGGATCGACAGCTCAAAGTGCTTGTAAAAGTATGACAAGTAGAGAATGATGTCGGGAATAAAGCCGCCCTGGAGGATACCGAGCAGTGAACGACAGGCCAGGAATGACGAGCGGCCCGACAGCCAAAACTGGCTAACCGCGACGATGCTCCAGAGAATCATCTGCATGGGGATCCAGCGGTCCGGGCCGAGCCACTTGGACACCAGCTGCGACGGCAGCTCCGCACACATAAACGACAGCTTGAAGACCGAGTTTCCGAGGTTGTAGTCTGCAGGTTAGCATACTTTCTGTACAGGGTAAAAGCTCAACAAGGCCTACCATCTGTTGTCATGCCGAGATCCTTTAGGAAGTTGTCGGTGAGTGCCTGGACCAGGTTGGATCTGTCCAGCTCGAGGGCCATGAACATGACACACGCCCAGACCATGATTCGGAAGTCAATCTTGCGCACCAGCTTGTTCTCCTCGCCCCATGTCCAGCGGAATGTCGGGTCGAAGCGGTGAGTATTCTCCCACTGGGGTGGCGGATGGTATTTTTCCGCCGTGGCTGCATCGTCAAACACGCTGGGCTGTGTAGCAACAGTGTCGGGGTCGTATCTGCGACGCTTCTGCCACCAAAACTGCTTCTCTTTGACGGGGAGGCCGAGTTCGGGGGCCCCAGTCCCGCTGACGGAGATGTCGGAGTCGGACAATGACTCGACCGTCGCGCTGGTGCCCTTGTCTTTTGCAAAGACTGTGGCCATGGCGGGTAGATGTCTTGTGTGAGGCGGCTGTTAGGGAATGATACTTGGCTATGCTGCCCAGACTGCTCGGGTATAAAAAAGAAGAACAGAAAGCACGTTACGGACGACAAGCTTTTAGAGGTGATCTATTGTCTTGGATGTGCATTGTCTGGCATCTTGGGATGCACTTGGCTCTTATATGTCTTGGGGCCAAGACGCATTGCCATTTCTCTCAGCCAACAAGGGTGTCACTTCAGTTGTAAATATCCATTGACGGCCAAGTCGGGTCCACTGGCTAGACGGGGTACGAAACATCACGGAAAAGTGACGATATGCCGGGCTGAAGAGTAGGGGCATGGAAGTCCTTGGCATGTCTGCGTTTAATTCTGTCAAGTTCAGGTTTATTTACATACCACACGGAAATAAGTGATGAGGTAGAGTTGCCGCCGTGTTCTGGACTCAAAGTGCCCTCCAACTAGTCTCTCCATTGACTTAATATCACGCAAGAATCGATATGCTTTGCTGCTTCTTGGCGGTGATATGTCTTTAATCATGCGAGGATAGCTTAGATACAGATGCTACCTTGCCTTTCGAGGGGTGCACCAAGCTATTCGGGTTGAGTGAAGAGGTACGAGAAGACCCCGACGAGGTGACGGATGTTGTAGAAGTCGCCCAATGAAACTGTTGAATAGAAATACGTCTTTGATGGTCTCTAGTCAGTGAAGCCTCGCATCATCACGGGCTGAATGTCGAACGTCGTCGAGGTGTGTCACGTTTACTTTCTATTGATTTTGGAAACACCCTGCCCACACCAGTCCTCTGATTAGTACTTTATAGTTGGACCGAGTTGATCTATGCAAAGGATTCAAACAGACGAGTTGGGAATCATCTCATTTATCGTCAGATGATATGATTAGTCATCCACTATACGTAAACTGTTGCCCGACCCTTATTACCACGATGTCGAGGCCATGCTGCCTTGTTCATATGTCATGCAGTTTGTAGTGGACTTTCTTGCATCGCTCATTTACTCGTCGTTTATTGCGTAACAATGCATTCGTAAACCGTCCTGGGTTTGACGTCAGTCATGACCGAGTTTGGATGTGCCCGATTTCTTGAAAGGTCTTGAATATTAACTTACATCGGTCATGTAATTCATGGCAGTCTATCTCGGTCTGTCTTCCTGATCCATAGTTCGTACTGTAAGTGAAGATAAGATATCGGTTGTACCCCACGTTTTGCTTCATTACTGATTGTGTCATCGGCTACAAAATGGCGTCGACCAATCCCAGCGTCGATTATCATCATCTGAGATGACTTGTCGGTTGTTTATTGAAGGCAGTTATATATATTCTATGATTATTGTTGAATGAAATAGTATTTTTATTAGAGCATAAAATCATGACGCTTACTAAGATATAAATATATCTCAAATCGGAGACTTTATATTTATGATTGTCTTCTTGTCTAACGCCATTATATACTGCATGGGAAACCTTGACGCCGATTACCAACCACGCCGCGATGACGACACGCTGGTAGCGCATTGTGAATACCCCGGAAAATAAGCAGAATTGACAGAAATAAGGCGAAAGTTAGAGCGAGTGCTTGCTCTCAAGACGACAGCTTTCATGACACATGTACGTCGAGCCTGTCCAGCCACTCACAGCCAAGCACCCTACGTGTCTGGCCGGTTGCTGCTAGTTCTACTAGTACTGCTATTGTTTAACGTTTCCTGTTTCGTATAGTCCCTAATGATCTAACAGCAACGTAACTGTCCTTCCACACGATCTCCCTTGTGCCGTGTGACTCCGGGTTATGTCGAATCAAATGCCATGTAGGAGTGGTATTAGGACATGATTAAATATATAAGAAGCCGTTTCTCCCAAAGAGTGACTGTTTACTGCACACATCTCTCAACTTGATACCATCCATCCATACCGTATTAGCATCTACATCTGCATCTACCTCTAAACCAATACCAATGGCACCCAGCGCAGTTGAGACGGCCCCGGCCACCACTGAGCCGGTGATCCTCACCAAGTCAGCCCCTACATCCGCCCGTCGTGAGCCCCTTAAGCTGTCTGGTGCCCTTGACGAGTTCAAGCACATCGAGGTCACGCCTACAATCGGCCGCGAGTTCCCCGAGGCCAACCTTGTCGAGTGGCTCAACTCGCCCAACTCGGATGCTCTCCTGCGCGACCTGGCCATCACCAGTGAGTCCTTTTCGACATGACGTATCTGATACTGGTGCTGACAGTCAGTCTCTCAACGCGGTGTTGTGTTCTTCCGCAACCAGACCAACCTCACCAACGAGCTGCAAAAGACACTCATCCTCCGCCTCGGCGAGCTGACTGGCCGTCCGGCCACATCCACCCTGCACATCCACCCGGTCCTCAACTCGGAGCGCGAGCTTGGCGGCGACGACCCGGAGATCAGCACCATCAGCTCCATCCAGCAGCAAAAGATCTACAAGGACACCTTTGCCCACACCGACCTGAGCCGCAAGAAGCAGTCGCGCGCCCAGTGGCACAGCGACATCGCGTTCGAGCCCGTGCCCGCTGACTACACGTCGCTGCGGCTCGTGCAGCTGCCCAAGACGGGCGGCGACACGCTGTGGGCATCTGGCTATGACATCTACGACTCCATCAGCAAGCCGTACCAAAAGTTCCTCGAGTCGCTGTCCGTCACTTTTGCGCAGCCCGGCTTCAACAAGGCCGCTGAAAAGGGCGGGTTCAAGCTCTACGACAAGCCACGCGGCGCGCCCGAGAACGTCGGCAGCGAGCTGGTGGCCATCCACCCGCTGGTGCGCACCAACCCGGTGACAGGCTGGAAGAGCATCTTCCCTGTCGGCGGGCACGTGTCGCACGTCAACGGCGTGACGGACGAGGAGAGCAAGTCGCTGCTGACGTGGTTCCTGGACCTTGTCTACAAGAACCACGATCTGCAGGTCCGGTTTAAGTGGCAGAACGAGAACGACATTGCCATCTGGGACAACCGCAGCGTCTTCCACACTGCGACGTTTGACTTTGCCGGCCAGGGCGACCGGTTCGGCAACCGTGTTGTCGGCCTGGGCGAACGGCCGTACTTTGATCCCCTCAGCACGTCGCGCCGCGAAGATCTTGGCGAGGCATACGGTGAGGAGAAGTAGTGTAAATATTTTAGTTAACCATGAACGGATAAAAGAGTTTCTAAACCTTATCAAAGTAGGCCTTATCTGTAATGGGAATTTTAAAATGTATCCAAAATTTACATTTGCTGTATCTAATTCTAAATTTTGGTTAAACATACGAGCACCAAAAAAACAAATAAAATTCGTGAATAAATTACAAATAGATTAACTATTGTAGATAATTGTGATAATATACAATAAAAAGTAAAAATGTGCTCGAAAATAAAGTTTACAGGCAAAGACAGCAACATGTAAGTGCAGCGTGACAGACCACGTGACCTCATACGGGCAACCGTGGCCACGCGATCCCTAATGATCCGCATCCTAACCAGAATTAGGGGAATATCAGGAACCCGAATTTACGTCACCAATACACACCCGACACACAGACACACAGACACACGCACGACATCAACACTGCCAAGACTTGCGCAACCACCACACCCGAGAAGCCAGATATTCTTAAGACCCTTCATTTCCAAAGTCAAAGCTATCGCGGCGTTGATCCGACCACGATAGCTCTTGCGACATCACTATCACGACACCTGAGACACCGGCACAAACAACCAGATAGCTAGAACTAAGCTTCAAAATGGTGAGCCTGTCTGCTAATTGCACCCGACACATACCCAACTAACACAGTCCAGAACACATCCTTCAACAGCGCGCTCAAGCAGAGCACATCCATACGCAAAGAGCTGTCTGGACTGGCAGCGGCCATCAACGGCAGCAGCAACACCAACGCCGACCCTTCCGACCCCAATGCCTCTGCACCGCCGACCGTCTCGCCCGCACAGTTTGGTGCCATTTCCGCCAGCCTGACCTCTTTCACACGCACCGTCGACGAGTACAATGCATTGGCGCGACAGGAGCTCAACATGGCCAAGCAGGAGAAGGCATACGACCGCATCCGCAACTTTCGCACCGAGCTGAGCGAGTTCCGGGCTCAGTTTGACGCCCTCAAGATGGCGCGCGACGACGCCGCACACCAGATGAACCGTGCCGAGCTGCTGGGGCGGAGGCCGTACGCACAAACCCCAGAGAACCCCTATGCCGCATCACAAGCATCACAAGGCCAGGGCGGCCCAGCAGGACCGTCTGGAAGCAGCCACCGGCGGACCATGTCGACGGCCGAGCGCGGCGTGGGGGAGACGGCGCGCGAAGACCATGCCTTCCGCGAGCAGGCCTTTTTCTCGAGCACCAACTCGGCACTCGACGACTACATTGCGCGCGGCCAGGCGGTGCTGGGCGACCTGAGCAGCCAGCGCGAGATGCTCAAGAGCACGCAGAAGAAGATGTACACGGTGGCCAACACGCTGGGCGTCAGCGGCGACACGATCCGCATGATTGAGCGGCGCGCGCGCGAGGACAAGTGGATTTTCTGGGCGTGCGTGGTGGTGTTTGTGCTGTTCTGCTGGCTGGTGCTGCACTACCTGCGGTAGCAGAGTTGGTGCCGAGTGTTGCCGAGTGTTTCTTGTTGCTTTGCGGCTGCTTCTTCTTTTGTGCCCGTCCTCTTCATCATCGGCCGTCTTTAGTCTAGCGAGGCGTTCTTGTTCCCGTACTTGGATAATCATAATCATAAAATGCCAGCCTTGATTTCTGTTCTCTTGCTTCATTTCTGCATGATAACAGCCGCGATCTAACGTTTATGAACGATTCAGACAAAACACTCAAGCACAGACATTATCTCAGTGCCTCGCTCAGAGCAATCGTAAAGACGACCGACCGGTCGGTCGTCACCTCCACCACCTCCGTCTCCGGCAACACGTGGTTGCTCGTCGACATCTGCCCGCCAAACTCGGTCGGCCAGTCGGTAATGTCCCACTCGAGCCCGACTGTGCTGATCACGCTCGGGCCTTGCAGCGGCAGGATGCCCACGTGCTTGGCAAATACCTCCTCGCCCGGCGTGTCGTTGCTGCGTTTCTCGCGCACGTGGATCCGGTGGTGGCCGGGCCGCAGCAGGAACGCAATGCTGTCGGGTGACAGGAGGAACGTGCGGCCGCTGTCTTGCTTGCCGCCCGACACAGAACTGCCATCGCCGTCGCCCTGGCCCTGGCCCCAGGTGATCTTGTACCGGCCGCGGGCAGTGTCGCGCGGCTCGTCAAACAGGTAGAGGTGGTGCAGCTGGCTGATGCCCTGGTCGATGCGGCCGCCGAGTCCACCTATGGCCATGACGTCGATGCCACCACTAGCAAAGCGCTCGCGCACGTACTTGACGGCCTTTGTAAAGTCGGTCGAGTACTGGTCGTCGTCATGGACAATCTCTGCCGCGGGGCTGTGGTTTTCAAAGTAGCTGCAGATCTCTGGCGTGACAGAGTCCAAGTCGCCAATAATCACATCAACATTATGCTGTCCATGTTAGTATCGTCGATGTCTTTCAATCAATTAATAACAAAAATAACAATCTAACTTGACCTCAACTTACAAGTCCGAGCTCGTCGCCCTTGGGTATGGCATAGAGCTGGTTTGCGCCGCCGTCGGCCGCGACATTGAATCTGCCTATTCCGTCAGTCTAAACACTTGCCCACCGAGTTTTAAAAGCACCCAGCAGCTCGAAACGTACTCTTTGGGAACACCCTTGTTAAAATCTTAGGTGAGCAGAGCGGCTGGTTGAGCACCACGACGGCGAGGGGGTCTGGGGGCGCACAGGGCTCGTGTTGGAGAAGGCGGGCCGGGAACCACTCATACTCTGCAGCAGGTGCGGCTGCTGTGGCCGTAGCTTCTGCTGCGCTCGAGGCCATGCTGTGCTGTTGATTGGAGTTGATTGGAATGGCTGCGTAAAGTATATGGTCAACCTCTGATTCCAGTAATCAAGTGCTTATTATGTAAGATCCATGTAGGCCAGACTTGCTCGTGTGTGCACTATCCGCTCCTTCTTCGTAAAACACTATTCCGCCACAACAAGAAGGCAACTCAACAGCACTTTCTGTATTTGAGATATTGTAAAAATAGGTGTCTCACTAGACAACATTTTTTAAGCACAATATTATATAATCACAGCTTACATACAACGAACAGCCATCTTATCTTTGACGGCTGGGTTCGTGATGCTTGATTACTCATTTTGACGATGACCAGCAGAGACCCACTCTGTCCATCCTTGCTAGGTTCAACCAATCACAAGCTCAATTCAATAGCCCAGACACGTCCGTGCTGACCAATTGAGTCGGCTCTGTAAATTTTTAGATGGTCCCTGGCCTTCCGATCTCCCTCGTCTTTCTCGGGCTCCGGCGCGCTGGCTTTGAAATCACTCTTTGCGACGTCACTTCTATTCGCTCATTTTTTGCCTGATTTTGTTATTTATTTTTCTTTTGTTTGTCTGTCTCTTCTGTCTGTTGTCATTCCAGCCACTCTCACACACACCCACCACAATGTACCGGTCAATACGCCCGACACACCTGGCACGCGCTGCCGCCGCCTCGACGACGCCGTCCGTCCTGGTCTCGCGCGTCCCCGGCTCTCGCCGCCTCGCCTCTACAGCCTCGTCTGCCAGCAAACGCACCTGGAAGGGTGCCGCCGCCCGCTGGGGTCTGGCCGGTGCTGCTCTCTATTGGTACAACACCAGCCCCATCTTCGCCGAGGATGTTTACCCTACGACTAAGTCCCAATCGCCATTGGCTGCCGCCGCCGAAAACGCGACCTCCACCGATCCGTCTGCCACCGGCGCATCCTCGCCCGTGCCCCAAGAGAACTTCCGCACTGTCGACTCGCTGTTAGAAGAGAAGCAAAGGGAGGCCAGCCGGAGGGCTGCCGCAGAAAAGAAGGCGGCCGACGACAAGAAGGCCGCAGAGGCTCCCGCCGAGGGCTCGGCTGAAGCCCTAGAGGCCGAGGCTGGCCAGCAGGGCGCCTTCAACCCCGAGACCGGCGAGATCAACTGGGACTGCCCGTGTCTCGGCGGCATGGCCCACGGCCCTTGCGGTGAAGACTTCAAGGCCGCCTTCAGCTGTTTTGTCTTTTCCACTGAGGAGCCAAAGGGCATGGACTGCATTGAGAAGTTCCAGTACGTCCATCCTCTTGCTTGAAGACTTGTCGACCTGACCACCCGCTAACAATACAGACACATGCAGGACTGCTTCCGCAAGTACCCCGAGATCTACGGCTCTGAGCTGCAGGACGACGAAGAGGAGGGCGCCGAGGGTGCCGCTCCTGCTGCCGCCCCTGCTTCTGGAGACGTGACCGACGACAAGCCTGCCAACGGCGCCCCGACAAAGGCTCAAATCGCCGAAAAGCTGGCCGAGAACAAGGAGGCCAAGGAGGAGGCCAAGAAGGAGGCCAAGAAGGACACCAAGGAGGCCAAGGTCGGCGCTCCCACTTCGACGCCCCCTGTCGACATCAAGGACGACGTCGTCCAGGCCGAGATCACCGAGGACAAGCCCAAGACCGACAAGAAGAAGAAGGCCAAGAAGGCCAAGAAGAGCGAGACAACCGAGAAGACGGAGAAGACCGAGTCTGTTCCCACAGCAGCAACAGATGCCACAGACGCAGCACCTGCACCAGCTACTCCCGAGCCAGCAGCCCCTGTGCCCGCTCCAGCGACTCCCGCTTCTCCCGCTCCTCCCGCTGCTGGCGACGGCCTCCCCAAGGCTGCCTTTGATGCCACCAGTGCCAACCAATAAATGGCACGACGGGCAAAGAACAGTCATCAAGTCAACAGAAAAGCAAACACTAGAAAACACAAAATGGCGGACAAAATGGCAGACATAAATGCCCAATCGACCCATTGTATAATAACAGCACGTGTATAAAACGCATTGCCTGGCAAAATATATTCGAGGGCAACTGGAGATCTACTGGGGATGCAGCGAGAGGTCTAACGACAGGATTGGTGTTAAGAAGCATGTACATATTTTTTATCATAATAGACAAACTCCTAATTATACGAGTGGAAGGCATTGCGCGAGATATTTATTTGATAAAATAAACTGGAATAGTAACAAAGGTGGGCGAATATCTTGCGTCGACAACCGTGAAGGTCAGAGGCAAAATGCTGGCAAAGCCAACCCAACCAAAAGAACGTAACAATGCCCAATAAGGACTAAAAGAAAGAGAAACATAAAACAAAACCGAAATCAAATCCAAATGCCAGACCCATTAAAACTCCCGCTGCAATGATGACATAAAACAGTTTGCAAAAAGTCCAGGGATATATCCAAACAAACAAGCCAGCCAGTCAAAGTGAAGAGACGGCGGCTAGATAAAACAAAAATAATAGGACATGCTGCTAATATGCAGATCATTTTCGAGATGAAGGCTAGAACGAAGAAGATGAAGAATAAATATCACGGAAGAAAGACAACACAGACGGAACAAGGAAAACAGAAAACAAACACAGGAGAGAAGCTGCTCTACTTGGAGGAGCCAAACTCGTCCTGGAACTCGTCATCAATCTCCTGACTCATCTCCTTGGACTCGTCTTCGAGATCCCGGAGGTCGTCGTGTGCCTCGACGTTGGTCTCGTGGTCCTCCTTGGGGTCGTCAAACACGGGAGAGTCCTCCAGGTTGTCGATATCCCAATCTGACTCCTTCTTGCTTTCCTCGAAGTGAGAAGCGTCGTCGTCGTGCGGGAATGTCTCGGTGTGCGAGCTGTGGTCCTGAGTGGCCGTGGCCCACGCCGTCGAGTACGTCTTGGCGGCGACGTGTGCGTGGACGGTAAAGGTAATACTCTCCTCGCCACCGCGCTTCATGTACCGGTGGTAGTAGTCTTCAACGGGGTAGAACTCGGCTTCCGATGTGGGAGTGGGAGTGGGAGTGGGCATGCCATCCGCAACCCGAGAACGAGTAACTGTGAGGAAGGTGGAGGGCTGTGCGACGGGTGCCTCGAGCATGTGCTTGACGGCAAACCGCTTAGCCTTGTTATCCTTGTCGTCCTTCGCATCCATGCTGTCCTCGACAGAAACCTCCATGATCTTCTTGGCAATATTGGCACCGTTGGGGACAACATGAGTCTCCATACTGTGCTTGGTGATCCCACGGGCATCGATAGACAAAGTCTTGTTCAACTGGTCGTAGACAACCTCAAGAACCTTCTTGAACGGGTTGTGCTGAGCAGCGGGCTCCTCCATCATGTGCTTGACAATACGGAGGGCGCTGTCGGTCTTGCTGCGCTTGGCCAGGAAACGGGGGGTCTGCTTGGACGACGTCTTGTTCACCTGCTCAATGGGAATCGCCTCGGAAGACGGCAGGGCTTCTGCTTCTGACTCCTCGACGCCGGCCACCTCCATGGCAGCGGCAAGAGTGAGAGGCTTCTTGCCGTGGTGGAAGTAGTCTAGAATGTTCTTGACCTTGTTGTACTCGGCCACACCAAGACCGGTATAGCTGACCGTCCCGGTATCGCCGTGTGACTTGGTCTCGACGACAGAGTCACCCTCGCTAACCTTGTATCCGTTCTTGGTGGTCACGCTGGAGCTGCCGCTCACAGGGTTGATCTTCTTGGCGTCAATGTGGCCATCTTCGCCGCCACCAAAGACTGACGGGATGTTGTTGTCTTCGGTGCGATCAAGCTCCTTGTAAGACTGGCGCTGCGGGGCGGGGTTACCAAGCTGGCCAGTGCTGACAGTCTGGGGGTCCTTGGGGCCGTAGAGGTCCTTCAGGATCTTCCATCCCGATGGTGCTTCTCCCTCGGCAGCTTCTGCACGACGAACAAGGTTGCCGGTTTCTTCCTTTGCCATAAAGTTGGGAAGTTCGTTGCCATGGACGGGGCCGTTGTAAGCCGGAGGAACATAGCCGTTGGCATCGGGGCCGGTGGCAACCTTGATTGAGGGACCCTTGGTATCAGCACCGGGGGTGCCCTTCCATGGGTCGCCGCCACTGCCGGGAGAAACCTTCAAACCATCCATACTCCAGCTAGACTCCTCATTGGTAACCTTGGTGGTGTCGTGCTGGTGGTCAAAGTTCTCCGAAATGTGGAGCGAGGGGCTGATCGTGTATGTTTGGATCGAGATCACGGGGATCGGGATAGTAATAGCAGCAGCCATGATCTCGTCGTTGAAGTTGGGAGCGGCTGTTGGGACTGGGGCCTCGTCAGCCCAGTTGGTGTGGTGGGGGACCGAGGTAGCAGTCGGGGCGGAAGTCGGCGATGGCATCGAAGTAGACAGCGCACCGGAGTTGTCGGCACCGGCTGTAGCAAGGGGAACGGCAGCGGCCATGACACCATTGATGCCAACTACGCCCACCATGTACATGAACAGCGCCAGCATTGCCTTTCGGTTGATGACAGCCATTTTGATAATACGGGATTGATATATCCGACAGAGTATCGAGATGGCGGCGGATTGATGGATTTGGTGATATTGGTGGGTTTGCTGTTGATAGAATCGATGAAATCGATAATTTTGGCAAATTTTGGTGATATACTGTTTGTGAGAGTTGGGTTTGAAGAGACAAGAAAAAATAATAAAAGTAGCAAGTGAAGCAGTGCTGGAGACCTTTATATAGTGATGGATCTATGCAGAAACATGAGGCTAGAAGACTTTTTTGCCTCATCCTGGGTGTTGGTAGACATCAAGATAGTAAGTGGCCGGCCGAGAAGGCAAACACTCCAACAACAACCCAAAAAATATGTAAAAGGACCGAAGAAGTACATCGGACATGTAATATTATGTGATGATATGGTTTAAAATGCTGTTGTATATACGGGGTGGAGGCGAATGCAGCTGTTGCTTGTAGATTCGTCGCCAGCAAGGAAACTCGCCAAGCGGAAAGAAGCACAGCTACCGCAGTGCCTTGAAAACTGTGGTGGCTCGGGCATAGACTTCGATTGTCGGTAGAGGTGATTCTCAAATACCAGAGAAAAATGCGTCCATGCCGTTGTTGTTGAAGCTAAAGTTGAACCCCTGATTGTTCATCTAGTAACAATTAGTCACCTCCTTTGTGCACTTCTACCATCACCACATCACGCGCAAGAAAAGGACTTACAAGGTCTTCCCATCCCCATTCGTTGCCACTGCCTAGTGTTAAGTCATCGCCATTAGAGAAGTCCATCTCAGTGCCGCCGCCACCCAAAAAGTCGCGTAGGCCATTGCTGTCGTCGTCAGACATGCTCATGGTCTGGTCAGATCCATGGCTGTTGGTTGTCGACGCGTCTTCGCCCCGCTTGCCGGTGTGTTGGGCCGCCACTTCGCGCAGGAGTTCGACACAGTGGTTGAGGTGCTCCGAGCACTCGGAAAGTACAGCGTGCTCCATGTCTTCAGCAGTGGCGCCGCGTGCCAAAGCACGCGCTTGAGCGACGACTGCACAGGGGAACAGGTAGCCCTTGACGTTCGTCTCACCAGCACGGATGCGCTTCTCTGCATAGCGCACTGTCTGCTCCAATGCATCCAATAGTACTGCCTGAGTCACGACCCCGGGCATCGCCAGCATTGACCCAGAAGATGCGCGATTTTGCAGAGGCGGGAGAGGACTATAACCACGGCCATCACTTCCGCCAGGCGGGTCGGTTCTGCCCCTGTCGCTTTCACCGCTTACAGACTCGCTGTTGTTGGCTTTGCTACGAAAATCGTCAAAGTGGCCATGGTTGCTAGCTTCGCCGCCACTGTTGTTGCTGCCGTTTCCGTTCAGAGACTTCATGCCCAACTTCAGGCGCACAGAGTGCTCTTCTTCAAGCTGCCACAACAGGTCCATGCTAAGGGTCGCAATGCACTGCACGGGAACAGAGCGGAACCCGCTTGATGCAGAGATGGATAGCCGGTAAAAGTCGTCAATCTCTTCTTCCGTGTCGATGGCCATGGCAGAATCGCGGGATCCCGCAACTGATGCTGCCCCGGGTCCTCCATTCAGCGACGACGGCCCGCTGTTACCCGAGTACAGTCCAGCTGTTCCTGATGTTGGCGCCGATGTCGTGTCTGTCGATGATGCCCGACCAGACCAGGCCTGGAACAGCTTGAGCGATGTGTCGACGCTCACTTTGCGCGAGAAGTAGAATTTCGGGTCATTTTGTGACGCTGCCAGGTACGACTGGTTGAGCGACAGGAAGAACCGTTGAGTCAGGTGGTCGACGAGGCGTAGCTGGAAAGTAGTCGGCTTGAGCTTGCCTGCACTGCCCGACGGCCTGAATGACTGGATGGTGCCAGTGAGAGCCTGGGTTGCGGTGCGAAGCTCGGAGTTGAGACGCAGCGTCTCATCATAAGAGGTGTCGCTACGGAAGTCGTTGACGTAGCGTGCAATTGCAAGGCGTGTCGGGAACGACTTGAGGAGCGATATCTGGATTGACGTGTTTGTGAATGTCGTCAGAGGCTTGGGCGGCGGGGGATGGGAGCTGTTCGCTCCTGATAAGGCTGGGGCCTTCTCGATGAGCTGGTCATCAAAAAAATTGGCAGGCGGTAGCGTATCAAAATCAGTCATGGAAATCAGTGGCGGCCCACCAGAGTCGATGCTGGACTGAAGAGAAATCTCTAGGATTGTGGCCCATAGTCGTCGGCGTATCTCGGCTAGGTAGCGTGGGATCTTGGGGATTTTGGTAGGGTCGCGGTGCAGGCCCATGTACATGGCCGATCGTACCAAGCTACCCGCGGATATCCACGCAAGGTCGGCTCCGATGCCCGATACGTCACGAGCCAGGTGCAGCAAGCACATTGTCTGGAGGCCAGGGATATTCATCTGCGATTTCTCGGACGGTGCCGGCGACATTAGCCAAACCTGGGCCTCGTAAATCCATTGGCTGGCAAGGTGGCGCAGTGAGGAAGTGTCGTCGTAGAATATAGTACCAATGGCCATACACAGCTGCATCTGGACGACAAAATTGGAGCTGGCCTCGCTTGGGTTCTCCCAGTACCGGCGGTAATCGCGCGTAAACGTGGGGATGTGCAGCACGCGGTAGACGGTCTCAAAGGTGCGGAAGTAGCTATTGATGAGTTCATCGGCGACCTCGCGCGTAGGAATGTGCTTGCCAAAATCAATGGCGAGCTTTGTCGGCGTACGGCGGGCCTTGATCGTGCGGCCCAGCAGCTTGCACTTTTTCATGCTTTCGTAGAGACTGCCACTCTTGCTCTCCTTCTTGCCCAGAATCTCGTTGAATACGGGCTTCATAATTGTAAGTAGAGCGCCATTCATCCAATGGCCTTGGCTGATGTATCTCGACTTTGCAGAGACAACGCCCACGTTGTCTTCGTCTTGGGCTGCCTTGGTGTCAATATGCATCAAGGGGTCAGGTCCGAACCCTTCAAAGCGCGGAGCTGTAGGCACTGGCAGGGGAAGCGTAGCCGGCGCAGCAGGCTGTGGTGGAGGTGGCGGCGGCGGCGGCGGTGGCAGCTGTGGTGGTGGTAGAGCTTGCCGAGGTGGGTCATAGTCGTGTCTACTATCGTGTCTATCATGACGGTCGTGAGGGCTGCCGCGGCGATCAAAACGAGAATCGTGGCGGTCATTACGTGGATCGTCGCGAGGATCGTCTCGGGAATCATGCCGGAAATCGTGGCGAGACCCGCGGCGGTCATCACGATGGTCGCGTCTATCGTGACGGTCGTGGAATGGCAGCTCATGGTGGTGGGGGTGCATCATATGCGGCGGTGGTGGAGGAGGCGGCGGGTGGAAATGGTGCATATACGGCGGCGGGTAGTGGTGAGGCGGCATGTGGTGCGGAGGTGGCCCACGGTGGTGAGGTGACTGGTGATGATGCGGCGGCGGCGGTGGCCAGTGTGGAGGAGGGTGATGCATGTGATGATGCATAGGAGGCGGTGGCGGGGGTCCATGGGGCTCATCCTGGTCGTTGATTACAAGAGCAAGGCGGTTCTCGAGGCGGCGGACCTGCTCCTTGAGGGTTGAGACCTCTGTGTCACCGGAGACGGTCGAGAAGGACGGCAGAGGGCCACCTCCACCTCGCGACGTGGACGCGGGTGAAGAGAACCGGCCATCGCGAGTGTCGGCACGGCTAAGGTAGTCGTCGTGGCGGTGGTAAGGGGGCCCGCCGCTGGCGGTGCTGCTGCTGCCGTTGCCACCGGGAACGGGCAGGATGTTGAACCGATTACCGACTCCAGGGGTCGAGTTGCCAGCGACAGACGGTGCGGTGGTCGCAGTGCCTGCGGTGGATGCCGGCCATTCGGACTCGAGCGATCCGGTGCGGCCAATGGGCAGATATGCCCTGCGGTCATCAATGTGGTCTATTTTGATGTCTCTGTCACGGCCCCTGTCGTGGCCACGGCTTCGTTCATAGTCGTCATCAAAGTCTCGGTTTCGCTCGTTGTCGTTGCCGCCGGGGCCCTCGCTTAGTTTGCGCACATGGCCGGCGCGCATGGGCGGCGACTTGCTGACCATGGGGTCGGGCTGGTAGAAGCAGTGCTCGGGCTTGTAGGCCTGCACGCAGTTGGCGCATGGCTGTTCACGGTCACACCGGACTTTGCGCCGGCGGCACTGTTACGTCAGTATTGCGGAAAATGGAGCCAGTTGAAGAGGTGCTCGGCTGAACTCACCTCCTCGCAAGCGAGAGTGCGCCGGCGCCGCTTCCGCTTGAGCGGCGTGTTATCGTGGTCCATCTCGGAGATTTATGGTGGGCGTGCTGGTGACGTGTCGCAGTATTCGAGAGTTTCGGAGATGGCGGTGTTCAAGCGGCTTCCAGGTGGTCTGTAGGTGACAGCTTGGCGGTATTCTTAGGCGGTATAGGCGGTATTCCAAGGCGGGCTATGGCATGGTACTTTTACCCGATAACCGATGTGACCGGATCGAGTAGTGGGAGCCCCAAGAGATCACGACAACGTACAATTGAAGGTTCAAATGAAGACGGCGAGTATCGAAACCATTTCCAACTGTAGCTGAGGTGTTATCTCGTATTGTTGGTGCCTGTGTCCGATTGATGTGCTGTCGGGGTACGGAGATTTTCTGGTGTGTGTGTCGGATTTAGTAGTATATTAGGGGTGGCGTAGGCGCTGAGGCAGCCGGTAGTGAGGTACAGTAAGTAGTTGGTAGTGGCGCGGGCGCGGGCGGAATACGAATAAGAGACAGAGAGCGACAGATCAGACGTCAAAGCAATAATGATTCGGGGTTCGCTGTAGGGGGCGAAGAGGATAAAGTTGAGGAAGAAAAGGGTAGAGAAAAAGTGAAAAGTAAAAAGAGAAACACCAGAAAGAGAAAGAGAAAAGGAGAAATACAGAAAGAGAGGACGAGGGAAGGAGAGAATGGCGGAACAAGAGGTGGACTCACACAGCGGCTGCCATAAGTGGACGTCAGTTGATTCCAGCCTCGGGATGCGCCTTCCGTAAATAACTACAGTAAACACAGTGAGAAGGAAGCAGCGGGTGCATCTAATTGCGGGAAGGAAGTCGATCGATCGCTTTGGAAGGAGCAAAAGGAACAATAATAGGGTCAATTAAAAGAAAATAAGAAAAAAACTACAAGATGGCGAGAAGAAGCATAAGAAGTAATTAATCTAAGCCTCTCAAGACCGGAGTGCCGACACGCAGCAACGAATGGATCCAGGCTTATTACATGCGAAAGAGAGACGAGGATAATATTTTCTACGCACTTAGTGTGCAGGCAGTTGCCAGTGACTTTCCCTTTTGTTTGGCCCTTTCTCGCTCCTTCTCTTTCTTCACAGCTCGGTGTCTCCCTTTGCTTCCTTCCATGCTTGTCGTATTTCTACAGAGTACCGTTATCTTCGTGCCTTCCTTGACCTTGCCCTTTCTGAATCGATGACGAGTCTCTGCCAGGTTAATATTGATTTTAGGTATTTAATTCGTATTAATTTTAAATCATTCTAGCTCGTATTCACAAGCGGGCACTCTGGGCGTCTACATACAGTAGCCCGGACTTTAGCCTCCACGGTTTCGTCGGATATTGTGCAAGGCCCTAATTGAGCAAAGAATACGTACAGACCACAATAAACGACCGTATAGTAAGCACTGATAATCCTTCAGGGTAGAGTTCGGAGGCATTGTCGGGCTCGGATGTCAATCGCTTTGAATCCGGTTTTGGGAAGGAGTGATGGAGAACCGTTAATATAGATGGAGCACCGCAAGCCCGAGAATGTGACATGCTGTAATATGAGGCAAGTGCGATAGATGGGCTTGTGCAGGAGACGAGTCCGACTCGATACTGCGCATTGCAGAGGGACTTTGCATCATCAATCATAAGCATTTAACAAAACGAGCAACTCAACTCAAAGAAAAGGAAGAAAGAGAAAGCACTCTCGCCCTCATCAAGCGTGGTGTATTAGCCTGGATTGGCTGGTGCCGGACAAGGTCTCGGGCTAGGCGTATGCTGACTATATCTCATGTCAGCTGTGGTATTGTACTATATAGTATTATTTGGTTTATTTTTGGCATTAGTCTGGGTCTGTAACTACACGCTACGGCCTGTAAACGATTTACACAAGTAACTTCGCCGAGTATTACGTAAGAAGCAGACATATCGCGACAACCACAACAGCATCGACAGTTACACTCCAATGACCTTTTTATTTTAGATTCCAACTATGGCGAAAGGGAAGAAAAGAAGAGGTAAGAGCAAAGAGAAAATGTAGCTATTAAACACGCAACAAAAATGTAACATCATTGTACACGGGGAGGACCGTCGACCTGGGCAAGGACAGCGATGACAAGGCTCTCTGCGCCACCGCCAGATGGACAACCAACCAACCCCAGCGTCTATATATATGTATGGGTAGAGGGTAGGTAGTATGTGTATGTGTACGTAGTATGTAGTATGAAGTAGTACACGTGGTGAGAGGATATGGGGGAGATAAGTTTTAGGCATTGGCGTTAGACATGGCATGGGCATGGCACGTCTCCATTAGACACCAGTACCGGCATCGATACGACAGACACTCGGAAACACTGCAGAAAAAGAGAATAAGATGCTTTTATCTTTTATCCCTTTACAGCAGCAGCTCCAGAGGGTTCTCAATGACCTGCTTGAGCTCCTTGATCCACTCGCCACCGACAGCGCCGTCGACGACCTTGTGGTCGAAGCTGGCAGTGACGATGATCTGGTCGTCCCACTCGACACCGGTGGTGCCGTCCTCATTCTCTACCGGCACGGCGACCTTCTTGGTGGTGCCAATGGCCAGGATGGTGGCCTGGGGAGGGTTGACAATGGCAGTGAAACGCTCAACCGCCGGGTTCATGCCCAGGTTGGAGATGGAGATGCTGCCACCCTGGTACTCCTCGGGCTTCAGCTTGCCGTCGCGGGCACGCTTGGCGAGCTCCTTGACGGATGCAGAGATGGCCTGCAGACCCTTGGTCTCGACAGAGGAGACAATGGGGGTGATCAGGCCGGTAGGGGTAGAGACGGCAACAGAGACGTCCACGGTCTTGAACTCGCGGACAGCGCCGTCGCGCCACGAAGAGTTGGCGGCGGGGACCTTGCGGGAAGCGACACCGATAGCCTTGATCAGGAAATCGTTGACGCTCAGCTTGTACTTGCCGTCAGCAGTGGCGTTGAGGGCAGCACGCAGCTTCAGCAGCTTGCTGACGGACAGCGACGAGGAAACAAAGTAGTGGGGGTTGGTGTTCCACGACTCGGTGAGGCGGTTGGCGATGGTCTTGCGCATGCCGCTGGTGGGGATGTCCTCGAAGACGGGGCCGCTGGCAGCAGCAGAAGAGGCACCAGCAGAGACGGTCTTGGACGAGGCAGCCTTAACATCGGCCTCGGTGATCTTGCCGCCGGGGCCGGAGCCCTTCAGGCCGCTGACCTTGACGCCAGACTCGACGGCCAGGCGCTTGGCGGCAGCGCCGATGTTGGGCTCACGGGCCAGGGCAGTCTGCAGACGGACGGGGCCAGTGCTTGTAGGCTCCTCGACGGGGGCGGACTCGGCGGCAGGGGCAGGGGTAGGGGCAGGGGCGGACTCGGCAGGGGCGGCAGCAGCGGGGGCAGCGGCATCACCACCAGCATCGGCCAGGGTGAAGTTCTCAAAGGCGGAGACGTCACCACCCTCCTCAACGAGGACAGCGATGGGCTGTTGTGAAAGTTAGTTGTGTTTGATTAAAAGGGACAGAGGTATAGGTATAATTAACTCACGTTGCCGACAGGAATGTCCTTGTCGCCGGTCTGCTTCAGGACCTTGGCGAAGACACCCTCCTCCTGGTACTCAAAGTCCATCTGGGCCTTGTCGGTCTCGATCTCGACGAGGACATCACCGGGGGAGATGGCATCGCCGGGCTTCTTCTGCCAGACGCCAATGTTGCCGGCAGTCATGGTGGGCGACAGGGCAGGCATCTTGACGATGGTGTGAGGCGGGTAGGAGGCATAGAAGCGGGCGAGGGCAGCCGGGGCGGCGTACCGCAGGACGGTCTGCGGCTGGAGCAGACGCCTCCGGAGGACAGGAGCGAGCATGATGGCGGTAATGTGGACGGAAAACTGAAGAGAAACGAGGCGGAAAGGTAGGAGAGAGGAGGTCGGTACAAGTCCGTTGCGAGAAGCGAGTGCGTGAGGCGTAAAGCGTGAAGCGTTTTTTGCGGTCTTGGGTTTTGGGAGGGATTTGGAGTGTCGGGTGGTGGTTGGCCAGAGGTAGTAGTGGTGGCAGGTGGCAGGTGTGTTTTGGGCGCTTCTTTGTTTGGATTTTTTTATTGGGGCCCTGGATCGGAGTCGATTTGGGGGAGAATAGGGGTGGGGACGAGAAAAATAACGGAGGAGCACGGAACGAAGGGTGTTACAGGGAGCGAGAAATAACGGGATGTCTCTGTAATGGGGGAGGATGGATGGGTGTATTTCGAAGAGGATAAATCCAGGAAAATTGCTGATTGGTTTTGGTGATGCTTCTTTGTTGTGTGTAAACAATTGTTTGTATATCTACAGAATTAATTATGTAAAGACGGCCTGAGAGCCGTTGCAGATGATGACTAAGAAGTGTTTGGTTCAGGGGCAGGTACGACCGGAGAAAGTGTTGGGGCGCGTTGGGAGCAAGTGTAGGACTTCAGTCTGGCACTAGACAGCCAGCCAGCTGGTGCGCGAGATAAAGTAGCGAGTGAATTGACGACTGCATACTGGATAGAGAAGGAGCGACAGACAGCCCACCAGAGCTCCTGCCCGTATGCTCCCTCTGCATGGCTTCGGGGGGAATTGGCTCGAAAACGAAACTTTCTTTTTCAATTAAATTTGCTATTATAATATTTATTTACGCTATAAAGTTTAACAACTCTAATTATTTCCCTCGCGCGCTCGCTGTATTGTTCCTCCTTGATCGCTGGCCGTTGGGATGCGGACCCACTATAGACTGTCAATTGCTACAGAGTGTATGAGTGTGTTCAGTGAGTGATCGCTAGAAAGCTGGCTGCTATTAAACTTAAACTGGCTGCTAACTTGATAGCAGCTAACACTGCTGGGACACGACAGGACCCCTGCTTGTGCGGATGAAGCACTATGATTGGCTGCAGGGCGCTAGCGCCAGACCAGAGCTCTAGCAGCCTGTCTTTTTCTCCTTGCTCTGCTGCCACCAGTCCCGACGCCGGCGCGTCCGCACGCTTACACAAGGCTTTTAATGGCTTAGACGTGTTTACCAAGACTGCTCTGTAAATGTCGCACTCGTTTTATTGTCTTATTAGCTCCTCTGGGCGAATGGCAGGACGGCGGCGAGATGCAGATTCGCTGATAGACATTGAAGTAAAGAGACATGCTAATAGACATAATACTGTATATATACGGTTCGTACCTACTCGATAGATAGATAAATCAGTGCTTGCTCCGTGGTTTGTCGACATCTACGCCATCGCCGGTATTAGTCGTCATACCACCAAGTCACGTGTGTTCTAGAAGCCAGGAACACCCAAGGTTGACAGGTGGCCTCGAAGCTCTTATCGGCCATCTGATAACTTATCTCCCCGTGACCTCGAATCTGCCCGCGTACGTAATCAGGACCGACCCCTTGAGTGAATTTGCCCCACAAAAGCTATACGACAACCGGTGCCGTTCTCCATTGCGTAGGTGTACCTGGCTCCAAGTGTCCAATATGCCCATTTGTAGCAAGTGAGGCAAGAGCCAGATCCACATCCCTACCAAGCCGACTCCCTATTATTCCACAGTAATATCCCATGCCACATTAGCATTCGTATGCCTCACCCTTTGCTCCAGGCAGCGTTGTAATCGATTCACGACACCTCCTTGTCCTTTGCACCAGCTTCCACGCCGCTGCCACACCTCCAGCAACCGCCAGAGCAACTCCTTTTTCCATTTCTACAGCCGGCGTGCCCCTGACGTCGCAACGGTGGCCTCTACTGACGCAGCCTCCTCCTCGT
The DNA here is from genome assembly GCA_022392935.1 of Ophiostoma cf. undulatum. NCBI lineage: Eukaryota > Fungi > Ascomycota > Sordariomycetes > Ophiostomatales > Ophiostomataceae > Ophiostoma > Ophiostoma cf. undulatum. The sequence continues at coordinate 644,787 of JAKRGL010000039.1, forward strand.
CGACATCGACGCCAACGACACCATCGACATCATCAAAGCGCGGCTGTAGCACCATTCAGACGACACCAGAAGACGTATCAAACACGTACTGAGCTCAGCACAGCACCATAGCACTCCCGACTTCACAATCCACCGACCTCTACATCTCCCCCCCCCTCGCATGGCCCTTCGCTCGACAGCCTCCCTCTTCTCCCGGCCAGCATGAGCTCGCTCAAGTTCGTGGCCGCCTCGCTCGGCGTCATCGCCGCCGCCAAGGACACCAGTCGCGACCCTGCCCTTTCCGAGGCCGTCAAGAAGGCCCTCGACGCCATCAAGACCGCCGACCCCCAGTTCCCCGACCCCGAGATCATATTTGCGCCGCTACAGCTTGCCACCCGCTCTGGCAGCATCCCCCTGACCACCACTGCTCTCGACTGCATTGGCAAGCTCATCTCCTACTCCTACTTCTCCATCCCATCCGCCTCTTCGGTTTCTGCCGCCGCCGCTGCTGCTGCTGCCGAATCCACATCCGACGGCGAGGATGACCAACCAAATGCAACCGCTCAGGCCCAGCAAGATGCCACTGCGTCCTCGGACCGTGCACCGCTGATCGAGCGTGCCATTGACACAATATGTGACTGCTTCCAGGGCGAGTCAACACCGGCCGAGGTCCAGCTGCAGATCGTCAAGTCGCTGCTGGCTGCCGTACTCAACGACAAGATCGTTGTCCACGGCGCCGGCCTGCTCAAGGCCATCCGCCAGGTCTACAATGTCTTTCTGCTCTCGCGCAACGCCCCCAACCAGCAGGTCGCCCAGGGCACCCTCACACAGATGGTCGGCACCGTGTTTGAGCGCGTCAAGCTGCGGCTGCAGATGAAGGAGACGCGCCTCGGCCTGTCCAAGCTGAACAAGAACGGCAGCAACGCCACCTTTGAGCATGCCGACTCGCTCAATGGCGGTGCCCGTCACAGCACAGCCAACGACGGCGATGGCGATGGCGACGGCGACGACTCGTCCGAGGCCCCCATGACTCCCGACGCAGCATCGGCCACTACGTCCTCCGGCCGGGCCAACGGCGACGACAGCGGTGCCGCGAAGCTGACCTTGAAGGACCTCGAGCACCGCAAGAGCTTCGACGACTCCAACCTCGGCGACGGCCCGACCATGGTGACACACCTCAAGCGAACAGCCGCGTCGTCTGCCCGCTCCATCTCCGAGCAGACCAACCCCGACAGCCCGCACGACGACGCCCCCGAAGCCCTTGACGCCGAGGACGAGGTCTACATCCGCGATGCTTACCTCGTGTTCCGCTCGTTCTGCAACCTGTCAACCAAGGTGCTGCCGCCCGACCAGCTGTACGACCTGCGCGGCCAGCCCATGCGCTCCAAGCTCGTGTCGCTGCATCTCATCCACACCCTCCTCAACAACAACATTGCCGTCTTCACGTCGCCGCTGTGCACCATTACAAACACCAAGAGCAACGAGCCCACGAGCTTCTTGCAGGCCATCAAGTTCTACCTGTGTCTCAGCATCACCCGTAACGGCGCCAGCTCCGTCGACCGTGTGTTTGAGGTCTGCACAGAAATCTTCTGGCTCATGCTCAAGTTCATGCGCGCGCCGTTCAAGAAGGAAATCGAAGTCTTCCTCAACGAGATCTACCTCGCCCTGCTTGCCCGCAAAACCGCACCCATGTCCCAGAAGCTCTACTTTATCGGCATTCTGAACCGCTTCTGTGCCGACCCGCGCGCCCTCGTCGAGACATACCTCAACTACGACTGCGAGCGCAACGTCGACAACATCTTCCAGACCATTGTCGAGCACCTCGCAAAGCTTGCCATCACCCCCGTGCCCGTCACCAGCGACATTGAGCGCGCCTACGAGGAAAAGCACGGCACAACTAGCGGTAGCGACTGGCAGATCAAGACGTCTCTGCCACCACCGCTGACCGTGTCCCACATCATGCCCCACCACGAGCCCGAGCCCGAGTTCCCCAAGGAGTACGTCATGAAGCGGATATCTCTTGATGCTCTGGTGGAGTCGCTGCGGTCTATGGTCAACTGGTCGCAGGCCGGCCGGCCCGACAGTGCTGCCGCGACTGCTGCCGCGGCCGCCGATGCCGACCGGAGGGCATCGCTAGACGACATTCGCGAGTCGATTGACCCCGACTCGGTGTCGCGCACAGACACTCCGGTCCTGCCTGCAACCCCTGTCATGGATGACGATCCAGAACAGCTCGAGAAGGAAAAGGCCCGCAAGACGGCGTTGTCGATTGCCATCAAGGCGTTCAACTTCAAGCCCAAGCGTGGTCTCAAAATGCTGATCGACCAGGGCTTTATTGCGAGCGACTCTCCCACCGATGTAGCCAACTTCCTTGTCAGCGAGGACCGCCTTAACAAGGTGCAGATTGGCGAGTATCTCGGCGAGGGCGACCCCAAGAACATCGAGACAATGCATGCCTTTGTCAACACGATGAACTTTACCAAGCGCCGCTTCGTCGATGCGCTGCGCCAGTTCCTGCAGTCGTTCCGTCTGCCTGGCGAGGCCCAAAAGATTGATCGCTTCATGCTCAAGTTTGCGGAGCGCTACAACGACGGCAACCCCAACGCGTTTGCAAATGCCGACACGGCCTACGTGCTGGCCTACTCGGTCATCATGCTCAACACGGATCTCCACAGCACCCAGGTTGTCAAGCGCATGACGAAACAGGACTTTATCCGCAACAACCGCGGCATCAACGACAACGCCGATTTGCCCGACGAGTACCTGATTGGCATCTACGAGGAGATTGGCTCCAACGAGATCGTGCTCAACAGCGAGCGCGCCGCAGCGGCTGCCGCCGGCACGCTACCGCCACAGCAGCCCACCGGCCTAGCCAGCGCCTTTTCTAACGTCGGCCGCGACCTGCAGCGAGAGGCGTACGTTCAGCAGTCGGAGGAGATCTCGCTGCGGTCTGAGCAGCTGTTCAAGAACCTGTTCCGCAGCCAGCGCCGCAACGCCACCAAGGCGGGCGGCGTCAAGTTCGTGCCTGCGACCAGCTTCAAGCATATTGGCCCCATGTTCGACGTGACGTGGATGTCCTACTTCTCGTCCTTTTCCAGCCAGATGCAAAACGCGCACAACCTGGAGATCAACCGCCTGTGTCTCGAGGGCATGAAGCTGGCCACCAAGATTGCATGCCAGTTTGAGCTGTCCACGCCCCGCGAAGCCTTCATCTCTGCTCTGCGCAATGCGGCCAACCTTAACAATGTGCAGGAGCTGTATGCCAAGAACTTTGAGGCCCTGCGTGTGCTGCTCGAGCTGGGCTATACCGAGGGCAACTACCTACGCGAGTCGTGGAAGGATATTCTGATCTCGGTCAGCCAGCTGGAGCGTCTACAGCTCATGGCCAGCGGCATCGACGCCAGCGCGGTGCCCGACGTGTCCAAGGCACGGTTTGTGCCGCCAGCCAAGGAGCGCGGCGGCAGCATCAGCAGCAGCAATAGCGACCGCAAGTCGATGCAGCGCCGCCAGCAGCAGCAGCATCAGCGCCCACGCGCGCCGACGGGCCCCAACGGGTTCTCGTCGCTCGAGATTGCGTACGACTTGACGTCGGACGACACGATCAAGAGCATGGATCGCATCTTTACCAACACGGCCAACCTCAACGGCGAGGCCATTAGCCACTTTGCGCGGGCGCTGACGGAGGTAAGCTGGGACGAGATCAAGGTGTCGGGCACCAACGACAACCCGCGGATGTACAGCTTGCAAAAGATTGTCGAGATCAGCTACTACAACATGACGCGTGTGCGTTTCGAGTGGACCATCATCTGGGATGTGCTGGGCGACCACTTCAACAAGATCGGCTCGCACGCCAACGAGGCCGTCGTCTTTTTCGCGCTCGACTCGCTGCGGCAGCTGTCAATGCGGTTCATGGAGATTGAGGAGCTGGCGGGTTTCAAGTTCCAAAAGGATTTCCTCAAGCCGTTTGAACACGTCATGGCCAACTCGAGCAACATCCACGTCAAGGACATGGCGCTGCGTTGTCTGATCCAGATGATCCAGGCGCGCGGCGAGAACATCCGGTCCGGCTGGCGCACCATGTTTGGCGCTTTCACCGTGGCCGCGCGCGACCCCTCGGAGAGCATTGTCAACATGGCATTTGAGAACGTGACGCAAGTGTTCCGCACGCGCTTCGGTGTGGTCATTGCCCAGGGCGCCTTTACCGACCTGATTGTCTGTTTGACCGAGTTTTCCAAGAACATTCGCTTCCAGAAGAAGAGCCTGCAGGCCATGGAGACGCTCAAGGCGGTTGTGCCCAAGATGCTCAAGACGCCCGAGTGCCCCCTGTCGCAACAGCGCCATGCACCAGCCAACGGCTCTGATGCCGCAGCCACTTCGGAGGGCAAAGGTGACAAGAATGGCGCCGTCACAGACGCCGCCAAGCCGCAGCCCAGCCGCACGTCGGTCGAAGAGGGTTTCTGGTTCCCCGTGCTGTTTGCGTTCCACGATGTGCTGATGACGGGCGAGGACCTCGAGGTGCGGTCCAACGCGCTCAACTACTTTTTCGAGACGCTGCTGCGCTACGGCGGCGACTTTCCGCCCGACTTTTGGGACATTCTGTGGCGCCAGCAGCTGTACCCCATCTTCTTGGTGCTACGGTCGCGCCCGGAAATGTCCAATGTGCTAAGCCACGAGGAGCTGTCTGTGTGGCTGTCGACGACCATGATCCAGGCGCTGCGCAACATGATCACACTGTTCACGCACTACTTTGACGCACTGGAGTACATGCTGGACCGCTTCCTCGAGCTGCTAGCGCTGTGTATTCTGCAAGAGAACGACACCATTGCCCGAATTGGCAGCAACTGCCTGCAGCAGCTGGTGCTGCAAAACGTCAACAAATTCTCGGAGGAGCACTGGTCCAAGATTGTGGGAGCGTTCTGCGAGCTGTTTGAACGCACGACGGCGTACCAGCTGTTCTCGGCGGCGACTATCAACTCGGCCGCGTCTCTGACCCCCGCAACCGGCAGTATGGAATTTGGCTACCCGCTGAGCCCCGGTCTGCCGCCCGCATCCGACGACGAGAGATCGCTCAAGATTGACGGCGGCAGTGGCGCTAACGGTGCCAATGGGGATGCCGAGGCGTCGGATGCTGTGTCAACACTGTCTGTGCCCAGCACGACCGTGACTGCTCCTGACGGCGACGATGACGACAACGAGGATGGCGAGGCAAATGAGGGCGAGGACACGCAGCGCACACCGCGGGCGTCGTCCATCATCTCGACCGACCCGACACTGCAGCAGCCTACGCTGGAAGAGTTCAAGCCGACGAGCAGCCTGCAGCAGCAGCCCGTGGTAGTGACTGCGGCGCGGCGGCGCTTCTTCAACCGCATCATCTCGCGCTGTGTGCTGCAGCTGCTGATGATCGAGACGGTCAACGAGCTGTTCAGCAACGAGGTGGTGTATGCGCAGATCCCGTCGACGGAGCTTCTGCGGCTGATGGCGCTGCTCAAGAAGTCGTTTTTGTTTGCGCGGCGGTTCAACAACGATAAGGACCTGCGCATGCGTCTGTGGCGCGAAGGGTTCATGAAGCAGCCGCCCAACCTGCTGAAGCAGGAGTCGGGCTCGGCGGCGACGTACGTGGCCATCCTGTTCAAGATGTACGCGGACCAGTCGGAGGAGCGGCAGGCCAAGCGCGCCGACGTCGAGAGCGCGCTGGTGCCGCTGTGCAAGGACATCCTGCAGGGCTACCTCGCGCTGGAGGACGAGAGCCAGCACCGCAACATCATGGCGTGGCGCCCCGTTGTGGTGGATGTGCTGGAGGGCTATGCGCACCAGTTCCCCGAGGCGTCGTTTGTGGAGCACCTGAGCGGCTTCTACCCGAGCATGATTGAGCTGCTGAGCCGCGAGCTGAGCCTGGAGCTGCGGACGGCGATTGTGCAAGTGCTGCGGCGCGTGGGCGAGGTGAGCCTGGGCATCAAGGGCCTCGTGGCGGGCACGCACACGACGGAGAGTGCCGCCAGCATCTCGGGCGAGGAGACGTTTGCGCAGAGCATCAAGCGGCGGCGGCGCGGCGACAGCGTGATGAGCATGGCGACGACGGCGACGGCCAACGAGGGCACAACGTCTGTGGACTCTGAGGGCGGCGATGCCAGCACCAAGTTCATGGGCCGGCGCATGCACTCGCCGTCGATGCAGGAGTAGTTGTGGTTTTCTTTTCCTTTTCCCTTTTTTTTCTGTTTTTCTTCTCTATTTGTCTTTTCGTCTTCGTTCTGGGCATTGGCATATACATTGCATTTATGAACTCGTGTTTCTTGTTTGTCTTTTTATTTATTCTTACTGCTTTCTTCTGCGCTGTACTTTTATCGCGTTGTGCATGGCCAGCTTGTCTATGAATAAAAGGAGGCGGTTGATGTTTTAAAATGTTTTGATACAGATCAGGTGCTCTGTTTATAGCAGCAGAAAAGCAAGCCAGACATGGAATTCATTGATTGTTTTATTTTATTGGGTGCTTAATGAATGTTTGAGTTGTTTTAAATAGGTAAATATCTAAACTTTTTGTTCTCGGTTTTCTTTCTTTTATTCACTTATTTATTTTTGCCGAAACCGAAATAAACAAAACCATTTAATAAATTTACTGACGAACGATTTTTAAAATAATATTTTTATTCCTCATTGTTAACCAATACCCGAGTCTACTCTAATAAACGCTCATAAAAATAAACTAACAAAACAAACCTAGTCGCCCGGTTCTCCAGTTGCCAACACCATCTACCTGATAGGAAGACTGCCTCCACGAGGAAGCACAAGGTCGACCCATTGCCGCATGTCGTCGGCATCCTCCTGTGTGCCCTGGCCCATCTCGACAGCTCGAATCTGCTCGGCAACAAGCAGCTCGTTTGTTGGAACCAGTCTCGAGCTCATGCTTCTGCCTAGCTGGATGATTTCGATCATGGTTTCGACCTGGAACTGCAGCTCTTTGTCCTTGATGTCGTCGACAGAGGCATAGTGCGGCCGCTCGGCTCTCTTAGTGCCGTTTCGCAGGTCGCTCTGGGCAAGGAAGCACCGGGTGCTGGCCACGAGTTCTCTGAAGAACATCTGCAGCTGGCGAAACATCAAGCGGTCGCGCATCTCGATCATGTTCTCCACCGCATAGTACAGCAAGGCGACGCGGGAATCGGCAAGCAGGCGGAAGTTGAGGCAGGCCATCTGCGGCAGGATGCTCAGGATCCGGCATTGGGTTGTGGAGCGCGACTGAGGCGTTTTGATCTGGCCGTCTGCGTCTGGGGTTTCGTCGATCTCTTCGTAGCCAAAGTACTCCATGACGGCCTCTTTGGAGTAGGTTATGATCATCTCTTCGTAGATCCGCTTGTCCTTGAGCAGGCAGTGCCAGACCTTGCCAGGGCCTTCAGGGGGCGCGTCGGTCAGAAGACTCCGGGCCGAAGAGTCGCTTTCTGTAGATTTTCTGCCTTCGGGCACCCCAAGGACATCCCGCGGCCAGTCTGCATCCAGCAGCTGGAGAAGGACACGCTCGGAATAGGCACCCACGCCGATATCTGGGTTGAGGAGCCAGCTCTCGATGAATGCGTCAAAGAGGTCAAAGTGTTCCTGCACCAGAGCTGCCAGATTGCAGGCTTCCTGAGGAGTGGGACACCATGTTGGAGAAAGTCTAGGACCCACGACCTTTTCAATGACGGCAACGGCCAGCTTATTTGTAGCAGGCGTGGCTTTGGGCCTCATGCCTACAAGGAGGAGGTCCATTGATGCTATTGCCAGAGCATCTTCAAAGGAGTAAAAGGGCTGCTGCAGCAACTTCCGCGCGAGAGAGCAGACGGCCTCGGTGTTGACTACAGCGCCCTGTCCGCCCGTGACCACGGGGCTTTTGAGCAGGGCCACGAGCTTGTCCATGACGGCGCCGCCAATCGTGGCGACATTGTCTTCAGTAACAGTCCTCTTGACATCGTCAAAAAGGTCTGGCGAGAGCTCAGCTGCCGGCGACGGTTCCAGCAGGGCATCTATATGCTGGACGAGCTCAGTGAGACCCATGACGGATTCAAGCGACATTGTGATGGCGGTATGGTGTGGCGGTAGTGCTGATGAAGATACTTGTAGTTGTTGAAGAGGCAGATCCGAGATGAAATTTATGATGACGACAGTGAGGCTGGGAAAGAGAGACAGCACGATGCAGTGTTTTGATTATATAATCTAAACAAACCGACAAGGCAACGAGCCGCGTCGTCTGTCGTCTCTCGACTTGAGATGGAAGGTCGACTTGAGATGGAAGGAGTTGAGATGTTCCTTCCCAAGTGGGTACTGTTCACTACATAGCACAGTACTAATACGGAACGCGGGGCTAGCGCATTCGCTGTAGTGAATTTAGTATTTAGTAATCCCACGCTATGCGCTGCGGCCGCAGTAGGGCGGTGGGGGACGACGGCTAGAGTCTACTAGCAGCACCTAAAATTTGACAGGCAGAAAAAAGAAGGAAGATTTTCGAGGTGACTGACAGCCCGGCTGGCCTTCAACACACATTCACATCGACATCGCAACCACACTCCCCAACCTAGGCAACTACACTCGGCACCACAACCAACACACAACACACACAAAACCACAAACACAACACAATGCGCGGCGGTGGACGTGGCGGCGGACGTGGCGGGCGCGGCGGCAAGCGAGGCGGCGGGTTTGCGCCGTGGTCCGACGACCCGACGATGAAGGCCGACTCCAAGCCCGTGGAGCTCTTCCCGGCATTCAACACACCGACGGCAGCGCCCGTCACCGACCAGGAGCGCCGCGTCGTCGACTGCTTCCTGCTCGTGCGCGAACAGACACACTCGAGCCCCCTCTACACACAAACACGCACACTCAAAGGCCCCGGGTCGTCCAGCAATGCCGGCGCGGGCGGCTCCAGCAAGGCGTACGGCCAGGAGCAGATCAACCAGCAGTACGGCGTGCGCAACAAGGCCACTGTCGACCCGTTCACGGCGGTGCCCATGTACTCGCACCGCTTCCAGACCGCCGAGCGCGCACTGCCCGACCTCGCCGCACGGCCCTTTAGCCGCGAGCTGTTCCCGCCCGAGCTGTGGCCGACCATTGAGGGCCAGGACGGCCGCGCGCTGGGCCCTGGCGGTCTCCGGGCAGGCGGTGCCGCCATGGGCAGCAAGAAGGTGCTGGCGCTGTCGGACGTGAAGTCGCTGCGGACGGCGGAGGAGATCTTCCAGGTCCAAAAGGACCCGAGCGATGCCAACGGCACGCACAAGGCGCTGGAGCAGCTGGAGAAGTTCAGGAACCTGGGCGAAAACGAAGACAATATCGAGTTTGACCTGGTGGAGGACGAGGGCGACTACGACGAGGTGGAGGACGAGGAGTACGACGACGACGAGGAGGGCGACTACAACGCCGAGGCGGCCTTTGATAACGGCGACGACGACGACTATGGCGACGAGTACGGCGACGAAGGCGGCGGCGGCGACGAGGGCATGTACTAGGGAGAGGGGCAGTGCACACACAGGCAAAGGCATCAGATCATCAAGGAACGGCGTTTTTGGATATTCGGCGTCGTCGGCATTCGGGTTCATCTAGGGTGCTTTGTCTCTAGGCCGACAGGCATCACAGGCGTTTAGTTTGATTTGCTGCATTTGCACAGATAGTTATGACTTATGATATTTGATTCTTGGATAAATACAGCAAATCTTGCAAGAATTATAGCAGACAGAAAACAACAACAGATGAAAGGAAGCTCGTGATATTGCGCCGATAAATCCCACGCCGACAGAGAACGAACAGAAGAACAAGAAGATGCAGAACAGACAAACACCAGGGACAAGACAGCGACGTCTACCGCCGGAGGAACCCGCCGACCTGCAGACCCGTCATGCTCTCGCGCGCGCTGCCGACAACACTGGCCACTGTCAGGATGCTCTCCTCAAAGTCGCGCAGCACCGCCGCCAGCTCAGCCACCTTGCTGTCGGCCGAGCTGCCGCCGTCGCCGTTGGCACCATTGCCCCCCGATGACGAGCCCGACGACGCCGTGATCCGCTGCAGCTGCTCGAGCAGTCCCGCCTGCACGCTGTACATGTGCACCTCAATCTCGCCCAGGTTCGACTCCATCTTGCGCAGCTGTGCGCCAATGTCGTCGCCCGTGTCCGAAAAGTAGTTGATCAGGTCCGTGCGGCCGTTCTCTGCCGCCGCCGCGCCGCGCTCGCGCTCGCCGTCCTGTCGCCCGCCGGCCTTCTTGCCAGGGCCCGACCAGAGCCCCGAGGTGTGGAACTGCGCCGGCAGCTTCTGGTTGTCGAGCGCCTTGAAGCTCAGCTGGGCATGCTCGGCATCCTCCTTGACTGTGTCGCGCAGCGACTGGATGGCCTGCAGGTCCGACGCCATGGCCGCCGACACGCCGTCGTACTTGCGCGCCACAAACTTGACGTCGCCGGGGATGGCCTCCAAACTCTCGCCGTGCGCGGGCAGGAATGCCTCGACCTGGTTCTTCTGCTCAATGTAGGACTGGATCTTGGAGTCGATGGCAATAATGGTTTGCTGCAGCCCTTCCTGCAGGTCGTTGAAGCGTGTCGTGCCCTTGAGGTTGGAGAGGTCGATGCGCACACCGGGCACCACCTGCCCTTGTCCTTGTCCCTGGCCTTGGGTCTGGCCAAACGGCTGTGCTGATGTTGTTGTTGCTGCTGCTGCAGGCCGTGCCATGCTGGCGCCAAAGAGACCGCCACTCGCTGCCGGCTGGGCGGCTGCTGTGCTTGCACCAAACAGGCCACCCGATGCTGCGGGTTGTGCGGCCGGCTGTGCTGTCATGCTTGCACCGAAAAGACCGCCTGCAGCCGGGGCCGATGGTGTTGCTGTCGCGCCGCCACCAAAGAGACCGCCCGATGCTGGGGCCGATGTTGCTGCCGCGCCGCTACCAAAGAGACCGCCCGATGCTGGGGCCGATGTTGTTGCTGCCGCGCCGCCACCAAACAAACCACCTGCGGCTGGGGCAGACGTCGCTGCTGGTGCGCCAAACAGGCTCGGCTTGGGTGCTGCTGCCGTGGCAGGCTGGCCAAACAGACCGCCTGCAGCTGGCGCCGAGGTTGCTGCTGCTGCTGCTCCGAACATGTTGGTTGTCACTGGGGTCGTTGCCGGTGCTCCAAACAGAGTGCCTGCTGCTGTCGAGGTCGTCGTCGTCGTCGTTGTCGCTGGATTTGCTGCTGCAGCGCCAAAGAGTCCTCCACTGGCTGCTGGTTGAGAAGTGCTTCCGCTGGGCTGTTAGATAAAATCAGAGGCGAGGCGTTGAATATAAGACCCAGAAAACAAAGAAACAAGAAACAAGAAGCAGACACAAGAAACACAACAGTGAGACTCACAATAAATTGGCCGCGCCTGTGTTGATGCTCAATCCACCAGCACTGGCAGAACGTGCAAGCGCCATTTGGGGCAGAAAATGGGGGCGGTGGCAGGCAAGGCAGGACCACGGCGTAGGGGGCCAGGGCCGTTGAATAAGGGAATTAAATATAGAGCAAATTAAAAGACGATAATGAATAAAATAAAATAACACAAAAGCACGGATTGGGATGCCAATGCCAGCTGTAGGAAGGAGCGAATGAGTGAGACAACAACCGTGCTTGTGCTTTGTGAAGAAAGCGCCCTTCCCCCTTGTCGGTCGCACCTGCCCTTTGAGCCTCTCAGCTTGCACCCGTTTTAGCTCTGTTCTGTTGTTGGTGTTTTTCTTTGGTCTTTCCTGTTTTTCTGGTTCTGCCGCTGCTGGCAGCCAACGCGTAGCAGTTGCTAGTCACCAGCAACCAGTTGACAGGCGCGACGGCACTCTTCACCGCCTTCCATTTCCGGACCGCAGTCACGTGTACCTATACCACTAAACCACACTAAACCCACACTGGCACCAGCGCAGTAGCTATGGTGTAGCGCATCGGCCAAGCTTCTGAATGGCTGCATTTTGCCATACCACGACATTGGACGCCATACACTGCGCACTGCCAGGCTTGCTTCACGGCCCATAACTTCATATTGTCTGTATATCCTCCACTACCTCCACCAACCTAAACCAAAAAGAATACATACATTATGGATATCGACGACGATGACGACTTCTACGCGCCCGAGGACAACGAGGTCCAGACGTCGACGGCGCACAAGGCCGAGACGACGACATCCGAAGGCGGCGAGGCCGATGCAGCAGCCCCAAAGACAAAAGCAGACGACCAATTAAGCGACGACTATGACCCGAATGACGACGAAGAAGGCGAGGGCGGCAATTCAATAGAGGAGGACGGTGCCGAGGGAGGCGACGCCGCGGAGGGCGAGGACGGAGAAGGCGGGGAGGGTGAAGACGACGACGACGACGACGACGACGACGACTCTGATATTGACATTATCACTGAGCATAAGGACGGCTCCAAAGCAGCAGCGCCGACGTAGGTAGACATCTACTCTACATGTGTAGGGCTGTGCTAACTCGTGACAGACAATCCAAATACAACGACATCCACAACATACCGCAACGGTCAGCAGACGGCGGCAGCGGCAAGGCAGCACCGGGGACTGGGAAGCCAGACGGCACAGGCGCAGGCAAGGCCAAGATTGCCGGCACGCCGTCCGCAGACTACCCGGCCGTATCCACGTCCGACATTGACATCAACGCTGTGCCCATCCACAAGCCAACAGGCAAGCCCATCACACAGGTCAACATTGACGTCGACCTGGCCGAGAACGACAAGCCGTGGCGCATGCCAGGCACAGACCTGAGCGACTACTTCAACTACGGATTTGACGAGTTTACGTGGGCGCTGTACTCGCAGAAGCAGGAGAACCTGCGCAGCGACTACAACCAAGACATCGTGGCCAAGTCCAACAAGGAGATGATGGAGGAGTTCAACATGATGATGATGGGCGGCATGGGCGGCATGGGCGGTATGCCTGGTGGAATGCCTGGTGGAATGCCTGGTATGGGTATGCCGGGCATGATGCAAGGCATGGGCGGTATGGGCGGCATGCAGGGTATGCAGGGTATGCAAGGCATGCAGGGTCCCGGCAGCCAAGCCGGCCAGGGTGGCCCTGGAGGTGCGGGCGGCCCCGGAGGTGCTGGCGGTGCAGGTGCTGCCGCTGGCAGTGGCTCTGGTCCTGCTGGTGCTGGCCAGGCTGCGGGCAACGCCGCGGGCAACGCTGCAGGAAACGACAACAATAACAACAACAGCAATCCAAATGGCGGCAACAACGCCGGCAATGCGGGCGGCAACAACTCTGTACAGGGCGCTGCGTCTGGAGCTGGCGGCGGAATGGGCATGGACATGAGCGGCATCCCAGCCGAGATGCAGCCTATGTTGCAGCAGATGATGGCGTCCGGCATGGACCCGAGCCAGATGGACCCGGCCACGCTGTCCAATATGATGGCACAGTTTGCCGGCGGTGGCGGCCAGGGCGGCGGCTACGGTAACCAAGGATTTAGCGGCAACCAGGGCGGCTTCAACGGCTACGACCAGAGCGGGAATAGGGGCGGCTTTGGCGGCCGTGGGCGTGGCCAACGGAGGTGGTAGAGAGAGGTAGAGGTGGAGGTGGAGGGGGACTCGGCAGGGCAGGGTATATGTAGGCTCTAGGGTATGGTACGGCGTCATATGATTCACTTTCTTACACGGTTACTTTTGACTAGTCTGCAATAGCATTGTGCATCTGATATATATATCTCCATCAAGAATGTGCCTCTGTCAGTTTTGTCTTGAGGAACCCGCAGAAGCTCTGGTAGATGGCCTCGCTGTGCCCTTCGAGCCAGCGACAGCCGACCGTCGTCTCGGCCACGCCCACACGCACCTTGACCGCGAAACCAAAGGCGCACTCTGCACTATTAGGCAGAGGAGTGACATCCATAGCCAACGCGCCCGCTGCTGCTTCGCGCTGCTTCTTGCGCCGCCACGCCCGGCCCCAGACGTTCTCGCGTGCCCGGCCCGTGCCCTGCAGTGTCTTACCATCCCACTCCCACGACACCAGTTCGAGGCGCTGCAGAGTCGTGTCGAGTATCTCCCCGATGCTCGCCACAGACGGTTTGCTGCCCGCGAGGCTAGCAGCGGCCGGGACGCTCCAGACGTCGACCTCGGTGATGGCTGGGAGGACATGCCTGCAGCTGTCAAACCCGGTAGACAGCGTCGATGATGTCGATGATGTCGAGTCTACCCCTAGGAAACCACGTGCAACGTCGACGGTCGGCCGCAACGCCGAGTAGCTCCAGCCCAGAGCCCATCGCCGCGTTCTGCTGCCCGTTACAAAGGCCGCGACGGCGTAGTTGTCGATGCCGATCTCGGGGCTGCGCAGGCGCTCGACCAGCGCGACGAGGCTGGACAGCTTTCCCACCATGGCCGTGTACCATCCGATGCGGTCGCGCAACACAGCAGACTCTGCCATCATGCGTCCAACAAACGCGACCTCTCCTTGGGTCTCGGCGCCGTCGTCGCCGTCGTCGCCCTCGTAGACCATCTCGACCGGCGCGCCCGTGCAGGCCGTGTGTGGCGGCTGGTCCTTGGCCGATGCCGACGTCTCCATCTCGGCTGCCGAAGAGTAGAATGGCGGGTTCATCATGACAAAGGACAGGGTCTCGGGCAGCCCGTCTCCGTCTGCGTCGGCTGACCCGACAGGAACCAGACTGTCCTGCCGCGTGCGCGCGATCACTTTGATGCGGTCCTGCAGCCCGTTTCTCTCGACGTTGGCCCGCGCATAGCCCAGACTCTTGTCGTCAATGTCTGTAGCCACAAACTGCCACGTCTCGTGCTGTGCGCACGCCAGCAGCGGGTAGATGCAGCTCGCGCCCGTGCCCACGTCGGCCCCAACGACCTCGTTTCCACGACCGGTCGTCTCCAGCAGGGCGCCGATCCACTGCACATAGGCGTGCCGGTTGGGCACGGGTGGACACAGCCGGTCTGGCGGCAGGTCCATCTGCAGGCCAAAGTCGCGCTGCAGCAGGCTCTTGGTGAGCTGCATCACGGCCGCCGGGTCGCGAAAGTTGATGGTGCCGTGATGGGCGCTGGGATGTCAGCAGAGCTCTACAGTGGTGCGAGGACACAACTTACAGCTTGGCAAACTCGCTGTCCTCTGATGCCAGCGCCTTGAAATCGAGCCGGTCTTTGTATAGGCTCCGGTAGTAGGCCGCCGTCCTTGTTGTCCTCGGTGTCGAGGCGGTTTCTCGTAAGGGCTTTGCCTGGGCATTGGCATGGCCGCGGCTTTCATCGACAATGAATATGTCTGAAGGATGTTCTGCCATAGTTCGATTATGTGTATTCCGCGACTTGTTTCGTGTTTTTGTGAGATGGCGATGAGTCGCGATGAGAATGGCGAGATGGCGTTGTGGCCGTGATGTTAGTATACTGTTTCAATACAGTGCAAATAGTCTCGTTGAATATTAACAAACTATATACACTGTCACAACTCAAAATCGGATCACCTCCGTTCGACATCAATTCTCTCTCATTTATGATTAATTGCCACAATTCATTACTTAGTTTTTAATAACCAAAAAAAAGTTCTGCGTTTTTACCTCACCGACCACACGCTATCGACCTCATCACGACACGTCGAATGCCGCCTTGAGCCTCAAATCCCGACTGCTTGCACCGATGTTGACAGAAAACGTGCCGCTCGGGACTACCCATCCCTTGCTTACATCCCAGTAGCTGATGTCCTTGCGCCGCAGGCTGAACGTCACCGTCCCTGACGCGCCCGCTTCCAGCTTGACCTTGTCGAAGCCGCGCAGCTGCCTGGGCGGTGCCGCGGGAGCCGACGACGATGGGAGACCCAAGTACAGCTGCGGCACTTCGGCGCCAGCGACGCTGCCGCTGTTGGTGATCTTACACGTGACAGTGGCCACCGTATCGAAGAGGTCTGCCCTGCCGCCGGCCACGACGGGGCCCGACGCGGCGCCCGACTTGGCTGTCGCGGCAGCAGTGACGGCGATGTCGGAATAGGTAAAGTTGGTGTAGGACAGGCCGAACCCAAACGCGTATCGCGGCTCAATGTTCTTCTGATCAAAGTGCCGGTAGTCGATATAGAGGCCCTCAGCATAGTTGTCGTCGCCGCGCGACACGGTAGTGCCGTAGTCGGCCGCCGTCTTGGCAATTGTGTATGGCAGCTTGCCAGACGGCGAGACCAGGCCGTACAGGACATCCACGAGCGCGTTGCCGCTTTCTTGGCTCGGCAGCCCGGCCCACACGACCGCCTTGACGCCCTTGTTCTGCAGAACCGACTCGAGCAGGATCGGGCCGACGCTGTGCACAACGACTATCGTGTTGGGGTTGGCCGACGCCACGGCCTGGACGAGCGCGTTTCCGCCGTGCCACGGATCCAGGTCGTTGCGGTCGCCCGCGTTGTTCTCGACGGTGATGTAGCCCTCGCCCGAGTCGGCCGTGATGAATACAATGGCGGCATCAGCACCCTGGGCGGCACTGGCCACAGAGCCCGTGGCATCCGTGCTCGACAGGCTGATAGTGGTCCCATCGGCTGCCGCACGCGCCTTGAGTGCATCGTACGGCGCGACAAAGTATGGGTAGTTCGCCGTACCAGAGCCCCAGCCCATACCCAGTGCGCCAGTGTTGCAGCCCTGGTCTGTGCAGCCGTTCATGCCCTTGGGGTTGACAACGGCTGCCGAGCCGATGACGGCCAGCTTCTTGGGCTTCGTCAGGGGCAGCACGCCGTCGTCGTTTTTGAGCAAGACGAGGCCGTCGCGCGCTACAGCCCGTACATTGTCCTTGTGCATCCCCTGCACATTGGCCTTGATGTTGATGCCCGGGTAGCCCTTGTCCTGTCCCACAAGGTACCATGCCGCCAGAATGCGCCTGGCCATCTCGTCCAGCCGCGACTTGGCCACCTGTCCGCTGTTGACAGCACTCGCCAGCTGCGGGCCCCAGAGGACGCTCTTGCCGCCAAAGTCGCTGCCGGGCATCGTCATGTCGAGGCCGGCATTGGCCGACAGAGTTGTGTGCTGCGCGTTCCAGTCGCTCATCACGTAGCCCTGGAAGCCCAGCTCGTCGCGCAAGAGGCTATCGAGGACGTGCTTGTTCTCGCAGGCCCATGTGCCATTAATCTTGTTGTACGAGCACATGACAGATGCCACGCCGGCGTGCACAGCATCGGCAAACGGCCACAGGTACAGCTCGTGCATCGTGCGGTCGTCGACGCTGGAGCTCATGGCATCGCGGTTCAGCTCCTGCTCGTTCAGAATAAAATGCTTGGCACATGCCTGCACACCGGCCGCCTGCATCCCTTGGATCGTTTCGGCCATGGCGACGCCTGTGAGGTACGGGTCGGGGCCGAAGCCTTCCCAGTTCCGGCCACCATTCGCGTGCTTGCCCAGGGGACCGCCGACAGGGCCTAGCAGAACATGCACGCCGCATCCCTTGGCCTCTTCGCCCATGAACTGGCCACGCTGGCTTATCAGTGCACGGTCCCATGTCGACGCAGCCTGGATGCCGGGTGTGAAGGCAGTGTTCCCAGAACCGTAGCGAATGCCCAGGGGCCCGTCCTGGAGACAGAGCTGGGGGTAGTTGATGGAGCTGATGGGTGACGTGTTGCCGACGCACGGCCCCTTGTTCCACCCGATGCCGGAAACAATGTTGACCTTGTCCTGCTGCGACAGCTTGTCAATGGCCGCGCTGGCCTTGGCGAGAGCCGCATCCCAGTCGACACCGCTGGTTGAGGCGTCTGCCGCGACGACGGGGGCGAGCCCGACAAAGGCTGCCGCTGCGGTCAACAAAGCCAAGCGAAGAAACATGTCGGTACTGTCAAGTCGATACTGTTTGAATAATACTGGCAAAGATGCGATCGATATATCCAAATCCAAAATGATGCAGCCGTTGAAAGGAGGTTCCGTTGAGCAGCGAGAGAGGGGGCTGTACGACAATCACCAGCGAGAAGCCCGTTGTCTGCCTCTTGCGTCCTTGTATTCCAACCCTTTCCTCCTTCCCCTTTTATTTATGCAGCTTCCGAAATGATGTCTATACAATGCTTACTAACAAAGGCACACACGGCAGTCACTTCTCGCCTCCTCTATACCTCTTCGAGATGCAAATCGAAGCTCCGCTACAAGACATTGCAACATCTTGGAGGGTGGGGATGGCACGGCAGAAGGCCGACAAGTGCATAAACGCAAAAGAAGATATACTGGTCATGTTAATCTCAACTTGGTGATGCACCTTGACTCATATAGTGGTCTATAGATGCAGCTTGGCTCACTTTGAAACCTGATCTCGAGGCCAGTTGGTGATGCATCGTGGCAGTGGCGAGGGGACACGGCCCGCGCGAGTTTAATAGGACGTATATCGTAGATATGAATATGGAAGGGAATAAGGGAATATAGATATGCATGCACTATATCGAGTCTTCTTCCGTATTCCTGAAGAGATGGTGTGCTATTTTGCCGGCCGTCTTGGTAGTCGCAATATAGCACGGCACTGTCTTCCGAACGAAGAGCCAAGTGCAATACCACCACACCTGTCGCGCAATCTATTGCGCCAAAAGGTCGCCCCGCCCTTGCTCCTGCAGAACGTCCCGCACTGCCGCCAACACTGTCTCGTGCACGTCAGCCGGCGCGGCCACAAAGCCAAAGTTGCCCGTGAGCTTGCGGCCCGCCAGCAGGTCAATCGGCTTGCCGTCGACATCTGTGATGCGGCCGCCCACTTCCTCAAACAGCAGCATCGCGCCCGCGTGGTCCCAGATCTTGGCGTGCCGGTCGCGCCGCTTGTACACCCACACGGTCGTGTTGGCCCAGCCCGTGGCCAGCGCGGCCCAGCGCGGCACCCAGCCCAGCAGGTCACTGCCCGGGTACGCTACGCCCAGACGAGCGGCGACTGTGCGGTGCACGCCGTCGAGGGCCGAGTCTTGCATAAAGTCGCACGTCACAGGCCGCAGCAGGCGCGTCGAGCCACACTCTGGCAGGCGGCGCGCAGCTGCGTCTGGAGCGGCACTGCTCAGCGGCCGCACGTATGCGCCGTGGCCCTTGACGGCGTACAGAAGACTGCCGCGGCCGGTCGGGTCGATGGTGTTGTTTTGAATTGTTATCGACTGCGACTCGGACGCGGACGGCGGCTCGGGCGACAGCAGGGGACAGGCAACGACGGCGACCGCCTGCTGGCCGTCGATGACGAGCGCGACATTGATGGCAAACATTTCACGGCGCAGGAACGTCTTGGTGCCGTCAATGGGGTCAAACACCCACACGCGGCCTGCGCCCGGTGCATTCTGGCAGCGGTCAATCATGTCGCACATCTCGTCGGCGTCGACGGGCAGCACAATGTCGTCCACCGCTGCGTCGGCCTGCTGCACGGTGTCCCACACGCGCTGGCGCAGGACGGCATTCTGGCGCAGCTCGCTGGCGTCTTCCTCGCCAACAAACGAGTCCGCGGGAAACGCGGCATGCAGAGACGACGTCAGCAGGGCCTGGATGGCAAAGTCGCCAATGGTGACAGGCCCGAGGTTGTGCTCGTGCTCGCTGGCGGCGTCGACCTTTTCAATGGCGCCCTTGTCCTGGTTCGGCAGAACGGCCAGGCTGAGGCGGGCGGCCTGCTCGACAACGCGAATGGCCACTTCGAGCTCTCTCTTGTATGGGCTGTCCATTGCGGTGTGTGTATAGATACAGAGCGAGTATGAGATGTCGTTGACAGGTGGATCGTCGGTACTGCTAAAAGGACGCAGGCCGATGCCGCTAAAGTGCTGCTATGCCTATTGTGGGCCCCTGTACTTTCCAAAGTGGCCTGTAACTCACTGAAACGCCACTCAGGTAAACGAGACGTCCAATGCGAATCATATCATCAGACAAATAGGACAGGACAAGCAAGACGAGTAACAAGTAGGACAACAAAAAGAATAATATAAACAGATCCAAGGTATCATTGGCATTCAAACGTGATATATACAAGTACAACAGGTATCCCGGACCGCATCACCTCCGCAATACTACGGCCTGCTGGAACTGCTGGTCAACGGCCTGCTCCTTTGCCTCCCTCTCCAGCTGGTCGGTGCAGCTCCATTCCTGCGGCCACGGTGGCGGGTAGCTGTACTGGTCGCACAGAGGGTCGTGCAGCCTAAATGCGTTATTGACCCATTGCGGGTGGAAGTGGTCGGCAAAGTGCTGTCGGAACGGCGGCAGCACCGTCGAGTGTGGTGACGACATGTCTGCTATAGGAGACGTCTGCGAGGATGCCTGCTCAAAGGCTTGGAGCTCGTGCATGAGCTGCTCGGCGACCCTGTCGGTGCTCGACCACGCATCTCTGACCTGCTGGCCGCTGCCGGGGCGCTCCTTGGCCGGCGACGGAGGCTCAGATGACAGCAGCGCGGTGATGTCCATTGGATTGCCCATTGACTTGGACCGACCCCGCGGCTTGGGAGGAGGAGAGGAGGCTGCTGCTGTGGCGGGAGACTGTCTGCGCTTTGTCTTGTTGGCCTGAGCCTGTGACGCTAGAGGGCCTTTGGCATGGCCTTGCTCAAAGATCTTTTTCGTCCGTCTCCGCCGGGGGTTGGCCTTGACGGCGGACAGGATAGAGTAGCTGTCTTGTTTTGCGGAGGAAGGTACGAGAGAGGGAAGAGAAGAAGCAATATTGGGGGAGATCTCAACAAGGGGCATCTTCTGTAGATGCAGTGGTGGTGTCGGCTGAACAGAAACACCAGGCGACATCTTGGGCGACAGGAAGCGCAGAGCCGGCAGCGGCACGGACGCCTCGTGTGCCGACTGATGGATCGACAGAGGCGATGGATGAAAGCGGTCGGCAATAACAACCTCCATCTTGGTTTCCATTTCTGCTGGCGCCGAGTGTCGCGGCTTTCTCTTGCGTGGTGCGCGAGGCTTCTTTGTCGGGGCACTCTCGCCTGGTGTTGATACTGCTATTACTGTCGCTGTCGCTGTTGCTGTCGCTGTTGCAGTCTCGTCGATGGCCACCGTGATAGTTTGTGCATTGTTGGGAACGAGGCTGGCGGGTGCAGTGCTGCTGTCTTGCACGGGCTCTGGCGTGTCGGCAGCTGACTTGCGAGACCGTTTCCTTGCCGCTTTTTTTGCCGGCTTGCCGTCCAACGCTGTCCCTGTGCTTGTCGTATCTGAAGGCGCAAGGCCGTCCTCCTTCTTCTCCTCCCTCTC
The DNA here is from genome assembly GCA_022392935.1 of Ophiostoma cf. undulatum. Lineage (NCBI taxonomy): Eukaryota > Fungi > Ascomycota > Sordariomycetes > Ophiostomatales > Ophiostomataceae > Ophiostoma > Ophiostoma cf. undulatum. Next base: position 665,845 of record JAKRGL010000039.1, read on the forward strand.
CTTCTTCTCCTTCTTTTCCTTCGGCGCTTTCGACTCCTTCATCTCGCTCTTCACTACCACAGACTCTTCTGTCGCCTTGAGAACCTCACCCTCGATACTCGCTTCGATTTGGACCGTGAGGTCGCCACTGGCGTCCGTCTTTTCAGCGTCTGCTTCACTCTTGCGTGCACCCTTGCCTGCGGCAGAGACGCTTTTGCGCTTCTTTTTGGGCTCCTCGAGGACAGTCCCGGGAGGCATCCACATAATGGGTTTCTTCTCCTTCATGTCCTCCACCCAGGCATCGCAGTCCCATTGCACCCAGTAGTCGATAATGTCCGACCACACACTCTCGGGCGGCTTGGTAAAATTGACAAAGACGACCTTGCCGCCCCGGTTGTGCACAGCCTTAGAGAACTCACGCACCAGCACCTTGAGACCGTGCACTTTGAGACTGGTGCCGAGAATCAGCAGCATGTCGGGCGCCAGCGACAGATCGTGCTGCACAATCGGAGAGATCAGGTGCGCGTTGGGGTGCTCCTCGCCATACAAGACGATATCGGGGCGCAGCTTTCCCACGGCCAGTGCCCGCTTGCCGCGGCCTTCGCGCGCGGCAGTGGCACCTGCACACCGCGGACAGCTCGGCTGCCGGCCGGACATGGTCTCGTGTTCGCGGCCGTCCTCGTCCCACGGCGTTGTTTGGCCGCACCGGAAACAGCGCAGCTGTCGCAATGAGCCGTGCAGGAAGACGCACTCCACGCCGCGATAAGAGGGATCCCTGCTGGCCAGTGCCTTCTTGTCAGGTTGTGCTTTGTCCTTGTCAGAGTCATCTGCAGACTGTGAATCCTGGGAGATGGCCGGTTCCTGTGATGGTCCATGCGCTTCCATTTCGCCTGTTGCTTCCTTTGCCTCTTGCGAGCCGTCGTCCTTATCGATTGTCAAGCCTGTGGATTTTCTGGATAATGAACGCGTCGAAAAACGGCCCTTCTTGCCCGGGCCAAGGTTGAGGCTTGTCGATAGGCCGACCTTTTCCTCAATCTCATCAATATTTTGGGTGTAGCAGCGCACGAGCTTGTTGGAGTCGCGCAGGTGCGAGATGAACTCGTGGCTCCGCGTCGGTACGACATCGCGCACCTTTTGGCGGAGGGTCGTAGCAAATGTGTAAAAGACCGAGGTCCTGACAGGATCGGCCCAGATGGAAGCGTCAAATAGGTCGCGGCCCTTCATGGTTGTCAGGCTTTTGCCGCTGGCAAATGACGACTGGGTAGATAGGCTAGGCACAGAAGGCTTGTCATCTTTCTCGTCCGAGTCTGACTCGGCCTCTGACGAGCACGATGACGCGGAGAGGGATGAGTTACTGGATGCGGAACCGCCGGAGCCCGTCCTGTAGCCTTCCGACGGGTCGAACAGTACCGACGGCGGTGACGATAGCGGAGACGACATGGGGTGCGATCGTAGGCACTCGATGGAGTCGCTCGAGGCCAGTATGCTCGCTCGCGTCCTCCTTTGAGGTGTGCGCATGGCCGACTCTGCAAACCTCTTAGGGTTGAGAGCGGGCAGCATCACGATGGAGCTGTCGTCGTCCGTGGGGTCCGTAGTTGCACATTGGATCGTGCCGCTTAGGGTGTTTCGTCTGCTGCTTCTTGTAGCGCGCGTGGACAGGGCGGGGATAGGGCTGCTTGATCGGCTGTTATTTTTACTGTTATTTTTACTGCTGCTGCCACTGCTGATGCTGACGTCTTGTTCGACTGTGCTGCCGAGTCGGCGCAAGCTTCTCCGTACCGGGACGCGTTCCGGCTCCGAGGCTGTCGATTCCTGGCTGCTTGAGACTTGCTCGTCCGTGCCTAGTTTCCGTCGTTTTGTTCGAGGCTCCCGATGTTTGGGCTGACCATCTTCTTCCTCGTCGTCGCCATCTTTGTCGTCGTCTTTATCGTCTTTATCGTCTTTGTCGTCGGGCTCGGCATCGCCACTGGCAGCAGCATCGAACTGGGCCTGGATCAGCGAGTAGAGGCCGTTCTTGGACCGGAAATCCTACAGAGTCAGCGGGTGGCACGAACTGTCGGTATCCCGCATTAGAAACCTACCGGTATGCCAGAGTTGGTGCTGATGCCGGCACCTGTGACCACGAGCACCTTCTTTGCCTTGAAGAGGGCATCGGCAATGTCCTGGAGAAGCTCCGTCGACTCGGGGAGGACATGGTTGGTCGGCATTTTGAAGAAATGGCCGCTGAAGGCGGGCTAGTCCTGGAAAAAGCCAAGTCTCTGCTGCAGTCGTGTAGAGGTCGCTTGATGTCGTCGGCGTGTCGTCCAAGATCTATAGAAGCATCGCGGTCGTCGTGTTATATATATAGTGTAAGTCTAGAATGGCGTATGTCGTTCGGCATGTATGACTGCTCGCTACACGATGGCAAAGCAGACGCGTAGTATCAGGAATAATTATGTCGAGTAACCCAGTATGCCGTCGTCGTCGTCGTCGTCGAGACGCGCCTGGTATCGGCCGGCGCGTGCAAGTGCGGCGACGAGGTCAAGAAGTCGGCAGAGTCCTGATATGTATAAAACTGTAGCAACCGAGTGTAAATAGCTTCTGCACTGCAAAAGACGCGTCAAAAATGCCTGACGTCAAGTCAATGCGTGTGCGGTGCTTCGTCGTGGTCGAGCGTCGCCGGCCAAGATGCTCGTTTTGGCGACAAAGTAAATAAAGCAGTTTAGCAGTGGGCAAAGCGGGTAATTGGCGGCGCGTCTGGCTCTAGCTCGCAGGGATACAGGCCTGAATCAGTGCTCGTGGGATCAGTGAGATCAGCGCGCCGCAGGGTGGTTGCATGCCATATGTGGGGTGGACAGAATATGGGGACATCCAGGGCAGACAAAGATTAGAATGTAGATTTGATGCAGAGTCGAGATGGTTGGTACCGCTTAGTCATCCTCATTTGACTAAGCCCGTCAGTAGAGATTGTCAGTTGAGATCTATAACAGGGCAATGGGCGCGAATCGTCTCCAGGAGAAACAGGGCAGGTGCTTCGCCATCGTCAGTCGCGCTTTCCTCTCGGGACGCAATCATAGTACAACTCGTGGCCCACTAAAGACGGCAAGGCCAAAGAGATCATGTGATAGTACAGATGATACTACACTGAACTCGACGTCGGCGACATCATATAACTATTTGCTGGATCTCGTGAACGGTATATCGTTGTTAGAGACAGCTGTGCATGGGCAAATATATGCGAAGCTATTTGCTACTTTGCGTGGTATCACACAGGTTCATCTTATCAGATCTGACCTGCTTAGTCATGGTATTTGTTTGACTCTCTTGTATTTGCACGAGGCATAAATTGCATAAATCTGACAAAGTCGCGATATAGCCATTGCCGCTCTACGTTTGTGCAGACCGCGTTGTGAAGAATGCCGGCTGAGGTTGGTCGGCAGATCAGATCTTGTCAGATCAAGCCAATCACATGTTATAGCGGCCAAGCAGCTTGCAGGATTAGTCATCGTGTCCTCAAGACGCACAGGGCCATCTTCGCTCTCGTTAATCGCACGATTTTATTCTCCTATTTTCTATTTCTTAATAAACCATTGATTCTCGTACTCCAGTTCACCTCTCATCTCAATCCCGACAATTCCGTCGTATTGCTGTGCCGCCTAATCAAAACTTTGTTGCGACGCTGTTTGATGTCCTCTGAGACGGGGAGACGACCCCCTTTCACGCGATCTTGTCGGAATGTAGGAGGTTTGCACTGTTTAGCTTAGCTATTCTACAGTGTAAAATGCGCGCTTGGGCTGCGGCCCTGCACTCCCACATTAGAGTTCGTCGGGCTGTCACGGTCTATCATCTAGGGCCCACGAGACTCATGTCGAGTCAAGAGAGACAGTCGAAGGAGCAGGGAGAAGAACAGAACAAAGGAAGAAGAAGAACAAACCCGAATAAACAAAAGAGGAAGGTAAATCTCCAAATGTCTTTGAAACATGCCAAAATATAACAACACGTTCGACAAATAGAAGAAATAATGGCCAGTCAAAGTAAGACGAAAAAAGGGTCAGGCAAGCGGATTATGCAAACGCCGTCCCATGTTCGACACTGACATGGCGCTGTGCTCTGTAGACATTGCAAGTGCAAGTAGACGTCTGAAGACCGGACGGCGGACTTTGACAGGGCGCCGAGTCCTGCCATGGGCATCCATGTACATCGTCGTCACCCCGTCTCCTGTCATCTATTCCCACCAGTATCGGGATGTAACTACAGATATTGCTAAACGATCTTTACTACATAAGATATATCAGTCAGGGTTTGCATATAGCTGCCTATCCTTCCAACGGTACAAATCCTTCAGCGCTTGCACTGCAAAAGCAGGGTAAAAACTGCGCGAAAAGAGCCTTTGTCCTCTCCCAAGATGCCAAGCTCGCATGAACCAAGAAACAGCCGTTTCCGCCAGACCTCAAACCGCCAGCAAGGATGAGATGTATAAAAACGCCCTAAAAACACCTGCAAAATGCCATGCAAAACACTCGATAGGATAGACACTCAGCACTGAATAAAACCCAAGCTGCACAAAATAGCACCAACGACATCAGGACAAATGGGTTCAGGAGCAGGGAGAGCAGATGTTGAAAAATAAGGTTTAGGGGCCATTCGATACGGATCATCACTGGCGGTAAGAGTGCCGGAGGAGTCCACGCCCCGTATTCGGTTTCCCCAGATCTAGATCTGACTGTCAACCTCGAACTCCTTGACGACAGCCAGTTCGTACAGAGTACTATGTAGTTTGCGACGGCAGCCTGGCTCGGATCTTCGGTCCCTGGCCTTATTTATCTACCCATGCATTTATTTCTGTGCCTCTCTCTCCCATGTATATATTCTCGCCCATCCCAGCTTATTCTCATCTCGTCCTTTGATCTCATCTCATCTCTCATATTTGCATTCAACCCCCATCGTTGATCGATTCCATCTTGATACGTCGTTCATTATCTTCTTTCTCGGACTGGCTCCTTCTTCACGCTCTTTTTTTCACTCTTTCTATATTATCTACACTCCTTCAACAAACATCAACATGGTTGCCCATTACCTACCTCACCTGGCTCTGCCTATCCTGGCTGCTACCCAGAAGTGCGCTCTTCAGTTTGACGGCCGTATCCCCTCCAACTTCAGCCTAACTGCCTTTGACTCCAACAACAACATCTACAACCCCAGCAACGTCTTTGGACAGAGTATGTTAATTATTAGTGTTGATTTTTTTTAAAAAAAAAAACACAGCTGACAATATAGACCTCACTCTGAGCACGCTTCTGCAGCTTCCTGCTGTCGGCGGCTCGCTGTTCGACAAGAACACCGTACCTGTCGAGGTCACCATCAGCGACGAGTCCATCTTTGCCCCGAGCGCAGACAACGTCCAGACCGGCTTCCGCCGCGCCGAGCTCCTGCCTGCCAGCAACTCGGGCACCGACAACTCCACCGTCGGCGTCAAGACTCTGCACTTCTCCCTCATGCAGGACGCCCAGCGCCCGCTCAACCTGTCCCACGAGTACCAGCTCGTCTTCCTCGAGAGCGCCGACTTCAGCACCAACCAGCTCGTCCTCAAGACCGGCACGCTGATCGGCAGCAACAGCACTGTTGACCCCAACACCCTGCAGCTCTTTGGCAACGTCAATGCCAACCCGCCCCAGGTCCTCTTCAGCACGCCCTTTACCCCCGGTGTCTTCAACAACTTTGCCGTCACGCTCGACTTCGACAAAAACACCTCGCAGGTCTTCTTCTCCACGGGCAAGTCGCCCCTCAAGGCCGTCACGGCAGCGCTGAGCAACGACATTAGCGGCCAGGGCCAGTTCCACTTTGGCATGCTCAAGAAGCCCATTGACGGCGGCAGCGATATTGCCCACAACGGTATCCAGGAGGGCGACATCGACGAGGGCATCATCTACGGCGGCATCTTTGAGGAGGACAGCTCTACCGGCTGCATCAGCCTCTGCGCATAGATTTGATCTGATCACGTCGGCAGGTCACTGTTATTTTAGTTTAGAAATGCTCTAATTGTACATTATGTATCTATAGTACACGCTCTCCAACCATCTATGCATCATGCATCAACCAGTGCTTTTATAAACAATGAATAGTCGCTCGGCACTCCAAGTCCCGTAGCTGCATCCCAGCCACGCATCGCTGGCCAACCCGCAACCATGTGTGTGTCGTCGAATGGGCAGCCCCGCGTCACGCCCTCTGTGATATCCTGCAGGATGCTCTGCACTCTGTCCGAGTAAAGAATCGGATTCAGCCACCCCAGAGCTGGTTTTCCCGCCCGCAGTCGCGCATCATTCGCCATTGCCACCATGGACGCCACCAGAGGTGTACTTGCGCTCGTGCCGTCCGCAGACGACACTTTGCCGCGCCAGACCACCCGGAACTTTGAGCCCATTGCCGAAATGTCGGGCACGGCACGCCCGGCAGTATTGAAAAGCCCATCTTTGTCTGTTGCAGCCGGGCCCAAGATGTAAGAAGCAATGTGCTTATCCTGCCAGGATGGCAGAGGAAAATAGTCGCTAAACCCGCCCGAGCTGTAGTCTGCTACGACAGTCGGTGGCGACACCCCTCTATCGCCACCAGCAACAATAGGCTCATTTGTAGCCCCGACAGCGGTAACCCACGGACACGATGCCGGAAATGTCGGCAGCAGAGTACGCTGCCCTGATCCGTCATTGCGCATACAATGGCTGTGTCCGATGCCGCGACTGCCTCCATCTCCGGTAGCCACAAGCACAGTAGTTCCGCGGGCTGTCAGTTGCATGAATAGCTGGCATACACGGATTGCGTATGGCTGCGGCACAGACTGTTCGTCATCGCTGTATGAAACAGAGAGAACATGGGGTAGGGAACTATCTGGTAGTGCAACAAGATATTCTAGCAGATCGAGGTATGGCTCATTGTTTGAATGCCGTGGATCCATGCGATGTCCGTCCCTATCAATCTTGTCGCCACGGCCACCGGTACTGTAGTATGTAATCTGTGCTGGGTATGCCAGAGCCAAGGCGTATTGCACGTCCAACGAAGCCTCTATGCCTGCTCGGTACCGCGGTACCTGGACGTTGGCACCGACGTTGACGAGGTCAACTGTGAAATTATACGTAAACTTGGATGTGCCTTGCTGCAGTACACTGGGAGAGTATGTTTTGAGAAAGTCGGCCACGTCTTCATAGTTGATGTACTCGTCGAGGAAGCCGGCAACGCCAAATCGGACAGGTGACTGTGTATCGCGCGTGGTACTACTTGAAGTCGGCAGAGGCCACTTGTAAACCTCTCGAATACAGTCTGGGGTCACACTGCCAGGAACACACGCTGTGGATTGTGTTGAAGATGCATCTAAGGCTCGTTTTCTCTCGTCATGCAGACTTTGTGCCTGGTTCTTCTGACAGGCATGTCTGCGCACACTGGTAGGAGGCATGAAATGGGATAATGGAAAGATAAAGGCGATGCATGAGGCGAGCTCAGCCGGTACTGAATATGACTGCGAGCGCATCAATGCATAACTGGTAATATTGCCGCTGTTGTGGCTGTTGTTGTATGTATAATATGCCATGTCGGCTTCGAGCAGTTTGTCGAGGGTCTCGACTGTGGCATTCGTCTTTATCCACGATCCGTCTTGGACTGCTCCGTCAACGCCATTCAGATCCAGCCAGGAGATTACTTTGGCAGCGGCGCCATCTTTTGGTGCTTGGAAGGCTTTTATCTCGGCCAGGGACAGTGCAAGCGGCGCTTGGGAGGCGTGTTTCTGCTGAAGAGTGTCTTCAAGGTCGGCCAGCCCAGGCTGTGCCAGAGCTATAGCGATGCTAATAGACGCATCCGGGGGTGCCTTTGAGCCGAGAATCCAGTTGCTAGGAGGAGCACCTCCATGCTGTTGGGCACGAGCTGGGATGCCGTAAGTGAATGAAGCGTGAAGCGACCCAATGAGGCCTGTGACGATAAGTGGCCGCATAGTTTCAAGGCAACATATGTGTATAGTATATCGATATAGTGATAGTAAGTGTAAGTTGTTGCTGTTTGGCTTCTTCTGTTCGTAATCTGCTTTCAAAAGACTGAGGAAGTTATGAGAGTCGCCTAACCACGGCGATGATGACAAATCGACGAGTAAAAGTGGTGGTATGTAATTCAGGAAGTCGCGACGCATTCATCAAGTGCGCCTTCCTGTTCCTCTAAATGGCGATGCTGATCAAGTGTCGCGAAAGAACTGCGTGTCAGTCTATTCCCTATATAGAAGGAGAAAGAGTGACGCCATGTTTTACTCATCTCGACTCCTCCTCGTGTTGATGGGGCATCGTTTTCCTGGGTGAGTGATCTGACAAGTGTGCATCGACGTTATCGGGTGTATCACGGCATTTAACTAGGCAGTTTGGCAAATTGTCTTATAGTTACACATACATAATTCACATCCTAAACTCTTAATGCTATGTTGCAGTATCAAAGTCCCAAGATTTGTTAGAGTTGTTATTTTATTGTAAAAATACAAAATATGATACATGAGCTAGTTTAATCTGTGAAATAATTTTCACAGTACAGGCTAGTGCATCTTGCGCTGGGAGAGTACAACAAACTGGAAACATTGACGGGGATGGTGATGGCGCTGATAACAAACAAGGAACAGGAAACTATCCAAGTCAAAAGACTACAAAAAGAATACAAAAAGAAGGCAAACAAGAACTATGGAGACATTGATAGGGACCTATAGTCCGCAGAAGGGCTGTGCCTCTGAAGGGGGGGTGCAGTCGTGAGAGGTCATGGTGATGACGCTGACACTGCGCATTCTCTCGCGTTGCTCAGGCTGTCTGGCACGGGGGCACGTGCTGTTCTTGCCCACCCGGTAGGACTTGATAATGATCCGGGTGCGCTTCTGGGAGACGCAGACGTCGGCAGGGCGGGTGATGGTAATAACAGCGCGGGCCAGGACACCGTCGACTTTGCACTTGCTCCAGCTGACTTTGATTTTATCAAGAGGGGGCAGCACTCCGTCGTGGAGATCTTCAGGGCCGGGATTGTACACCGACAAGGCAGTCTTCAGAGCAGCCATGTGCGCGTCGAGAGGGAGCCAGCCTGTGCTAATTTCCACGTTGCTGATATACTCATCGGCCGTGGTGAACCGGAGTGGCTGCTGCTGCTGCTGGGGCTGGGGAGCAGCGGTGTTGGGTGTTGGCTGAGCCATTGTGAATAGTGGTTTTGATTGTAGTGGTTTGAGTGATTGGTTTTAGGTAGTATTTGTGTGAATTGGGTTATGGTATGAAGAAGGAGAAATTGGAAAGAAACTTGGGACTCGTCGGGTTGATATATGTCGAGTGCAGTAGACTCGACGCGGTAGACTCGACATGGTAGACTCGACAATAGTAGACTTGAAGCAGTAGACCCAATAGCAGTATGAGTAGTAGGCTCGAGCATAAAGGCAAAGAGATACAATGACCCCTTGACGCCTCTGGACCTTATTTCATACCAGACTCTGGGTCGGCATCGAGTCTGCTATCGCTAAAGCACAGTGTACTACGAGAAAGGTGCATGGCATGAATTTGAGGCACTGTGTCATAGTAAAGCATCCTAGAGTTAAGAAAACTATTTCACTTGCAGTTTTGATGAAGAAAAAACACTGTCAGATACTGCATGCATCGTCGCAAGATATCAGATTGCCGTGGTGTTCATCGAGAATGACATCTCACTTACACCGACTTATTGTGGGCCTTACGATCAATTACTGCTCTATGGTTGGCCAGTTCATACGCCATACCATACTCACCGAAATAGCAAAGATTCTGTTGTCTGTCTTCACGTGGATGGTCAGGTGATGAGTGGAACACCGAGATTTATTCTCCTATTTTGCTTTAAATTTGTACTAAGTACCGCCACGTGATGTCGCGTTGAACAAAAGGTGCCTGCCCCGCTACGCGATCGACTCCACTTGATTTTTCTTCTTGCATTCTCTGGCTATGGCATGGTCCACTCTTCCGCGACCATGTCATGGGAAGCCACCGTACAGTAAACCGATGAAAGTGCAGATTCGGATTCAATCCAGGCATGCTTAGATGTAAAACGTAAAGCAATGTTAGTATGGTGTTGTTGATCATGTTAATATTATCTAATTGCTCTTTCCTAACATATAGACCACCTCTATGACCTCTCATCGCTCCTTCCTTCTTTCACACTATTTTGCGCAGATGCTCCAGTTTTGATTGCCACATGTTCCATGTACAACTATGTACTATGTAGGAGTAGGCTCGCCTTTTTCCACAGGACAGGACGAAAGGGGACGGGCACCGAGCATTGGCGGACAGACCTGTTTGTTTATTGTTATATTTATACTTGTGACTCGTTGTTTATTTACATAGTACTTTTGTGCTGCTGTTTGTGCGGGCAATCAACGCAATCGAGCCCAACGAATGTTTACCATGCATCGCGACTGCCTATTATGATGTCCTACGTTGCTCGCTCCTGCCGCCATATGCACTGTTGCCAAACAAGAAGGAACAAGGCACTGCCAATTGGAAACCTGATCATGTTGTTTGTGTGGCGATAGCTCAGTGAAGGGGCCATCGCTGACTATTACAATCCACTGGCTGGTCTGTTCTACTCTGTATATTTATGTTTTGCATGAGCACAAAAGCATTCAAGTGCAGGAGCGCCGCATGTACCCGAAGAACTGCCCTCGGACAAGCCATTTTGCACCATTTTACCTCTTATGCAGGTGGCCGCTAGCGCAGTTTGTCGCGACCGCGTTGTAACCCCCCTCAAGCGTGACAGACTCTCACAGAAGCACATAAGTGCACTTTACTGAGTATGAAATTATTCTAGATTGATTCAAAAAAGAAAGAAATGGTGATAGATGAGAATATATTGCAGACAAATATGTCGAGTATGGACGGGAAATAGAGTGCAGGCGCCACGGAAGGTGCTCCCTAGTGCTAAGGCCTGCTCCGTCTCCCGACCACTAGTTATGTACATAGTTAGTCGCGCCTGCCTTGGTAGTCTCGCTATTTCCTCTTTCACTTTTTCTTTTTTTTCTTCACCGCTGCGAACTCGTGTCTTGTTCCTTCCCTTCCCAGTCGCTTTCGTTCGCTGGGTCTTTCCCCCTCTGATTTCACCACCCCTCCTTCCTATTCCTCTTTCCTCTTTCCTCGTTCTTTCCCCGCTTGTATTGCTCGTAATTAACTGCTCGTAGACTCTCTCCCCTTTTGCCCTGCATCGCATCACCAACTGTCTCTTGACATTCTGGGACTACACACAACTAGCACATTTAACCACCATGGGGTATAGTCCTGTGGCCCACTGCTGTGTCGCGCTGTCATAAGCGCAGTCCGCCCTACCAAGCGCCCAAGAGTCCTTTGGTTTCCGCTTCCTTTGTTATCGTGTTGCCTCGGAGAGAGGGGAGCCCTCAACAACAGCGATCTGTGGGCACGCGCCCGTGTCGGGTGGGCTCTAGCACGTCTTACACTGTACACTACTGGCGGCTGCTGGCTGCTACTGCAAAGTGCCCGCGCGACTTCACTAGCGTCGTCATCGCCCTCATCCTTTTGCCTCTCGCCTCGTCTCTCCATTCTCTGGTCACTTGATTTTGGCTCTTTCTTGGTGACCCATTTTCACAGGACGCCTTTCCCGCGCGCCTTTCTCATCTCTCCAAGACCCTCTTTCTGTTTCTCTTATTTCGCTCTGGTCTCCTCCTTGTCCATGCATTCTGTCTCTTCCCAGAGCTGTCTCTTTTCTACTGTCTCTCGGACTTTTCCACTCTCTACATCCTACGTTCCTTTGAAAATACAGCGACGCGCCATACTCTGTAGTAGTTCCTCTTCCGCCGGGCAATACTACAGTACGATACCCAGCATCAATTTTCAATTAATACCGCCCCCTCCTCGTCCACACCCCAGTCCTTGTCTGTCCCCTGCTTCTGTCTGAAAACCACCGACGCGAAACCGCCAGCCAACAGTCTGTCCAGCCAGTCCTCGACCTACGATCAGCTACACGCTTAGATCCAACACACAGGCCGGCCGATTCTCAGATTCTGGGATTCTCACACACACCCTTGGCCCGTGAACCCGTCATCCCGCCTTCTGTTCAGCCATTTGCTCGCACAGACACAGCACACTGCATTGCTTTTGTGCACGTTCACCTCTGTGCCTCCTCCAATCGACTCTTGGCCAAAGTAGACGCGTCTTTCTACCTTCTGTCTCTGTCTCCCTCTCGCCTCCTACACCTCCACGTCTCTACGTCTTGACCTCGATTTTTACCGCGTCACGGCTCTTGGTTACAATGGATCGGGGCGCCGACAGTATTCGTAACACACACAGCGTCCGAGACGTTCTTCCGCCCCTCTCCGACAGGTCCGACGCGGCTGGTGCCTCGCCCTCTTCATCTGCATTTGCCGCCCCTTCATCTTCACACGGCAACACTGCTCTGGACATATTTGCCAACGCAGAGAAACTGCCTGCACACCCGCTCCACAAACTACTCAACCAGGACAGCCACAACCAGCAGCACGCTCTGCCATCGTCGCAAACATCGTCCGTGTCGCAGCAATCACAACATTCACAGCACTCGCAGTCACACCACCACCACCATCACCCGTACTACACCAGCGGCAACCGCACAAGCAACGGCGGCGGCTCGCAGGACACCAACAGCAGCGCTGATACGACCGTCAGCACCGAAACCGACCAGCTATTTACCCCGGCCCTTAGCGAAGCCGAATTAAGTACAAGTGGTGGCGGCAGCGGCAGCGTCGACGGAAGCGCCTCAACAAGCGGTTTCCATCTCGACAACGACTCGTCCAGCCAGGACTCACAACTGCACCAACTCTCCATTCTTGCGGCAGCACAACAGAGAATGGACAACGACGCGCGCATGGGCGCGACTGACGCCGGGGTCTCGTCTCGCAAGCGGGCTGCCGACGGGTCAGTCAAGCATGCACGGGATGCGTCAAGCACATCGCCCATCTTTGGCACTGGCTTCAGCCACAGCCACAGCCACGACCACGGCCACGGTCACAGATACAGCCACTCTCGTAATGCCAGTGCCGTCGGTGTGGCAGCCAACGCTGGCGGTCGCATCGGCGAGCTGTCAGCGGAATTGAAAACACGTCTTTCATACGCCATGGTCAAGGTGAACAACGGCTGGCAGTCCCACTCGCTTGACCAGGTCGAGAACTTGTCCCAGCAGGTTACGTCGCCCTCGCCATCAGCCTCGACGATCCCTGGCAACGGCCGCCGTGGCTTGTCGGTGAGCCCGCGCATTCCCGGCTCCCGTCCTCCCCATCGTCGGCACCAGAGCTTTGCAAGCCAGACCACGACTGAGCAGAACCCGCGTAGCGGTCACTCGACATCACCACTCCCGTCGCCACTTGGTCCTCCCCGGAATGGATTCTTGTCACAAACATTGACGCAGTCCTCGACTCAATCCTCGACTCAATCCTCGACTCAATCCTCAACTCAATCCTCGAATCAAACCTCCAGCCAGCCCACCCGTTCTCTTGCTCCCCCTGCCTCTATCCAGCCCGAGCGCCCGAGCGCTTTGTCGCGCAGAAACTCGAACCCGGCATACGCACCGCCGCCACTTGTCCACTCTTACTCGCAAGGTGCAAGCCCTCATACGCCCGCCTTCGACCAGAACATCCACCGTATACCTGCGTCTAGCAGCGACCAGATGATGTTCTCACCGCACCAGAATGTCCGCGAGCAGGATGCGATCGAGACGCTTCTGTTTATGAGCAGCCCCGGCAACTCGTCCAACATGAAGCACTTTCCCTCGATTACCTCATCATCACAGCCGCTGCCCTCGGGCCACCACGATCCCCATCAAAGCCTACAGTCGCCACTGTCAATAACCACGACAGCAAGCCCACAGCGTCACGCGCTTCCCAACGGACCCCGCAAGAGCCTGCCGACAGGACGCCCACATGCGCAGACGTTTAGCGGCTCCCAGATGTATGCGTCGGTGAACCACGCTCGCGGCCACAGCCGCAATGTGAGCGATATGGATATCGACGAGCCGTATGGCTCGCCATACGCCCGCTCCAACAAGGGCACGCCCAAACGGCGTGTCAATGGTGCTGATGGGCCAACGCCGCGGATCAAGATGCCCCTGCCTATGTCCTCGGGCCTCAGCGTGCCGACCAAGCCACGGCCTGCTCTGGACGAGGACGATATTGAGAAGATGCTGGATCGCGCAGCTGCAGCGACTGCAGACGACTCATCCGACTCGGAAAGCGAGATCCTCATCCCATCGAGACGGACAAACCAGGTGGGCGTGTAAGTGCCAGCTGTGTTGGCCTGTGTGATTGTTTTGTATAGTAAAATCTCCTTGGGATCTCGGTCTATTTTTGGTGTTTTTGTTTTTCTTTTTTTTTTTGCGTGTGTGTGCTTCTTTGATTATTTTGGATACCTGGCGTGTTTTCTGGCCATATTTCTACATCGATTCCCATCCCGATTTTTTACCTGCCGCTGAGCAGTCTTTGAGGGCATGTATTCTTTCTGTCTCGTATTTTTATTTACACATTTGCCCTTATTTTGTCACCAAGCATTGCCTGGGCACGATCCGTCAGCACATGGGGCCTGAAGTATATTTTATTTACCTGTTCTCGTCGGTCGGGTTGCATCAGCTGTCTGTCCGTCTGAAAGCATTTCGGCGGATCAACAGACGCTGTCTGTCTATCATCTTTCCGTGTTGCCATGGTCCGGCAGCACGATGGCGTTTACCATTGTCCAGATTTATATGTTTTGGATCTCAACTGCAATTTATTACTTGTGCAGTGTGCACAATCATCTTTGCTGTTAACTACTTTTTGCATCCCACGGCCTCTCTTGTATTCTTAGTGTGTTACATTTTATTAGACGGCCCAGTCCTTTTCGAGAACGGTTTCTTACACCGGATATGATCCGCTCCCGCACTTTACTAGTGCTGACGTCGATGAATTCATGAATGCCATGGGGTTGTGGTCGGGGCTATCAATGCCACGCGCTTGCGTATTTACCGTCTTCAGACTACCACAATGCAGTCTTGTCTAGCCCGGCGTTTTGTGTGGCTAGGGAATTGCCTGCCAGACGATGTCCGTTTTCAGTGCTATACGGAGTAAACTCACCACGGGAGGATTGAAAGGTCAGGCGTGATGCATCCGACCTGGCAGAGCGTTACTTATTCGTTTACTAAATATGCCAAAATGATCGAAGCAGTCCCTACTTCTCCACATCTCCAGACCACTCTAGCGACACCGATGATAACTTTCAAGTCACGCAATCGACATGCAGCCATCCGCTACAGCCCTTGCCGTCAACCAGAGGATAACGGCCTTTACTCTCAGTGATCTCGACATACAGAAACCCTGAATAGACAGCGCGTATTCTGTTTGTCTCGGGAAGGATTATGGAAACACAAATCCGGACTGGTCAGGATCGATGGATGTGTAATAATTATCCCCCGGGTCGGGGTTATCAGTCCGAGAAGTATTGGCGAGGACAGAGAGCAGGCTTTGGCACTATCGAGATCGCATCAAGATAGATTATGTGCGGGGAAGTCTTTGGCACCAAAAACGCACCCAAAAGAACGGCTTGAGCTCGATACTACCTGGAATATACGCTCACTAGCTCGTCAACTGCAGCATTGACAACTTGACGTTATGCGGGGCACATAGATCGTGGGATCTTACGCAGGATACCGACGGGCAATACTGTGGAAAGAGGAGTAACGAGAGGGGAAATATACTAAGCATCAAGCTTGGAGAAGTCTTGGAAGCAAGGCAGATGCGCCAGCCGATGATACCAATAGTTGGGGTGAGGTGAGGAGTCAACAGGGGCATGGGGAACAAGACGGAGAGATATATCAGTCGACGGTCTCCATGTGGCCGTTTTCCTGCGTCTGCTCTTCTGTTCTATTTTACATATGAACTCGTCTTATTCTTCGCTTCCGTCTCTTGCCATTATATTACCCCGGATTGGCTGTGTGGTTTTCGATCCTCACCTACTGGTCTCCTCCACTTACACAAGCAATCGGCAACATCCTCACTGTGTCACCATCACCAATATCGCCGTATCCAGTCATATATCTAAATGGCACGGACGCGTACACAACGGGCCGCCATTCTGGTGCAGGCCGGCGAGAACCCAAAGTTTGAGGTCCGCAACGTGCCTATCCCAGAGTACGGACCCAACGACGTCTTGATCCGCCTGTCGGTGACCTCTGTCTGTGGTTCCGACTACGGCCTCGCACTCGGCCACCTCGGGCCGACGCGCGAGATTCTCGGCCATGAGGGTGTCGGCCGCGTTGTCGAGTTCGGCAGCAATGTACCGTCCCTGGACACGGAGCTCAAGGTGGGCCAGCGTGTCGGCCTGGCATGGAACCGCGATGTCTGTGGCCAGTGCACGTTTTGCATGGACCCCAACCACGCCGACCAGGGCGAGGGCCGCTGCGGTGCCAAGCTGTTTTCGGGCGTGGCAGCCGACGGCACGTTTGCGGAGTATGCGGTGGTGCCGTTGCGGTACTTGATCCGGCTGGCACCGGATCTGGACGGAGTGTCCGACGAGGAGGTAGTGCCGATCATGTGCGGCGGTGTGACGGCATACAAGGCCGTCAAGTCATGCGGATTGGTGCCCGGGCAGATTGTTGCCGTTGTGGGCACGGGCGGTGTCGGCATGCTAGCGCTGCAGTTTGCAAAGGCCATGGGGTACCGCACGATTGGCATCGACGTAAATGCCGACAAGGGCCGTCTTGCCCGGGATGTTGCACAGGTCGACCACTACGTTGATCTGTCGCAGGTGCCCAGGCCTGCCGCGGGCGAGCCTGGAGACACGCCGTTCTCGTCGCCTGTGGGCGATGCCGTCAAGAAGCTGACACCCGGGGGGCTGGGCGTGGCTGCTGTAGTGGTTACATCAGGAGTGGCAGCAGCATACCAGTCTGCGTTTGGCATGCTGGCGCCATTTGGTGTCTACATGGCAGTAGGGCTGATGCCGCTAGACCAGACTATATCGTTCCACCCGACAGCACTGATCAGCATGGGATGGAAGCTCAAGGGATCGGCCGTGGGCAGCCGGGGCGACATTCTGGAAGCACTGGACTTTGTGCGGCGGGGCCTTGTGAAGCCACTGACACGGGCGGCCAAGTTTGAAGACATTAACCAGCTGGTGTCGGACGTGGGCAAGGCGCGCGTCGAGGGCAAGTATGTGATCCGGCTAGACGGCCCCGATTCGTCTGACGGCGGAGTCAAGTATAAGCTTTAGGCAACGGTGTTGAGGATACGAGCTCGACGGGCATGGTGCGGGTAGGATACGGTTCTCTATTTTCTCAAAGAATTTGCAAATTGGATTGAAACGTGTTTTGGTTGTATGGGGTCACGGAGCCATCTGTTGCAGAACAGTGGGAATATCAGCAGACACGTCGTAAGCAGGGCGTTTCACGGTGATTCGATAATCAGGGACCTAATGAAGAAGGGCAATTTAAATATAAATAAAAATGTGAATAATATATGATTTAAGATGAGTCATCAGAGCGTCTTGTTAATATACAGTGCATTGATCAGGTACAGAGAAGAAGAAAGGTAGAAAGAAAAAATGAGAGCGAGAGTAAGAGAAGAAAGATGAAATGATTGCAGACAATCTAATGCCTCAATGCTTGGTTTTTTATAAGTACAAAAACGGTCTATGTTATGTGATGCAAACCCGCAACCTTGATTAAGCCCTTACGAATGCGCGGCGAAGCCCAGAGTGTCGTTGCCAATGTTGAATGCAACAAAGTTGGACTTGAAGAAGATGTCGCCATAGATCATCAGGTCGCTGTCGATGGCCTGCAGACCGCCGAAGCAGGTGTTGGTGGCAATCTCCTCGAAGAGAATGTCGCTGCCGCTGACCGTGGCCATGGAGCCGCCGACGTCAATCTGCAGGTCGGGCAGGGTGGCGTCGCAGGGGACGGTGAAGCCGCCGGCGTCCTGGCTGTCCTCGGCGCCGGTGACCTGCGCGTAGTAGGCCGTGGCAATGTCGCTGGTGACGAGCATCAGGGTGGTGCCGGTGTCGGCAATGGCCTGGCCAGACCCGCCGGCCGTCACGGAGCCGTTGCCGACGGCGAAGCTGCTGCTGGAGAACTGCCAGAAGCCCTGGGTGGTGTTGACGTCGACAAAGGTCATGTCGCCGGTGAACTTGGTGGTGTCGATGGCGCCGAACTCGTAGGTGCCGGTGGCGTTGTGGCGCAGGTCGGCCGTGAAGACGGGGTCGGCCAGGTTGGAGGACAGGTTGTCGAAAAAGGTCTTTTGCTGGGTGGGCTGGACCGTGTTGAGCTTGCTGAACGCCAGACCCAGGAGACCGTCGGATTCGGTGTCGCTGACAAAGGACTGGGACACGGCAGTGGCCAGCTCGACAGCCTGCGAGGTCACAGTAGCGCCGCCAATGTTGACAGTGTCAGTGCCGACGTTGCCGGCCACCTGCGAGCCGTCGCCGTAGGAGACGAAAAAGGTCTCACCGGCGAGCTCGGAAAAGGTCGAGGACTGGGCCGAGTCGAACAGGGTGTGACCGGTGCTGGCCTTGGCGGACAGCTGGGTGTTAAAGACCCACAGATCGGAAGAGCCAGTGTCAAAGTCCAGGTTCAGGGTCTGGCCGCCAATGTTGACGGGCGCCAGGTACTCGACGTCGTTTGCGGTGGGGGTGTTGACGACTGAGCCGACACCGTCAGACGAGACAGCGGCAGCGGCAGCAGCGACGTTGGTGGTGTTGGAGGCAGAGGTGGCGGCGGCATCAGCGGCGGCGGCAGTAGTGGATGCAGCAGCAGCGGCGGCGGCGGCGGCGGTGTGGTGGTGCTTGCCGCCCTTTCTGCGGTTCTTGGTGTCGACAAAGGCACGGGCCTGGACGGCGGCGGCAGCAGCGGCAATCTCCTGTCTCTTCATGTGCTCAACAAGGGCAGCACGGGGGGTAACGCCGTACTTGATGTGGGCCTTCATGAGCTGCTTGGGGGAGTTGCGGCCGGTAAATTTGGGGTTGCGGAAACGCTCGACCTTGTATGAGCGAGGCTCGACGGTGTCGATGGGCTGAGGTGCGGGAGCAGCAAAAGCGAAGCCGAGCATGAAGCCCAGCAGGCAGAGGAGGCTAAACACGGAACGCATTTTGAAGAGTGGGAGGGGTGATAGTGGAAGGAGAGAAATAAAATAAGAAGTTATGCAAGGAGAGTGAGAATGGTAGAAGACCACACCAGGTGGGAAGTTATCGTCGGTTTTGGAAGAGGAAAGTATATACAGTCAACCGATGATAAGAATAAAATATGAAAGAAAAAGGTCAAGTAAACAAAAAAAGATGTTGGAGAAACGAAATCGCCGCAGGCGAGACTGTACAAGGACAGAAAAGAAACGGATGAAAGAAGGATGAGAGAAGAAAGAAACGAGACGACTATGGACCAGAAGGATGAAGAAGAGAAGTAAAAGGGAAGACGAAAGAGAGAAACGGCGACATCGTAAGTTATATATGACAACGACACGAACCGGCGATCCAGAGAGGATGTACTGTATGGGGCAAACCTGGTAGAATAAAACAATCAGATACAAGATACAAGATACAAGATACACTACGATCCAAAACGAGGACGTGCACCCTGGCTTGCTCCAAGATATCTGCAGGGCTCCACGGTGGCTACACTCGTACGGTAGGGTAAGGGGTGTTATTGCTATTATGTCTTGTTAAGAGTGTATGGGTCTGGCCTGCCCATGGTCCAGGCGAGCCGCCTACCCGTATGGTCTCCATCTCGAGGTGATGTAGGTAGGTAGAGTTATGAATGCCAGTCGAAGTAAATACTCTATAGATCTACGCAGGCTTACAGATTTTCCCATGACAGCCAGTCAAGAGTGGTAAAGAACGAAGCCAAGAAAGCAAAGACAGAGCAAAGGCAACAATACAGCAAGAGAGCAAAGGCAACAGACAAAGTCAACGAAGAACAAGCTTTGGACAAGAGAATTGGCAATACAAGATCTGGCCAAGCTTGCTTGTCGGGCGGGAGAAACATTGGCAGTTCTTGGGTGGTAGGCAGTACGGAGTCGGCTCGCCAATTGCGTGTTGATTTCTTGCACACAGCCAAGACGGACACCTTTTGTTTGAAGAGAGTTGGAAAAGAGCACGATGACGACGCCCGAGACAAGGGTGAAAAGGGGTGTACTACAGTGGTATATACTAACCATAGTAGAGACAGAGGAGCAAAAGAAGAAACAGAGACCAGATGAAATGCTGTTAGAGAGCCTATTCTGTGGAATACGTACCAGCAGGTGTGATCGATTATGGCTACGAACAGGCACAGCCAAACAAATGCCTTTTTTGCAGCATAGGTTTGAAGACTGGAGGCTTATATCAGAATCATGTACTGTGATTGGTCAGGTTTGACGTCCTCTTATACGAGATCCACTTTAACACGCCCCTTTTTCCTTTTTTTTACTATTCCGCGCTGGCTATTACATACTCTGTACACTATCCAGGAAGCCCGACCGCCAAACAGGCCAGGGGCTGCGACACAACACAGAGGGGCGACAGTTTGCAGCACAGAGCGGGGATACGTCTAGAAAGGGCAACTCTGGAAGCATAAGCAATTTCAAAGAGAGAATAGATTTAAATTGTTGCGGAGTGAAGAGAAGAATGACGGGGCAAACGGCCAATGACCGTCGAGGCGAGGTTGCACCCATGCAGAAACAGCCACCACCGATCGAAACGTTCATCATCAAAATCACCGAGCCACTCTGTTGTGATTCTAGTGGTCTTCCCCGGCCTTGGCTGGTGATCTCTTGGTAGAATTTGGTGTCTTGGTGTCTTGGTGTCTTGGTGTCTTGGTACAGTATTCTGATATCGATAAAGCTTGTTTGTTGTTTTTCAGCTTGGCCTTTGAGAGACCATCTTTGAGACAGAATGGTGATTGAAAGAAGACCGACTTCGAAACTCCAAACAGCCTTCCTCTTGGGGAAAACAAGCTGCTGATCATGAGCCGACACATGCGGTCACTTTAAATTCGAGGACCTAAGTCAGCAATGCTTAACTTGAATGCTTATTCTCAATCCTTAAGATGGGATCAGTACCCCAGCCTATAAACAATGCATTTCGACGCTCGAATGCATAGTGCAAAGCTACAAGGAAGATAATGGATGCAGAAACTGACGACTTCAGTCCACACCTAGAATCACTATGTAGAATAATAGAGACAAAAGAACAATAAATAGAAAGTCTCTGTCTGCATTGTTTACTCAGAATCACTTGAGACAAAATGTCCCGAGATCTCGCTGATGATATTACTGCTACTCGCGACTAAATCCCGTCGCACTGCTCCAAATGGCGTACACTGTACAGACTTGGCCCCACCGATGCAACCCTCCGTCGCCGCCTCGGCTGTCTCATGCGTGGGGAATCATAAGAGTGTTGCTCAAATTTTTCTGTCTATTATTTGGAGTAATTCTACAATATGGCTCGACCAGCTTATTCAAAGTCGAGCAATGCAATAGATGCAATGGCAAGTAAAAGGTAAATATAAACTTGAGCTGTTTGTCGGGGACGGGGACGGGGACGGGGACGGGCATGGTGGTGGTCACTGCTGACGGCACTAGCCTTTACAAACCACTGGGACTTGTGAGACGGTTCGCAGGTTGCATTGTTCAGTTATTATATATAGATCGGGTAGTGCAAGAATAAAGATCCTCATAATGTTTGATGGCCGTGGCTTGTGAAAGGCTGTGCGAGGCTATGCTTCAACGATGCAAAATATATTTAGATGTTTGTGGTTCATTCACATTGCATTTGGTTTTAGCGCTGTGAATTGTTCGGGTGTTGTTGTAGGATTGTTGTAGGAAAGTTTTTGATTAAAGGCATTTGTTTTTAACTTTTATAGAAATGCCAATCAAATTTAGGATAGTTTTTGTAGGCTTTTATTGTTAGGTTTATTTCTTTTTTTTAAAAAAAAAGAAAAGAAAATATAAACCATCTACCAGCTTATTCTAAAAAGTACAATATAATAACCCTAAAAACCCTGATCTTTAAGCGAATGATTAAAAATCTGATGCTAGATAGGATACAATCAAAATTTAGGGAAAATCAGAAACAAAAAGTCTGCCGGCCAAACAACTCGCCGGACTGCTGCACTTGAGCACAGTTGTGTGATAGTGACAGTGCCGAATTATCCATTAGCTCTCAGCTTCCACCTCGACTTCTTGCATCGTAAACGGCCACGCACTCCATCTCCGACTCTGATCTTGATCTCCTTACGTTGCCCATTACAGACACCCAGACAAGGGTGCTGTTTCAAGAGCATCCAAAACAACCACAACCATGCACGCATCCCCTTGTTTCAGTAAGCCGCCAGTCGCCTCGGACTAGAACATTGTACATTGCAGATCTCGAAGCCGCACTGCTTCTGCATGTACATATAACAGCTCTGTCAATCTGTACTATGTATTTCCGTGGAATCAATTCAGCCCTCGCTGCTATTCTCTCTGTCATGTTTTCTTTTCGCTTCTCGCCTCCCTCTTGTATATATCAGACTCGTGAATATGTGGAAATATACACTAAAGATATAGAACAGCACATTAGAATATAATAGAACATGTCTGAGCAGATCATCTTGAGCTCAGACATCAACTGCCTTGATGCTGCCGAGATGGCTATCAGCAAGAGACATCTCACGCAGATACAACCCAACCAGTTCACGCGACACAGCCTGAGCCTCGGTGATAAGGCGCACTCAACCCAGCTACTACATAGTATAGGCCCTGCCGCGTCGCAGCTGAAGCTCTGCACAAACCCTGCTTCCTCAACCGCCTCCTCTCATGGCGCGTCACACCCGTCGCCAAAGACGGCCACGCCTGTCCCTCGCATCGATATTAACGCCGACAATAGTAGAGACTACTAGTATTACTGTGTCATGCCATCGATGCGGCCTTGTGTTTCCTCGTCGCTGTGCCGCACGTCTTCTAACTGGCTGTCCTGAGAAACTTCTGAGACGGAGGTGTGGGTCCTCGTTCTCCGGGTACTTTGCCTGCCATACAAATTTGGTAGGAGACAAAGTACCGTCCGTTTCATGGCCTCCCACTTGATACTGGCGCAAATTGAGCCCAATAAACGTCGAGTAGCTTGGAGTAGTACATGTAAATAGGCAAATACGCGTTTTTGCCCAATAGTCTCAGCAAAACACAAGCAACCAACCAGACGCCATATGACCGTCCGCTCTTATATTGTCGTATCTCAGTAGATAGATGATAGATGGCTCCCTCTTCCACCAGTCATCCTTCGTACATACAGCTGGATCTTTGTTGGAGCTTTGCCTCGCTCGATGCTGTTTGTTGAATTTGAGCTTTCGATTCCATGTGACCACTGCGCAACCTAGATAACTAAAGATAAATATTGTCAACATCATAGCCATGATTACTAAGCCTCCGTTCCAAACGGCGTTACCTAAGACACTGCTCCGATTTCGCCCCTACCCTGCTCCTGCCCCATTATTACTAGCTTGCCCGTTTCCCCCATTTCACCCATTTCTTGCCTCTTCCTCTCCCCCTCTTTCCCACTTCTCTCCGTTTCTTTCCTCAGTTTTCTTTCTCTGCCACTTTCCATCGTCCTTTCTCCATCGCTCCTTCCTTGTTGTGTCGCGCGCCGTTTCGCTACATTCTGCTTTTTGCATCCTCATTAGGAAGGCACCGTTTACCAGCAACGGCAAGTGTACACACTCATCTTTGCCATTTGCCTTTGTGGCCATCACCTCTATTGACTCTTGACCTTGCGTCCTGTTCTCTTGTCTACTGTGCCTGTGCCTGTTGACGTATTCCCAAACTCGCTTTTATTGGCACTCCTTAGCTCTATAACCAGCCCCCCCCAGCAGTCTCAGCAGCCATCAAAGCCACAGCCATCAGCTATTTTTATCAGCTATCAGCCATCCTCTCAGCCTTCTCCCCGTCGCGCTTTCCCTTTTCAATACACTTTACTACCCCGGCCCTTCCGTCCCGCCCTCTCCGTCGCTCCTTCCCTTTCTATCAAAGCACTCGCCGTCTTTATTCTTTATTTATTTCTCTGTATCCTTTTATTTTCGTATTTTGCATCATCTCCATTTACTCCATTTTATTCACTTACTGGGTCTTATTTCCTCCGTCTCAACACCGTACGGTGAAGCTACTCCGTTTCTTTGGCCCCCCCATCCCAACACCAGCCTCCAGACGCGCAGACGCGTGCTCCTTCCATACTTGATCGGTGGTCCACGCACCGTCTGCACTCTTCAGTCGCGCACTTGCCAATCGACAATACCGTTTGCGGCGTCTTGACGTCTTGCTCTTCTCATTTGCACTATTATTCATAATATTATACACGGAGAACACCTGTTCTGGCGCTCCTCGCTGCTTGACTACTCGCTACGCGTCGCCGTCCCGCTACTTCCCCGTCCCGTCTTCCATTGTCTCATCGGTACCTTTGATCTAGCTTCTGCGGCCATCTCGCTCCGTTCCGGCCACCGTTACAATCGACAGTCTACAGTCTGGGGCGCATGACCGGCGCACCGTCGTCAACACTGCAACCGAGTCATTATACCAGCAAAACACCACCAGCATGGCTGACGAGGAGCACCTGCGCGTGCTCGGCCCGTGGGAGAAGAAGCCGCGCTTCAGCTGGACGCCGCAGTTTGAAGAGACATTCTTCAAGTCGCTATGCCAGTCGGTCAAGATGAACCTGCGCGAGAACATGAGCTTCAAGCCCAAGGCGTGGAACCGCGCTCTGGCGGCCTTGCGTGAACAGGGCGCGTTCCCGACCAAGGAACACCTCATCAACAAGACCGACAACGCGCGCAAAAAGTTTCGCTTGTGGCGTGGCCTCGTCGAGAACCCCCAGTTCCACTACGACGCCACAACGCAGCAGATCAGTGGCAGCGACGAGGCCTGGGCGACGCATCTCGAGAAGGAGCCGCTCGCGCGCGCATTCCGCGACCGCTCCTTTGAAAACACGCAGTACCTCGAAGTGCTGTTCCCCGACGTCATTGGCTCGGGCGGCCAGCCGAAGCGCCAGCTCAAGCCGCGCCGCCGGGGCCCCGACACCATTCTCGGTTCTTCTGACGAAACGGCACCGCCCGGCGCAAGTATCATGCAAATGCCAAATGGGCCGCAGCAACCTGGCCAGCAAGGTGGCCAAGGCGGTGCAGGCAGTGGCGTGGAAATGAATGCCAGCGGCCCGGTCGCGACACCCATGCGCCTCGGCAGCAATACCGGCCTTTCTGCCCAGCAGAGCCTGAACTCGACACCCATTCCCATTCCGACTGGCGCAACAAATACACCACAACACCACAATGCACAGGCGACACAGCAGCAACAGCAGCAACAGCAACAACAGCAACAACAACAGCGACAGGCACCAAGCGCCAATATGCGTGGCGGGCCACAGGCTGGCGCAAACATCCAGACAACACCGTCAGCATCTATACGTGCACCAGGACTTATGGGCATGGGTGGTGCGGGCATGCGCATGGCCAATAATGTAGCTGGCCCGGGCAATATCATGACTCTGCAAGACGACACGAGCCAGATCAACAACGGTGCTGGCGGTGCAACACCCGGCAATGCGGCCGCAACCACCAGCGCGGGGCAGAAGCGATACACGCCCGGTGACGGCACATCGGCAACCGCAGCAGCTGCTTCGTCAAAACGGAGGCGGACCGAAGGCAGTGTTGGCACTGCAGGTGCTGGCAATAATGCGGCACGCCAGCGCCAAAGGAGTGATTTGGCCGTGGCGACTGCGAATGATGCTACTCCCGGTGTTGGCAATGCTGCTAATGCTGTTATTGCTGCGAATGCTGCGAATGCGGGCAATGCTGCACAGCCAAGACAATCAGCCGATGCAGCCCGGCAGGCATCGATCAGCACACCGACCCTTGGTGCAGTGTCTGCAGGCAGCATCGGCACGGGCGTTGTGGCCACGGCTACCCGCGGCGACAGCATCGCGACCCTGCTGAGCGATGTGCTGTCCAAGTACGCGACAGCAGCGGCGTCGGCGTCGGCCACGCGCTGGCCCGAGCAGGCCATGGAAATATTCTTCCAGGAATTCGCCGATGAAGATATGGACTTGCAGGTGCGGATTGCCGAGAAGATATTGACTGACACGAGCAAGGCCGTCATGTTCTGCAAGATGCCGTCGATTCTGCGTCGGCACTGGGTGAAGCGGCTGCGCGATGCCAGCATCCGCCAGGCCAACTGAATTTGCAATTGTTTTTATTTGTGATACTTTTGGCGTTTTTATTTATTATTTTATTTTATTATTATTTTTGCCTGGCATTTATTTGGGGTTTGGGGCATGTTTTTCATTGGCAATGTTTAGCGATAACGATTTTGTCTTTCTACATTTCTGCTTGGGGGTTTTCATGTCACTCCAATGGAGCATCTTTTCTTTTGGTAGTGGTTATTAATATTGAATCAAGTGAGAGAAGATTGCTACATAACATGAACATGAACAGAACGAGAATACGTATCAAAACCAAAACAAAAAACTCGAGGCAAGACGCAAAAATGAATGAAAAGCCGAGCACGCCGAATCCAATACCTCATAGCCCCGCGCCGTATCCCGTCAGAGAAGAGTTAAGCAGAGCAGAACAAAGACGAACAAAAAGAAAAGCCCAGTCGATTCATCGACTGGCTACTCCTTCTGCGCCTTGTAAAAGTAGTTGGTCACCGTGCCCTCGACAACACCCACGGCACCCACAATGGCAGCGCCCGTTGCCGCCGTCTTCCATGTCAGCAGCTGGCCGCGCTCGTGCAGGCCCCATGCCCGGAACCCCAGGAACGCACCCAGGCCGACAACTGCTGCCAGGTTTGCCACCACGGCCGCCTTGGTCGCCAGCGGGTGGTCCTCCTCCAGAATGGCAAACTGGTGCGTCAGCCACTTGTCCGTCGCCTTGGCCTTTTGTGTGGCCTTGTCAGCAGCGGCCGATGCCTTGTCCTTGGCCTCCTTGGCCTTCTTGCTAGCCTTGGCCTTGGCCTTTTCAGCCGTCTTTTCGGCCGTCTTGCGGGCCTCGGCGACGGCCTCCTTGGCCTTGGTCTCGAGCTCGATGCGCTCGGCCTCGGTCTCGGTCTTGATGTCCTGCTCCTTGAAGCCGGCAGGGACCGTGTGCACGGACGGGGTATCGACGTCGATCAGCGACACGGTGGACGCGGCTGACTCGCTAGGCTCGATCTCGGGGGGCGGGGGAGCAGCAGCCTCCTCGGGGCTCTGCTTGGGGCCCTTGGATGCAATCTCGGCGTACGACACTGGGATGTTAGTTGGTGATGATAAGGCACGGGATGGCTCCGCGACAAGTCTCGTCAATGAATCCAGTAGAGTCTTCAGTGCCGGATGCCAAATCCAGCCTTGGCTCGAGATGAGGGACAGAGATCTAATGGCGATGCACTTACTTGTGATGGCGTGATGAGGGGTGGCGTGATAAAGAATCGAGGTAGCGAGTGCGAGAGTGTGAGTGATAGTGAAAGTGACAGCGAAAGCGATCAAATAGAGTCAACGGGTTGAATTGGAAAATGGAAAACCAAATGGGATGAGAGACGGAGGGAGAGACCAAGAGATCTTGTGGGCGAACAAAGAGGGAAGCGAGGGGAGCAACGTCCTTTTGAGCTTTTCGGCCAGACAGATAGCACGGAGCAGAGAGCACGGCAGAACCAGAGGGAAGGTGCTGCACTGCAGTGGTGACTTCACCTCTTTTGTTTTCGGCGAGGTGGTGTGGAGAAGTGGATTAAACGGGTTAAACAGCCTGCGAAGAATAATGGCTAAAATTGGCAAGAAGCAAAGATGGTCGGTGGGATTGGGGCCTGACTTGGGAGCAGCGGCCAGTGTGCAAGTGCAGGCAAGTCACATGTTTGGCAGGACGTCGGATCAGAATGTCGAACGGTCATAAACGGTCATAGGGCCGGAAAAGGAAGTCACGGAGACATGCCGTAGAAAACAGTTCTTCTCAGGCTGTAAGACATCTGCATGCCAAAAGGACGGAAGGAGCGATGGACACTGACAGAGTTTGTGAGACATTTGGCAGTAGACATTAGGCTGCAAAAGACTGCAAAAGACTGCAAGAAGAGTAGGAGCAGAAGGGGAAAGAGCAATCTGATTCTGTAATTGTGCGACATGATAGAATCTACATTGGGATGTACTCGTAAGAAAAAAAACGGAAGCAGCGAGCGACTAGCATCTCCTGGTTCCTTCCTGCTGTCCCTCGCGATTTTGAGACGATGACGTCGTTTCCAATGACGAGCTGGAGAGCCACCCAAGTGGAGATCGGCTGCTGTTGTTTGGCAGTGGATTCAGTGCATGGGAGCTGGAGCGGAGAGTGGGTCGTCCCGGGACACAGAGAATAGCGCGACGGAGAACGGCATAGTGACATCTTCATAGTGACTGATCCGGCACGTGATATTCCACGTTCTGGTGTTACACGGCAATTACCGAATATGGAATGTGCATCGACTCGACGACATCTACAGAATCAACACACCTTAATAAATTGTTAAATGTCATTAAGATCATGCAGCGACTGCAATTTATTGTCTATCGCTGGCTTAAGGTTTAATAGTATGGTATACTGAAGATATTAGGAATGGATAGAACGAAATAAACCAGCCAAGAGCAAATCTCGCCAAAAGACTGTCTCGCTATGAAACTGAAGATAATGGATAATTACAGAGGCTGCAGGTTGTTGAATCGTGATAATAAAAATGCAGAAAAGAGTGGGTGGTTTTTCTAAAGTCACAAACTGAATGAAGCTTGCTGGAAAAACTTTACACGATAGCCCCAATACAAAAATAGCTGCGGCACCGACTGGGAGAAGACATGACGTAGCAGAGATATGATGAATATATAAGCGCGTATATCACACTGGTATTATTGACAAAAGGTTCATCGTTTATAAGGTTCGTAGAACAAAGATCACAGAAAATGGATCACGGAAGAAGGTTCATGAACCATTTATTCAGTAGTATGGAAGAGGGGAAAACGAAGCAGTAAAAGCGAACGCCAGTAGAAAAGTGACATCATTGGCTACAAGGTTCATCAATTATAAAGTCTACAGAATGAAGTCTACAGGATGAAGTCTACAGAATAAAGTCTACAGAATAATGTCTACAGTAAGGTTCTTAGACTGGAAATGAGCTTCGGTACGTACATCGCCATTTGTCTATAAAGGAGTGGCCTCCCCCCCCCCTCCCTTTTCTTCCTCTTCCCCTTTGGAAATTGGGCGGCTGCTGAGAGCCGCCCCGGCCACCCAAACTATGGTCGTGAACAGGGGTAAGTGGCAACGAAGGACACTGAGTGTGCCCATACGCCACAAAGCAAAGAAGAGGAGAAGGTCGCCCACAACCAACCGACTGCGCCTTCAGTATATACCAACTCAGTACATGTCTGCCCTCCCCACAACAATGTCGTTTCTCTATTCTTAAACGAGGGCTACTACAACGAGCCACGGCCACTGCAAAGTACAGCTGGTGAACTAGGGACGACAGCTAGGAGTGAAAAAAAACTCCTGGAGAGGCAACGAAAGACATGGAATCTCCGTGAAGGTGGCGCTCGGGTGAGCGAGCTCTACCACCTGCAACATGGAGACAAGCGCGCGCCACAGTATACTCCGCGCACCTTTGGTATATACATCCTACTTCTATCCCCACGCATTGCATTTTCTCTTCTCTTCTCTTCCACACGATAGGCGGCTACAAAGAGCCGTCGTGGCCACACAAACCACGGCCCTGAGTCGATGTACTCCTTTTCGCCTTCCCACCAAATTTGACCTCGATTCTCTCAAACAGGCTGCACCAACACCAGCGCCGGCTCCATAGCTAGATGCTTTGGGAGTGAGTACGTACCAAAATAGAGGGACCAGGAAGGCAGCGAAGGGATTTTTCTCCCAAAGAGGATGCACAACTTGTCAAATACCGCACAAAAAAAAAGAAAAGGAGAAGAGCCGCACGCAATTACCTTGCTATGCTCTAGACACTACATCTCTAGCAACCCTACCGTACACCACACCCACATCTCCGCTCCCTGATCTTCCACACTATAGGCGACTACAAAGAGTCGCCGCGGCCGCACGAATCATGGCCACAAGTACAGCTTTTTGCCTTCCCACAAAATTTGACCTCTTATCTCTTAAACAGGCTGCAACTACATCAACAGCGCCGGCTCCAAGACTAGATACCTTGGCTGCGGGATACAACAGAGGGACAGGGGGCGCAAAGAGCAAACAGTGTACTATCACGAGCACATTTTGCCTTACCACTAAATTTGACCACTATTCTCTTAAACAGGCTGCAACTAAATTACTCTGCGCCGGCTCCAAGCTATATACCTTGGCTGCGAGAAATTAACAGAGGGACTGGTAAGGAAGAATGTGCGCAAAAGAACCACGGGGAGCACAAAATAGAAGAAAAAAGTTACAAGGAAGAAATGCGGAATCACACATAAGAGAAGCAAAGGGAAAATGCAACAACTCAGCAAAAAAAACAAAAAAAACAACAGAAAATTCGGTCAAGTCTGATCATCATCGTGAAAGACGTCAACACCAAAGCCAGCACAACTGATAAAGCGGCAAACAATCAGATATAAACGAGAGGAGTGCACCACACACAGACGAGCACATCAAAACAGCAAATAAGAGAATATAAAGTAGCAAGGAAAGCAAGCGAATAATATCAACAACAGGGCACTTCGTAGCACGAAGTATATCGAGATACATCAAAGTCAGTAAGACCGGAAACAAGGGAAAGCAGCATCACCCAATAATTACCCAAGAATAGAACAACAAAAACAACGACAATACAATGAGAATATCAGTAGCCAGCCCAAGAGAGAGGATATGAAAAGCGTCGACTATAAGAAAGTGAAGCATATTTGATAGTCAAAAGTGGAACAGCAACAACAACAGGGAGCACAGACACACGGAAATGAATGGACAGAGAGAAGCACTATGAATAGCACTAGAGGGAAAAAGAAAAAATCAAGATGGACCAGTCTGGACGAAGGAAACGCGAACATCTACATATACAGCTCGCCATTAATACATCAACATGCTTGATATCACGATCTACAAAGCACTTCGGATATGAATTTTGATTTTGTTAATGAGAATATAAAGCAATCGGAAACGGAGATATAGATAGATGGAAATTATAGAATAGATGGAAATATCATTACAATTTTTTTTTCTTTTCAAATTCGAAGTTAAATTGAACATCGTTGACACATGACAGTGACAACGGGTTGATTTATAAAATTATGCTCGAAGAAGACAGCCGTTCGTATCTGTTCTTTAGTAGTAAAGAAAAGGCTTGCCCGAGCGCATTATATGCTTATCGCCCTCGCGTATATCGTCGGCCGACTGTATTGCCCGTCGCCCGCTGACTAATCAACACAAAACCACATACGACAGCAGCGGCCGTCACTATGTATCGAACGGGCGTGATTACAACGGCCGATATCATGGCTACTGAACCCCTCAATGATAAAGATTGAAAACTGTCGATAATGATGTCACGGAAAAGCGATTAAACGATCAAAAGGAACAACTCATACAGATGCATCTTGAACCTGTCCACCTGCACAACCACAACAGATTGTCGTTTTCATTTCTTCACTGCAATAAAACAGTAAACTATATTGTCAGAGAAAACAATGGCTATTCTACCGGCAAGGAAGGCAGCTGCGGTAAACATCCGGGCTGGCCAGTATCTGAAAGTTGTCAACACCTACGGTAAACAGGTCGTCGATTTCTGGGCATTCAACCCCAAGGACGGCCACGACTTTTTGTCCATGGTTCACACGCGGACCATTCTCCTGAGCATTGCACTGCGCAAGAACGACAAGCTGTACAGCACCAGGAGAAAGAATATTCTGACACTTGTGGAAGATACCACGCGCGGTGTCCACGACATGATCTGGTCGGCTTGCGACACAGAGCGCTACAAGATGCTCGGCGCCGTCGGCTACCACGACAACTGCACAGACAACATGCACAATGCCCTCAAGGCGTTCCCCGAGATTGGAATTGCCGACGATTGGGTCCCGGATCCGCTCAACCTGTTTATGAATATCCCCGTCGACCACTACGGAGGCCTGGATGTCAAGCCCCCAACGAGCGAAAAGGGCCAGTTTGTGGTCTTCCGGGCCGAGACAGACCTCGTCATCGTCATGAGCGCGTGCCCCCAGGACATGGCCCCTGTCAACGACGGCATGCCTACCGACTGCGAGTTCGAGATTTATGCAGATGCCGAGTGCAAGACTCTGGCGTCCGACGCAGACCTTTCAATTATCAGAAACCCGACCGTGGCGACCACAGAACCCCCGATGCGCGTCAAGGTGGCCCTATCGTTTGACTTTGACGCCGTCTCGCACTGGCTGGGAACTGGCTGCCACCCCGACAACAACATGGCCGACTACAGCTCAGGCATCTTTGCCGGCCAAGTCGGTGCCCTGCGTCTGCTGCACGTCCTCAAGAAGAACAATGTCGCCGACAAGGTCACCTGGTTCATCCCGGGCCACACCATGGAGACTTTCCCTGCATCGGTGCAGAAAGTCGTCGAGTCTGGCGCAGAGGTTGGCCTGCACGGCTACTCGCACGAGGGCATCTATCAGATGACGCCGGAACAGGAGCGCGACGTGCTCCTCAAGTGTATTGATGTCGCGACCAAGTTGTGCAACAAGAAGCCACGGGGCTACCGCGCACCCATGTACACCATCCGCGAGACCACGGTCGAGCTGTTGCGCGAGCACAAGTTCCTCTACGACACGTCCATGATGCACCACGACTCGCAGCCCTACTGGACACCGGCCGATCCCCCCATCCAGAAGATTGACTTTACCAAGGACGCGTCGTCGTGGCTGAAGCCGACGCCCATCACCGACCCCGCGTCAGCCGGCGCCAGTCCGCTCGAGCAGGGATACCACCCACTGGTCGAGATCCCATGCGGCTGGTACAACGAGGACATGATGCCGCTGCAATACCTGCCACACTTGGCCAACAGCATGGGCTATGTGTCGGTCGGTGTCGTAGAGCAGATGTGGAAGGACAAGTTTACGTGGCTGTGGAAGAATGCGAGAAGCGTTGGCGAGGGCAACGAGTCGGCCGACTTTGTGTTCCCTATCCTGATGCACCCCGACACCAGCGGCATGGCCCACATCATCGGCATGGCGGACCGGATGATCCAGTGGCTCAAGGGCTGGGGAGAGAGCGTGGAGTTCTGCAGACATGAGGACATTGCGACAGAGTGGCTGGCCCTGAAGAAGAGCCAGTTTGAGAAGAAGTAGAGCGTCTGCAGTAGTATTGCAAAATTATCGTTGGTTCGCAGGCTATGATGGATGCAATGATTAATGGCAAAAACTTGGAATCAGTGGCTATGAAGCAACACATAGGGGTAACCGGACTGAGCCGTGTATTAAAGAGTAAATATAGGCCGAACACAGGCCCGAACTTGCTATACAACAAATGACGGCAAGTGTATGTCTATGTATCAAGTATTAACTATTATGGTGCAACCCCAGCCTTTACTATCCGGCTACCTATTCTCAATCACCTAGGCGGAGGACTGGGCCGCCTGGATAATCACATCGCTGGCCTTTTCCGAGATTTGGTAAATGGGCAAGACGATATAGTAGCCCGGGATCTTGGGAAACACGCTGGCATCCACGACACGCAGTCCTTCTGTGCCGCGCACTTTGAAGTCACTCGTCAACACTGCATTCGGGTCGTCGTCGGCGCCAATGGGACACGTGCACGACGCGTGGTGGCCCCATGCCTCGTCCTTGATAAACTGCTTCGTCGCTTCTTCGCTGGTGGTGTTGCTGCCCGGCCACACCTCGTCAAAGTTGCCGTTGAGCGGGATGATAGAGTCAAACGCCTTGCGTCCAAACTCGAGACCTTCGTAGGCGGCCTGCAGATCGAGGTCCGCCTCGCCATTGCCGTTTACACCCGTGTCAAAGTAGTTGAAGTTGATCAGGGGCATGTCGCGGGGATCGGTCGAGCGCAGGGTGACGGTGCCGGCGTTGTTGCGGCTTTGTGCTTTGAGCACGATCCAGGCCCAGTGCCGCGCATCCTCAAGTGAGTTGGCGGCGTACCCGGGGAAGTAGCCAATGAAGCGTGCAGGCGCGCCAGACACCAGCACGTCTGGCTCATCGACAGCTGAAGAGCTCTTCATCAATATGGCAATGGCAATTCCGTTGGTTCCGTAGACGCCGCGCGTGATGGGTTCGATGCCTGCCTGGTATCTCTTCAGGCACGGGTCGTCGGGGGTCTGCAAGAAGGTGCAGTCTGACGTGATGGCAAAGTCGGTCTGGGATTTTCCGGCGACAACCACCTCATAGCGGTCCTGCATGTTGCCGCCCACGCCGGGGAGATCAACGAGGGTCTTGATGCCGAAGCTGTCCAGTTCGGCTTTCGGTCCAATTCCGCTGAGCTTGAGGAGTTGGGGGGTGTTAAAGGTGCCCGCAGAGATGATAACCTCCCGTGTGGCTTTGACGGTGCCGGAACCAGTAACGGTCGCCGAGCTCGAACGGGGGTCGGCACGGTACAAGCTGGCGCCTTCCATATAGTCTATGCCGACAGCACGCGGCTTGTCGCCGCTCTCGTCGAAGAGAATCTTTGTAACCTTTTTAACAATCGGGTCAGCGCCTGTTACATTAAGTTGCGGGAAAATATATGTGTGCATACCAAGGTGTTCAGCTTGATGTCGAGGTGGTACTTTCTGTTGCCAGATTCGTCAACAGCATTGGCCGTGTTGAGGATCAGGTCGCGAGGGCCACCGCGCACGTTGTCCTCCATAGCGAGTGGTACTTGATAGAGGCCGGTCTGCATGACTTTGACGGGCGCGTTGATGTCCCTGAGCAGGACCTGTGCGAGGCCACCGACCGTGGATAGAACGAGGCCCACCAGGCTCTGTCCCATGGCCGTGCCGGCAGCAATAATCAGCGACAGCAGCTTGACGTCTTCCACGACCAGGGACAGTGAGGTAAGGGATGTGGTAAGCCACCCAGTGTAGCCATGTCCCACAATGCTGCTGGGAAGGTAGCGATTCCTCTCAAGCCGCTCAAAGTAGGTGCGCATGTTTCCCGCGCTCCACGAGTCGTCGCCGGTAAGACTGGCAATATTGTTCCAGTCGCTCTCGGTCGCCTGGATGGTAATGAGGGCATTGTGTCGTGAGCAGCCTCCCAGAGTACCCGCGCGAGGATACAAGATACCCAAGGGCTCTGCATCAGCTGGGGGTTGCAGGCCAACGTAGAGGCTGCCGTCCGAGTTGCGGTAGGTCATTTTCGAGTCGTTCTTCTGGCGTTCCATGTCGGAGTAGTGGTTAACAAAGTAATCCCACTTTGTGTCCTCAAACTCGGTCGAGAACAGATGCATGGCCGGGATTGACTCTGTGAGATTGTCACCTGAATCGCCACCGGCATCGACAAGCAGCACCTTGTAGCCTGCTACGGCCAGGTTGACTGCTAGTGGTCCACCCCCGGGCCCGGCACCAACAACAATATAATCGTAGTCAGTTGTCTCATTGATAGACCGCTTTGCATTGCACGGTGCAAGGCGCGGATACTGTTGTTGTGTCGACATCCACGGCACAGTTCTGTTGTGTTAGTTGTTCTAGTTATAAATCCAAAGGGTACACTTCATTTGTCCAGTTCATTGTCTTACATTGCACAGGATATTTCCAGCACGGCTGCCAGAGCAGCGAGAGTCGAGACGAGCTTCATCTTTGCGTTTGATCAGTGAAAATTTCGAATGAATAGCAAACAAGACAAGACACGAAATATAAAACGAAAGACAAAAGACAGAAGGACAAGAGCAGGAAACTGCCTCTGATGGGATACAGCCCGAATACTCCCTCCTCGAGTTGGCGAGAACCACCGTCTTAAGTCTCTTGGCTATCATATATTCGTGCAACCGTCATTTTTATCAATCCCAATACTATATGTTTACCAGCAACCAAACATGATATTACAAAGTGCTAAATTGCCAGGGTTATCTGTGCGGCCTGTTGTGTAAGTCGACCATATCGTATCTGGCTCTACTAATTTTACTTCTCACACCGCATATGGTAATGTATATTGATGTTAGATTTGGAATCGTTAATAACAAGGCCAGCAGGGGGCTACAGGGTCGCTCATCTACTCTGTACGTTCAGACTAGTCTTTGTCGCCCTACACGAAGGCAATTGTTCCCTATCAAAGGACCGTGTAGCCGACCGTGCCAAGTTGGCACCATCCATGCAGAATGTCAGGGACTGACTCGCCAGGTAGACAGAGCGCAAAGTAGAGTTGATCGACAGGAGGTGGGTACAACTATAGTTGAGTAGCAATAGATACATGGGATATGGGGACATGGGGGGCCTTGGCACCCTTGTGAACATTATCGTAATTCAACTTGGACGGGCTTCCCCGCTTCCTGTCAACGGTGATCGACTTATCACTCGCCCTGTCTGGGGTGTAAGTGAAATGCTTATCATCACTGGAAAAGGGAATACTTATATTCAACGGGTCTCTGCATTCTCCACCGCCACGACATTGCCGACTCTACAGGGTATTGAGTGACTCGTTAGGTGCTTATTTTGACAGCGGTGAGGCGGTATGTTGATGCGATAGGGGCCATACACTCCTTTATCCCTGGTCGACGGTTAACTGCATGATAGTAGAGTCGCAAATTAAAACTTGGATTTAAACGCAATAGGATGGAGAAAAGAAAAGAAAACTCTAAGTAAGACTAAAAGAAACAGGAATACAAGACAATCGTTCTAGGGTACAAAAAAAATATAACCCGGAAATTACTAGCAGGCCAACGACAGACAGCCAAGCAGGTTACAGCACATTAACATGGCCATGTTACACACTGGTCTGGGTTGGCAGGTAAGAAATCTGAAGAAACACGCAAGAATACGGTAGAAACGCAAAAAAAAAAAAAAAAGAAGGCGAAACTAAGGGCCTGCCCCTGGTCCTCCTGCAAAGTTAAACCGACTCACGGGGCTGGGTGGGCTTTTCTCCGCCGGTGGCCATGTTTGTGAGCTCAACCCCTGACGCGCCGTGGCCTGCCTCGGCCGAAATGGCCGCCCATTCGTCTCTACCGCGGACAGGAGTATTTTTATCCAGCGTCTTGGGAAACGTTCCGGACTCCGCGTTGCTCCGAATGTATGAAGACTTGGTCCGGTTTGTGCTTTTGAATGTGCGAGGGAACATGTGGCCCAGCAGGCTGCGGATTGTCGGCAGACAGGCACAGATGACTGCAACAGGGACCTCGATGGTACTCCAGTATCCGATTTCCGTATAGTCCTCTATGCAGTATTAGTACGGGCAACACTTTGAAAACAAAATAAAAAAGACATCGGCTGTGGACGTACGCGTGGTATTTTCGGAATGCGTGCCGTATTTTGCCAACGAAGAGAGGCGAATAATGCTGACAATGGTGACACTGTTATTCTGTCAGCATGCTATTCCAAGCACTGAATGAGAAGTGCGACTCACAAGAAACCCAGGCTGAACATGAACAGCACCTGGCACTTCTTCCTCAGCGAGAGACTCAGATTGGCGAGCTCGGGAAGTGGCAGGATGAGCATAGCCAAGTCGAGAACAATGTTGAGACAAGCAGCAGACCAGCTCTGCGCATTGATGTTGCGGCATTCGGCCTCGACAGTGCCGTCCCAGGACAGCCAAGCGCCATTGAGAGGCTCGCACTGCCATATCGAGACAACCTCAAATGCAATGATATATGAAACATTGCAGGCGATGAGAATCCAGATGGCTATGCGGATAGGCCTCCGAATGAAAATGCGGCGGTAAAAAAGAAGGATGGATATTTTAATGACGGGAAGCACGCCGAGGTAAATCAGCTCATCATAAAAGTAGATCTATATCACGAGTGTGAGTGGATGGTTGAGGACAAAGTCGGTGGTGATTTTTACTCGACTTACATGAAGCAAAGTGGTGATTTGTTTTGGAGTCAGAGTCCAGATGTCTTTTCCGAGACCGTTGTCTTTTACTAAGGGTGTTAGATAGCCATCGCAATCACAAGTCTGACGCGAGGGGCATCACATACATGGTATACTGAGGAATCCGAGAGGAATCATCAAAAACTTCAAAACGATGTTAGTCAAATACAACCACAGGAGGAGAAAATCGGAAAGATTGATAACTCACTATGGCAAGAAGCATCACCCAGTCGTCGGCACCCCAGTTCTGAATACCGACCACGATCCGTGCTGCCACGCGAGCAAAAAAGGCCAATATGCCGAGGATGCAGAATGAGACGGACAGAATACAAGCCATCACGGAGCGGTCTCGGGGCTCAACACCACAAGATGTCATGGTGTAGTTCTTGACCTCTGCAGAGTGTTAGAGTGCCGTAGCATGAATGGATGGCGGGATATAACTTACGCAGCTGCTCGTGGACATTGCACTCTGTCTTGACACAGGCACTGATGTCAACAGTGAGCTCTTCATTCGTGCAGATGCACGTAATATTGCTCAGCTCACATGTTGACTTTTGCGTGTTGGACACAATGCATATAAGCTGGAATCAAAGTCAGCACGGTTTTTTTTTTTTTGAAAGTATTGGGAAATCGGAGTGAAGGGTATGACATACACCACATTGTGGGAGACTCTGCGCAGCGACAACAAAAACGTTAAGAACCACGGCGAGGAGTGAGAAGAAACCAAACAACCGCATCTTAGCAAATCGACGTGTTTTGGATTTGTTGATTTTTTGTAACGATGTCCGTCCGAAAGGGATGCGGACGATTGTGTGTCTTAAAAGAAAGACACAGGCCGACAGCCTCCATCCCTTTAGCAAAAGGTCTCCTCGAATGATCTTCACAATTCCGTCTTACCTCTGTCAGGGCATCCCGAGTGCATTGTATTGTCATTTTACTACAAATCCTTTTGGAATATGGAAAGTCGCCCAGAATATTACAGCTCACTTGCAATTGCAGCCCCCCTACAAGGCTCCTAGTACCGCGCAAATTGTTTCTCCGTAGATGGATGGCAGCAGCACTCTAATGCATCTTGGGCGAAGACGTCGCATTGCCCAATGCGATGCTGCAAGGCCATGAAACGAACCATTCAAGTTTCCATACTCCGAACTTGGCCCACGACAAGCAGCATTTGGGGAAACAAGGTTAGTAAGATGCAATCTGATGCCATTTTACTTGGCGTCAATACTAAGGGGGTCAACAACTAGGGGGACTCAGTCTCTGTGGCAGGGAAGAGGAAGAGTGCTACCCAGCAGCCGTCTGTCGGCATTTGACCGTTGTACTTTGTAGTCACATTTGGAAAGGCTAAGTGATGAAATCTAACAAGGCTGTCGGTGCAAAACGTATGTATTGGATAGTTCGCTAACACCTATGATCCGTACTCAGACCGCCTCTCTATAAGGTGGTATGAATTCGAGTCTCTTAGTGATACTTAAGGTGAAAACTCTATCTATCGTAAGATATGGCCGCTAAGTAAGGTAATAAGGGTGAATACGTGGAGTCCCTATCGCTTAGTTATACTTATTATTATACTTATAATGTAACTATATCGATATTAACTATCTTTTTAAAAGTCGTAATAAATCTAAACCGATGTACGTTTAAAAACTAAATATATATAAAAATCACTAAAAATCTTTCCCGTATCCTTGATATTTCTTTTCTCTCTTCCTTTCGTACTCTTTTTAATTAATCCTTTTTTACCTACTCCTCTTTTTTTAATGCGATGTAATTCGTGTTAATAAGCCTCGTTAACGTATTATATAGCTTTACTTTTATTATAGCGTCGGTTAGGTTCGCGTTTTTAACGATTTATTTTACGGCCGTGATTTCTTTTCTTTCGTAACTTTAACGGACTATAGCGATATCGATTATTAAACGTTTTTTTACGGTGGTTTTTAACTTTATAACTATATCGAAGACTAATTTATTATTTATATAAAGTATTAACGGAACTTTACGCCTATAAATGTTATCGAGCGTCGCCTTAAAGTAACTAACTACGTTAAAGCCTTAAACGAAAGTATATAACTTTATAGCTAAAACTAATTTTATAACTTTTCTATATTTAATAAATAATTAGTAAACGATATTATACGTACTTAAGGTATCGCGTATCGTAATTATATAACCGATTTAAAAAAAAAAAGTTTTTATTATTTACGAAAGCACCGTCGACGAAAATAATTACTTCCGTAAAGTTTTTATCGAAGGCTTTAAAACGTAAACCGCGTTTTAGGTTTTCCGTTTACTATCGGAGGCGCGTATTTAATACTTTAACGTTTTTAAGGTCGGGGTCGGCTTATTAAGTAGCGACGGAAAGATTATAAACCGCTTCGGGCTAGTATACCGATATTACGTATACTTCGCGTATACGTTAAGCTACGTATTATTACTTTATAGTAAAAAAGCTCGACACTTTACTTTTAGATTTTTTATTTACTTACTTTTCTTTTATAATTAAAGTAATATTAACTACTTAAGCTATTTATAAGAGGTAAAGTAAACCGTCTTCGGCTTAAAAAAGTACTCCGCCGTTAAATTTAAGTAAAGTAATACTATTAAAAACTTTATAAAGCTTCGTTAAAAAGCCCGTTTTTTTAAAGGCTACCTCTTTAAACTTCGCGAACGTAAAGTTATAAAAGATAAAAATATTATTTATTTAAAAAGCTATAATACTAAAAACCTCGTCGACGCGTATAAAAAGGTATAAGTTATATATAAAGGAGTATATACTTAACTATTTAACGTAGTACTATAAATATATCTTTTACTAATAATTACTCGTTTTTAATACTTTATATAAAAGCTTTAAAATAAATAATACGTCGTCGTTTAGTAGCCTTAAAAAAGCTTTAATTTTACGATTAAGGTCGACGAAAAAGTCGCGTATAAGCTTTATATTAAACTATATATAAGCTTACGAGATATCTTTAATTATAATAGTGATTTTATTAACTTATAACTTTTTAACGGCTATAGATATAAAAGTAATCTAGCTTATCTTTTTAATTATCAGATAAACCTTAAGTTTCGTCTTTTTCTCTTCGTTTTTATAAGCTTATACTACGATACGACTCTTTTTAACGGCTTATATAATGCCTTTATACTTTATTTTATCGACGAATCGACTTTTAAAGAGGCGTACGTTAAAAAGCACTTAGTGTCGTAGTATAAAAGTAAAAACCTTTTTTTTTAAAAAGCTAGTAATCTTTATTAGCCTCGAAACCTTAAACGTAAGTAAAAGTAATAGTATAATTATATAAATAACGTTATTCGGTAAAGTAATAACGGCAAATACTTTAAAAAACGGCGTAACGGCCCGTAAAGGTTTGCCTCTACTTTTACGTACCGGGGGTATAAGTATTAATAAAAAGTTACCGGTATCGTTTTCTTTTTAACTTTCTTTAAAGTACGGGCGTACGGAAGTACTCCGGAAAAAGCCTTCGATGCCATTATTAAAGTTTACTATAACTTTTTCGTTAACGACTACTTTTACTTTAAACGGTCCGTTTTATTTAATAGCTTATGCGGTAATGCCACTACCTTTAAAAAAACGTTATATAAACACCTTATTACTTAATATTAGCTTAATAGGTATAGGTCCGTTAGTAAGTCGGAGTATTTCTTAAACCGTACGGCGTACTTAAGCCGTTACGAGGTCTTTTATAGCGGCTTTAATAGCGGCCGCGCGTTACGTAACTATAATTAACGGCGAGCTTAAGGCCGATAGTTAAGGGTAGGCTTTAAAAACGAGTAAGGTCGGTACTAAGCCGTTAAACTTTACTATATCGTTAACGGCTTTTACGGTTATTTAAAAGGCTAACTCTTTCGATAAAAAAGGTGCCTCGCGGGTAATTATAACGAAAGTTCGTTTAAAGGTACCGTAATAACGCTCGATTTAATTAACGTTATAATACGTTTTAGTCGATATAGGCTTTATAAATAAACTTATAATAACTATATTATCTTTAAAGTTTTAAATAATAAAATTTATACCTTAATCGTATATAATAAAGTTAAAGGGGTTAATATAAGTATTTAATTAATATTTTTTAAACTTATTTTATATATACTATACGGTAACGTTTTACAACTACCTAACTACCGTAAAACTTATTACTTAGTCGATAATATAAATATATAAAAAACCGTCGATATATACAACGTTTATTACTACCGTACCGTTAAAGATAACGTTTTAGCCTTTACAAAAGTTAAATTTAAAGCGCCTCGGGGGCCTTTAGTAAACTTAGTAGTTATAGTAGTAGTTTTTAATTTTTTATAGCTATAAACGATTAACTTTATCGCTTTTTACGGCCGTAAGAAGATCGTAAAAACGTTATACTAATAAATAACCGAAACGGCGGTGTAAACGCTTTAACTTATAAGATATAAAAAAACTATAAATATCGGTAATATACGCTATCTTCGGCACTATAATAAATACGTAACTAAAACGGCGTAGTATAAAAACTTCGCTATAAAGAGTTATCATTACGTCTCGAAAGTTTTCGAGGTAATACTTAAAGTAGTTTAAATCTTTAAACGAAATAAAAAATAAAGTTTTAACTAATATAACGTAAAACGTAATCGTTTTAATAAACGTCTCTATAACCGTAAACTTTATAAAAATAAACGTTTTTATATTAAATTTAATTTTTATAATACCTACGGTAACTTCGTTTATTATTATAAACTTACGGAGGTGTTATAAAGCCGTAAATTACGGAAAGTTATACGTTAAGTAGGCGGCTACGTTAATATCGATAATAAAGCCTATAAATTCGACGTCCCCGTACCGGGAGTTTACGTAGTCGTCCGAGAGTATTAAAGGACCCGTAATTAACTTCCGATTAAAAGTATAACTATAAGTAGCCGCGTTTATATTTTAAATTATCGCTACTACCGTATTCGGTATTTCTATACTTTAAAACTATAAAATAACGTACTCTTCTTCGTTATTATTATTATTTTCGTTTTTTTTTATTTTTTTAGGCTTTTTTTAAACGATAAAGTATACCGTTATCGTATCTCTTTAAGCCGCGTTTATCTTTAAGTAGTATTACGTTTACGTACGTCCTCCTCTCTCTTTTTACTAACGTCGGTATTCTTTTTTTTTATCGTCGGTATACCGTAACTATTAATAGTTAGGCCGGGCATAAATAAAACACTTACGGTTAAGTATACTTACCGGGGCGGGGCGGTTATTAATACGGGGGTTGTTACGGCCTCTATTACCGCCTCTAAACCTTTCGTTACTATCGTTATAACGGTAAGTTTTATTTATATAAAATAAATCTACCGTTAGTTTTATAATTATATTAATAAGTATACCGGTGTTTTTTTTAACCGTTTTAAAAGCGAGGTATTTATATATTACCGCGATATACGTCGGTAAGTCGTAACGCTAACTACGGATAAAGGTAGCCGTAATCGTAGTTTTTAGATAGTTAAAGAAGGCTTATTAAAGGTGAACGAAAAAGTCTTTGGGTATTTTATTACTTAAGATATATTTTTAATTTTTAAATAGTTAATTATATAAAGTAGTGGCTACGGTAGTTATCGATATTTTAAAATTAACGTTAATAATATCTTATATACTTAGTATAAATTACTTCGACGTACAGGTACTCTTTATAATATTTAATTTATAGCGTTACTCGACAGTATTTAGTACTATCCTCTATTAATAAAGATCTTTAAGAGTATTATAAAGTTTTTTATAAAACGTTTTAATCGTTAAGTTTTTTATTATATACGGGATAAAAGTAAAAAAACGGTCTTTATAAATCTAAATATCGATATAGTCACATTATAAATATAATAATAGGTATAATTAAACGATAAGGACTCTACGCATTCACCCTTATTACCTTACTTAACGGCCACATCCCACGATAAATAAAGTTTTCACCTTAAACATTACTAAGAGACCCGAATTTATACCACCTTATAGAGAGGCGGTCTAAGTACGGATCATAGGTGTTAGCGAACTATTTAATATATACGTTTTACACCGATAGTAATTACTTAAGTAATTAGCTTAAAGCTACTAAAACGTAAAATTTTTAAGCTTTATAAAATTACTAAAATATATTAAAAATACACTAAAAACAAAAATATTTAAAAATATTAATAATAACGACGACGTCGACGCCGATACTATTATTATTATTATAACCGGTACCGAAACTACTACCCCGAGCGAGCCTAAAGACGGCGTAACTTTTAAAAATACGGCATCGCTACTTTTAGTTAACTACGAGGACGTAGCTTTAAACTTTTTTAGTTTCGTTAAGGCTTACCTCGATTTTTATAATAGTATATACTTTATAAAGCTTCGGGAAACTTTTAAAAACTAAAGAAAGGCTAACTTCCGGTCGATAAACCGGCGGACCTTCGTTTATATTAAGATTATAACTACCCGGCGCGGCGTATTTATCCCGAGTTATAACTATAACGGCGATAACTAGTTCGCCGTCTTTATAATAACTACGGAGAAAAAGGACTTACTTCCGTAAACCGACGCCGGTATACGTACCGTTAAGAAGCTATATACTATACCGACGTTAA
The DNA here is from genome assembly GCA_022392935.1 of Ophiostoma cf. undulatum. Classification (NCBI taxonomy): domain Eukaryota; kingdom Fungi; phylum Ascomycota; class Sordariomycetes; order Ophiostomatales; family Ophiostomataceae; genus Ophiostoma; species Ophiostoma cf. undulatum. The sequence goes on from JAKRGL010000039.1 coordinate 710,330, forward strand.
TATAGACGGGTAATAAATAACTTTAATATCGTATTAGTAAACTATACGTTAATTTTATTTTTTAATTTAACGAGCCGATCGACGATATAAACTTTACTTACGTTAAAGACGAAGAAACCCGTAAAATACCGCTTATACTATCTACTAAATTAAAAACGGCTAGCCCTAAAGATATACTTCGCCGGCGTTTAATAACTTAATACTAAACGTTATATAAAAATACCTCTATAAACGCTATACCTTTTCCCGTAACAAGCCCGTTCCTTATAATACTTTTATAAAACTACCGTAACACCTTTACCGCCTTAAAGTATTACTACCGTTGTTAAACGCCGAGCGACAATAAATAACTATACCGCGGCCCGACTATAAACTTCGACCGAGATTAATAAAAGTCCGTTAACGGTATAAAGCTTAATACTTTTAACCGGGCAGTATATTAAAGTTAAAATAACCCCCGTAGCTTCACTTACCGAGCCACGACTTTCCTCCGTAAGTATATATACTTATAGATTTATAAGGACCGTTTTTTTACCTTTATCCCGTATATAATAAAAAACTCGACGATTAAAACGTTTTATAAAAAGTTTTATAATACTTTTAAAAACCTTTACTAATAAAGGACGGTATTAAACGCCGTCGAATAACGTTATAAATTAAATATCGTAAAAAGTACCCGTACGTTAAAGTAATTTATACTAAATATATAAAACATTATTAACGCTAATCCTAAGATATCGATAACTACCGTAGCTACTACTTTATATAACTAACTATTTAAAAATTAAAAATATATCTTAAGTAATAAAACATTTAAAGATTTTCTCGCTCGCCTTTAATAAACCTTCCTTAACTACTTAAAAACTACGATTACGGCTACCTCCGTCCGTAACTAACGTTATAACCTATCGACGTATATCGCAATAGTATACGAATACCTCGCTTCTAAAACAGTTAAAAAAAACACCGGTACACTTATTAACATAGCTATAAAACCAACGGTAAACTTATTCTATACAAATAAAACCTACCGCCGTAACGATAACAACGAAAAGTCTAAAAACAATAATAAAAACCGTAATAACCCCCGTAGTAGTAACCGCCCCGCTTTAATAAATACACTTAGCCGTAAATACTTTATTTATACCCGGCTTAACTATTAATAGTTACGGTATACTAACGATAAAAAAAAAGAATACCGGCGTTAATAAAGGGAGAAGGGAGGGCGTACGTAAACGTAATACTACTTAAAGATAAACGCGGCTTAAGGAGATACGATAACGGTATACTTTATCGCTTAGAGAAAGCCCGAAAAAGTAAAAAAAAACGAAGATAACGACAATAATAAAAAAAAGTACGTTATTTTATAGTCTTAAAGTATAAAAACACTAAATACGGTAATAACGATAATTTAAAATATAAACGCGGTTATTTATAGTTATACTTTTAATCGGAAGCTAATTACGGGTCCCTTAATACTTTTAAACGACTACGTAAACTCCCGGTACAAGGACGTCGAATTTATAAGCTTTATTATCGATACTAACGTAACCGCCTACTTAACGTATAGCCTTCCGTAATTTATAACTTTATAACTATAAGAAGAGAGCGTAAATAAATAAGGCTATAGGCATAAACTAAGGCTAGCCTTTAAAACGACTATTTAATTAATTAACCGCCGATTAAAAAACGACTAAGTATCGCCGGTACGTCAAACTCCGTCCGGCGCTAACCCGTTAAAACGAGATCGAATAAAAACGACGAGTCTTAAAGATCGTAGGTTAATTATTAACTAATAAAAGAAATATTTTTACGCTACGGCTAAAAACGGGATACGTCGACGACTTATCTCCGACTAATAAAAAAAAGTTTTATAAATAACATAGCTTTTTATTTACTAAATAAGATAAGTTCGGTAAGTAAAAGTTTTTATATTATTTTACTTTATACTTTTTATAATTACTTTTTTTTATTTACTATCCGTCGTATACTATTTTTAGTACGGTCGTAAACTTTTATTTATTATATCTTTCTTTACTAAAATATTATCCTTACGGTTATTCCGTTTTTTTTTATATTTTTTTACTTTTTATTTTTTATAAGAATCTTAATTTAAAAATATAACTAAATAACGTAACGATATTATTTTAGATCGTACCGTTCGTTAATCGAGCGCCGGTCGTACGCCGTTACTAATAACTACTTTTATTAATTAACCGGTAATTATAACTTCGGTTTTTTTTAAGCTTTTTTATTAATTTAATATAGCCGAGGAATTTTTAATTATAGTTAACTAATATCCCGACGTATTTATAAAGCTTATTTAACTAACCGCCGGTTAGCTAAAAGTTTCTTTAACTTAAAGGCGAGACTTTTTAAACTTTAAACCGCGTAAGTATTAAAACTCCCTTCGTTAATCGACCTATCTTTAATAAAAAGACGATAAGCCTTCGCCGTATAACCTTAGTCGGCTTAAACTAAACTCGTTTATCGTAGTAGTCAAAGATTAAATCGTTACTATTAACTAAGTATACTCGTCGACCGGTTACACCTCGGCCTCCGATAAGTTATAGATTATTTAAGCTACTACTTAACTATCCTCCGAGTACGTAATAAAGTAACGTAACTTTGTCGCCGCTCGTTTATACGATAATAATAATTTTTTTATTAAATAAAACGATTTTTTTACTTAAGTACGCCGCGAGTATTTTAACGGGGACGCGTAAAAACGTCGGCTATAAAAAAAACTATAGTCGTTAAGTTAAGGCTCGATAACGTTATTATAGTTTTATAATACCTTCCGTAGTTTATACGTCCGCCTTAGTTATAATATTTTATATAATAAAACGGCCGACGATTATACGTAGTAATATTAACGCCGATTAAACGCCGAGACTCGTAAATAATACGAGGATTTTACTTTTATTAATTACTTTTTTTTAACTAATAAAGTCGTAAATTACTATTAAAGATATTATAAGTAGCGCGTATTAAGTAAAAAACGCGCCGATTAATCGTTAAATAAACGTATACGCGATAACGATAATTTTTAAAAATCGAGTAAGCGAAACTATAAAAAAAGTAAGAAAGACCGTTATTTACGTTTTAATTATAACTCCGCGACGGGTAATAACTTTTCCGCCGATAAGTTAAAGACTTAGTTTCCGACTTATTTTTATTATAATAAGCTAAGATACTAAAAAAAATAATACTATTAAAAACACCTTAACCTTCGTTTAACGTGTATTATTAATAACGTTACGTATATATAAAACTCGGACGATAATAAGTCGAATAGTAGCCGTTTAATAGTTAACGATAAAACGGAAAACTAAAATAATTAAAAGATAAAACTTTTCTTTCGTTAGCTAACTTTATTAAACTTTTATAAAGTTAAAGGAATATATCTTAAAAATATACTATTATCGGTTACGTCGCCTCGATTAGTAGCCGAAGTGTTTCCGCCCGTTGTTTATTAAATATAAGAATAGACGTTAATATAGTTTTTATATTTTTCGTTAAGAAATATAACTTACCGGTATATTACCGATTAACGCCCGTACTTATAACGATTAATAGGCGACGCATTAAGTCCGATAAAACGTACTTTATAAAGCTTAAACTCCGGGACGTTACTAAACGAGTTAAGTAAGTTAAAACTATATTTATCGGCGTTTACCGGTCGCCGACCGAAGCGCCTATTATTTTAAATTTAAAAGGTATAAGTTGTTTTAATATTAATATTAATACTTAAAAACTTTCGTAAAGATTTTTTAAGTTAATATAAAAACCTACGGATAAGTTCCGTTAACGACTACTCGCCGGCGAAACGCTAAACGTCGTTTATATTAATAACGTATAACTAAAGGAAAGTAAATTAAATATTTTTATAATTAACGAGGGCGAGACTAAAAACCTATTAATAACCGACGAGTTACCGATAAAGATTAAATCCTTCGTAAATATTTTCGATACTTTAATAACTAAAAAGGTATTAGTCCTTAAGGCTATAACTTACTTTATTAAATTAACGGAAAGGTTAAAACTACCTCTAAAACCCGTTTATTATTTATCGCCGGCGTAATAAATCGTTCTTTAAAACTACTTAAAAGAAGAATTAAAAAATAGCCGTATTCGTTTTAATATAAGCCCCGTAAAATCACTAATTTTATTTATCTTTAAACGTAACGGAAGTCTTCGACTTTACGTCGACTACCGTACGTTAAATAAAATTATAGTAAAGAATAAATATTTACTACCGTTAATTAATAAAATATTAAACACTTTATAAAAGGCTAAATTTATATTTAAGGTCGACCTCTTTAAAACGTATTACCGTATTCGCATCGCTTTTAACGACGAGTAAAAAACCGCTTTCCGAATAAAGTATAGTTTATTTAAGTATATAATAATACTTTTTAAGCTTATTAATACTCCTACGATTTTTTAGTCGTATATATAAAAAGCCTTCTTTAAACTAATCGACTTATATTATATAATATATATAAACGATATCTTAATTTACTTTCGTATATACGAAAAATATATAACGTATTTACGATAAATATTTAAACGGCTTTAAAAGTATAGTTTATATACTAAATACTTAAAGTATAAATTTTTTAAAGAAAAAGTTACTTTTTTAAGATTTATCGTAAGAAAAGATAGTATTCGAATAAATCCGAGCCGTATTAAGTTTATCGTCGAATAGCCGACTTTTAAAAATATTAAAGATATATAGTTTTTTTTCGGGTTTATAAACTTTTATCGGCGATTTATCGTTAAGTACTTATAAATAGTTCGACTATTTATAAACTTTACTAAAACGGTAACCGGTTTTTTTTTTCTTTAGTTTACAAATATAACTACTGCTTTTAACTCGTTTAAGTAAACTTTTTAATAGGCGTTTATTTTACGATACTTTAACGTAAAGCTACCGACTCGAGTCGAGATTAATATTTTTAGTAAAGTAGTAACTAATATCTTAATATAATAATATAACGATAGCTAATAATACTCGGTAACGTTTTATTCTTAAAAGCTCTTTAATCGAGAAACGAAATAAGGTATAAGATAATAAAAGTTATTAGCTATTATCGAAAGCCTTAAATATTAATAACACTTTTTTAATAAAGTATTAAATAAAGTATTAATCTTAACGGACTATTAAACTTTTAAAAGTGTCGTTAACGCGCCGCTAAAAAATCTTAAAAGACGGTTTACCCGTTATATCTTTCGTTTCGCTTTATATAATATTAATATTTAACACCGTTTTAGTATAACTAATACCGCTAATACGATTTCGCGACGGTCGAACTTTATAAAAAATAACGTCCTTTACTACGACGTCCTCCCCGCTTTAAAAGCCGCACTATCGTTTACTAATACTACTCCGACTTAAAAAAGTCGTAACTTTAAGAGGGAGGTAAGAGTCGACGATAACGCTCGGACCGCGTTTATTAACGTAATTACTTCGTTTATTACTCGCCGACGAAACGTAAGATTTTTTCTCGACTTATAAACTAGTTCTTTTTAATTAAAAGACCTCTCTTTACTTAAAGTAAAAATAATTAAGTTACGTTTTACCCGTAAAAAAAAAAAGTCGTAAACTATTCGGAATAACGTCGTAAATAAGCCGGTGCCGTAAAGCTTAGCATACCTTATTATAAAAGAAACCCGAATCTTAAATTATCTTTTGTTTTTAAGTCCGATAGTAAAAAAAGTACTATCCGACGAAACGGCGAATAACGAAAAGTCTTTAAGCCCGTTAAAAGAGTTTATTATATTATTATAACGTTTTAATATAAAATATATATCGCGTATAATTAATATTCGTACTACTAAATTAAAAAGAGGATATAACATCGATAGCTAAAATTTATTGTTTTTTCGTAAACGCGTCGTCGTACTACCGTATACGGAACTTCGTTACGTACTTATTATACTTTACTATAATAATAAACGAGTAAGCTATCTCAGCTATACGCGTAGTAAAAAACTATTAACACGAAAGTTTTATTAAGCTAACCTATCGTAAAATATTCGCCGGTACGTCGTAAGTTACCCGACGTATTAAAGCGTTAAAGTCCCCCGTTATAAACCGTTTAGCCTTTTAGTCTTACTGCCCCGTCTTAAGTACCCCTTTTAAAAAATTAATATAAACTTTATTACTAGCCTATCGCTTAACGTTTACTAAAACGGCGCCGAATATAATATAATCTTAGTTATCGTAAACAAATATACTAAGTATATTACTTATATTCCTACTTAAAAAACAATTAACGCTCCGGAGTTAGCCCGATTAGTTTACGAATATATCGAAACAAAATTTAAAACACTAATAAAAATCGTATCGGATAAAAACTATCTTATCACTAATAGTTTTTAATAAAAACTTAATAAAATCCGTAGTACGGCTTTATATTTATTTACCGCCTACTACCCGTAGATAAACGGCTAAACCGAGAGAGTATATTAATTATTAAAAAAGTATTTCCGTAATTACTACGTAATAAATCTATAATAATAATTAAAAATATTACCGAACGCCGCGTATTCGTTTAATAATCGGAGGTACGCTACTATTAACACCTCGCCTTTTAAAGCTTTATATAGATACTACCCGCGTATACTATACTAAGCTATTATAAATAAAAATAAGTTAAAGGTTTAAAAAGTAACGGAAAGGCTTCGTTAATTAAAACTCGCTCAGTTATAAATAAAAGAACATTAAAACAATTAGGTTACGGTATAAAAGAAGTACTATAATAAACGTTATATATATATAAAGTTTTTTTTTAAATAAATTATCGGTTTATCGACGAAAAACTTCCGATTCGTTAACGGACGGAAGACGAGTTTTATATTTATTCGGGTTAAGATTATAAAAAAAGTCGAAGTATAAGCCTATAAGGTTACGTTATTTATAAAGTACTTAAGAATTTATAATATATTTTTAGTCTTTATATTAAAGCCGTAGACTAATCGCAACGCGGTCGCCGAGCAGGCTTTTATACCGATACTAGATTTTATTAAAGAAAACGAAGAGTAAGAAGTAAAAGATATCGTTAACTACCGAGGCGACGGGTCCGCGACCTAGTTTTTAATAAAATAAATAAAATAGCTAGCCGAGTATAATACTTAAAAGCTAAAGGTAAATTTAATTAATACGTTACGTTTTTTAAATAAATACTTATAAAAAACTTTACGTCGTTATAAAAAATAGTCCGAATACTCGCCGACCGATTAACGTATATACTTAAAGAAAGTTATTTTTAATTTTATTACTATATTACTTATCTTTAATCGTTAAGTAAAAATTATAATTTAACGTAGTACGTGTAAATCGTATAAATAATCGCCGATAAAAAAAAAAAAAAATAAATACCCGTATATTAATTATATAAATCTTTTTCGTTAATCCGAAACCCCGTCGAATATTAATCGTAAAGTAATTTACTACTTTAACTTTTTAAGCGGCGGAGCCTAGCTTAAACGAGCCGTACGCTTTTTACTAAAAGCTTTAGGCGCCGTAAGTAAAAGAAAACGGACTTTAGTAAAATTATTAATTAAATAATTAAAAATACTACGGACGTATATATTATCGTTCGAAACCGGGTTAGCGCGTAGGCTACCGTTTTTAATAAAAGCTTTAAAGCGTTTAACTTATACCGAGCTGGCCTCGGCTTTATTATTTTTTTAAAAGAAAAGTTAATAGTCGGAACGTTATCGGAAACTAGTTATAACTTACTAAACGAAATATAGCCCGACTTAAGTTAGTCTACTTAACCGATATATCTATAATAAAAACAATACGTGTTTCGTTAAAAAATAGTCGTAGCTTAGCTTTATACGCGTCGCTTTTAAAGTAAATATAGTCGGTAATTTTTAAGTAAATTAAAGTATTTAACCGCGTTAGTTTATTACTTATAGAAATGCTTTACGATAAAGCGGTAATGTCGTAGTCCGAGGCGTCTTCGACCCGTTTACGAAGGCTCGTACTATTATAATAACGGCGTAAAGTTATAAAGGCGTTTAATAATAACGTTAGTTTATTTATTAACCGAGTAGCCTTTAAGGAGTCGCCGACTTTACTATTAATATCTTTTATAAAGTTTAAGGTAGTACGGAAGTTATTTACGGTATTTTAAAAAACTTAAACGATACTTTTATACTTTATAAAAATTTAAAATAGTTAGCTTTATCGTTAAGTTATCGCGAAAATATCGTATACTTACCGCTTTATAAGGCTTAGACTTAGCTTTATATATAATATAAGTAGTAGTGCCTTTTTAACGTATATACGTAAAATTTATATTTTAGTCGTAGTTAACTCGGTAAGTATAACATAAATAAACCTTTTATCGGTCGTAACGTTAACGGAAGGTTATATAAAAAGTTTATTATAACTTATATTACTATTATTAAAAAAGGTATTATTTTATAACATTTTATCGTTAAATAAATAAGCCGATAAAACGTCGGCTTTATTAAACTTTTCTTTAACGTTAAGCTTTAAAACTATCTTAAAATAAAGTCGGCGACCGATAAAAAATTATTATATAAAAAAATAGGGGAGTAGCGACGGATTATCGTAACTATTATTATAAGAAAAGGAAAAAATTCGTAATTATATAAAAGGGTTACTTTTATTTATATTTATGTTAAACAACGACTTTTAAACTCGTTATAAAGTAAATATAGACTTAAATTAAAGATATTTAAAAGTAAGTTTACGTTAATAATATTTTATTACTTTAAGTATATAATTGCCGCTTCCGGAAGATTAATACTTTAAAAGGCATTACTTTTTAATATCGCCCTCTATTTATATATATATCGACGACGAAACGTTATTATATTATAAAAAGGGGATAAAGTACTGTTTAATTTTTACTTACTTTTTCGTTTATAATATATCACCGGGATACTAAAAACGGTTAAATCTTTAACCTTTTAAAAAAAAAACATTTAATAAATCGAAACCTCGTTATAAAATAAACGTAAGGCTATCGTAGATATAGCCTAGTCTTTTTAAAGAAATAAATAAACCTTTACGTTACACTAATTCTTTAGCCTTATTAAATGCGGAAGAAGGGACTTTATTATAAAAGTCGCGTACTAATATCTTTATTATCGTAGACTTATCGGAAGTGTTTTTATAGATTCCTTATAAAAGGAATAAAAATATAAAAAACGTTACCTCTCGGGATAGTAAAATCGTTAATCGATTAGTCGCCGACTTACTACCGAGAAAAGGTTATTTATTTTAAGTGTATAAGTTTTCTTCCTTAAAAGGTTTTTTTCGTTATTTATATTTATCTTTAAAGAAAAAGGAGGTTTTTAATATAAGGTATAAGCTAAGGGACCGATTAATCGACGAAGACTTAACGACGGATCGGACTACCGACTCGTTACTTTAATTAAATAATCTTAAAACGGTATTATTAAAAAAGGGGGATAATATAAAAAGAAAACGTAAATAAGCAAGGCTATAAGTATAAACTAAAGCTAGCCTTTAAGACGATTATTTAATTAATTAACCGCCGACTAGAAAACGACTAAGTATCGTTAGTACGTCGGACTCCGTCCGGCGTTAACCCGTTAAAACGAGATTGAATAAAAACGACGAGTTTTAGAGATCGTAAGTTAATTGCTAGTTAGTGAAAGAAATATTTTTACGTTACGGCTAAAGACGAAATGCGTTAACGACTTATCTCCGACTAATAGAAAAGAGTTTTATAAATAATATAGCTTTTTATTTACCGGATAAGATAAGTTCGGTAAGTAAAAGTTTTCGTACTATTTTACCTTATACCTTTTATAATTACTTTCTTTTATCTACTATCCGTCGTATACTATTCTTAGTACGGTCGTAAACTTCTATTTATTATATCTTTCTTTACTAAAATACTATCTTTACGGTTATTCCGTTTCCTTTTATAATAACACCTCCGTAAGTTTATAATAATAAACGAAACTACCGTAAATACCGTAAGAATTAAATTTAATATAAAAACGTTTATTTTTATAAGATTTACGGTTATAAAGACGTTTATTAAAACGATTACGTTTTACGTTATACTAATTAAGACTTTATTCCTTATCTCGCTTAAAGATTTAAACTACTTTAAGTGTTACCTCGAGAACCTTCGAAACGTAATAATAACTCCTTACGGCGAAATTTTTATATTACGCCGCTTTAACTACGTATTTATTACGGTACCGGAGATAATATATATTATTAATATTTATAGCTTTTTTATATTTTATAAGCTAAAACGTTTATACCGCCGTTTCGGTTATTTATTAATATAACGCTTTTATAACCTTTTTATAGCCGTAAAAGGCGATAAGGTTAATCGTTTATAACTATAAAAAATTAAAGACTACTACTATAATTATTAAGTTTACTAAAGGCCTTTAAAACGCTTTAAATTTAACCTTCGCGAAAGCTAAGACGTTATCTTTAACGGTACGGTAATAATAAACGTTGCGTATATCGACGGCTCTCCGTATATTTATATTATCGACTAAACCACGGGTTTTACGGTAGCTAAGTAGTTATAAAACGCTACCGCGTAGTATATATAAAATAAGTTTAAAGAATGTTAGCTAAACATTTATATTAACCCCCCCGACTTTATTATATATAATTAAAATATAAATTTCATCGCCTAAAACTTTAAAGATAATATAGCCGTTATAGGTTTATCCGTAAAACCTAGACCGACTAAAACGCACCACAACGTTAATTAAATCGAGCGTTACCACGGTACCCTTAAACGAACCTTCGCTATAATTACCCGCGAGGCACCTTCTCTATCGAAAAAGTTAACCCTTTAAATAGCCGTAAAAGCCGTCAACGACACAGTAAGGCTTAACGGCTTAGTACCGACCCTACTCGTTTTTAAAGCCTACCCTCGACTATCGGCCTTAAACTCGCCGTTAATCATAGTTACGCAACACGCGGCCGTTATTAAAGCCGCTATAAAAAACCTCGTAACGGCCCGAGCACGCCGTACGGTTTAAAAAGCACTCCGACTTATTAACGGACTTACACCTATTAAACTAACACTAAGTAATAAAGTGTTTATATAACGCCTCTTTAAAAGTAGTAACACTACCGTACGGGCTACTAAATAAAACGGACCGTTTAAAGTAAAAATAGTCGTTAACGAAAAGGTTATAGTAGACTTCGGCAATAGTATTAAAGGCTCCTTCCGGAACACCTCCGTACGCCCGTACTTTAAAGAAAGTTAAAAAGAGAACGATACCGGTAACTCTCTACTAATACTTATACCCCCGGTACGTAAAAGTAAAGGTAAGCCCCTATAAGCCGTTACGCCGCCTCTTAAAACATTCGTCGTTATTACCTTACCGAATAACGTCGTTTATATAACTATACTATTACTTTTACTTACGTTTAAAGCCTTAAGGCTAATAAAGATTACTAACTTTTTAAAAAAAGAAGTCTTTACCTTTATACTACGACACTAAGTACCTTTTAACGTACGCCTCTTTAAAAGTCGATTCGTCGATAAAATAAAACATAAAAGCACTATATAAGCCGTCGAAAAAAGTCGTATCGTAATACAGGCCTATAAAAACGAAGAAAAAAAAACGAAACTTAAAGCCTACCCGATAATTAAAAAGATAAGCTAGATTACTCTTATATCCATAGCCGCTAAAGAGCTACAAGTTAATAAAATCACTATTATAATTAAAGACATTTCGTAAGCTTATATATAGTTTAATATAAGGCTTATACGCGACTTTTTCGTTAACCCTAATCGTAAAATTAAAGCCCTTTTAGGGCTACTAAACGACGACGTATTGTTTATTTTAAAACCTTTATATAAAGTACTAAAAACGGGCAACTATTAGTAAAAAATATATTTATAATATTACTGTAAGGCAATGGGTGATAAGAAGCCTGGTCAAGGAAATCATAGAAGACGGACAGCGTCTAGAATCGTAGGGCAGCAAGGTAGGTGTTAGATTGGTAAGGGTCTGAAGCGT